>JAGFZM010000785.1:36321-52434 GCA_017657215.1 Limnothrissa miodon | reverse complement strand
GAGACACGGAGAAGAAACAGATGAGTGGAGAGGAGCGAGGGGAAAAAAGCGAGGGAAGACAAAAAGAGGGTCCCCCCCGCGGGACGAGAGGTGCCTCGCAGCCCGAGGCGCTGTGGACACAGGGGACGTCGCCGTCGACAACAGAGGACAAAAATAATAACAATAATAATCAAGAAATCCGTGTCTTTTCTCCGAGACACACACACACACACACACGCACACACAGATGGTGGAGAGGCTGAGAAGGAGCCAGAGGGAGAGAGAGAGGGAAGATGGGAAGGAGGGAGGGAGGGAGGGAGAGAGAGAGAGAGGGAGGGAGAGAGGGAGGGAGAAAGAGGAGTTGGGAGGGGCACTGTTTTCTCTGCTGAGGGCCCAAACAACCACGGCCACCATTTGCCACCAGAGAGAAGTAAGTGTGTGTATGTGTGTGTTGGTGCGTGCTTGTGTGAGGTGTGTGTGTCTGAGGTGTGCAAGCATGAAACAAAGGAAGAGAAAGTATTGGAGGGACAGCGTGTATGTGTGTGTGAGTGTGTGTCTGTGAGAGCGAAAGAGAGGGCAAGAGAAAGTGTTTTCAGATAAAAACACTTTGTGTGTGTGTGTGTGTGTGTGTCTGGTGTGTGTTTGTGGTGTATAAAAAACAGGACGAGAGAGAGGAGAAAGTATTGAAGAGACAGCAAATGTATGTGTGTGTGTGCGTGTGTGTATATGTGTGAAAGAGATAAAAAGAGAAAGTATTCTCAGATGAAAAACTGTGTGTGTGTGTGTGTGTGTGTGTGTGTGTGAAAGAGATAGATATAGAGAGAGAACGACAGTGAGAAAAACAGAAAGTATATGTGTTTGTATGTGTGCGTACCTGTGTGTGTGTGTGTGCGTGCGTGCGCAAGTGTGTGTATGTGCGAGCGTGCGTACGCGTGTGTGTGTGTTTGTATGTGTGTGTATGCCTGTGGGGGGAGAAACACAATGGGACTACAGAGGTAAGTTTGAACACGCTCAGCCATTCCAAATCAGTTAGCTTGGCACACACCAATTATCAATGGCATTTGTGTCGGATGCAGCTGTTTCTGGTGCCAAGAATATGTAAATCATTTAGTCCAGTGGAGCTTCTGTGCAGAATTCAAATGCGTCTCTGTGTAGTAGTGTGGTGTAGTAGGCTGGCCAACAGAACCAGCAGTGTAGTGCATTGGATGAGACTGGAGAAAGGGACAAGCAGAGAGAGGGAAGGAGGAATGGGGGGAAAAAGGATAACAAATCTAAAAGACACAGAGTTGCTGTTGTTTTGTTGTTTTTGTATGTGAGTGTGTGTGTGTGTGTGTGTGTGTGTGTGATGAGCTTATGAGAGTTAATGCTGTTTTATCTGCATGTGTATGTAGTGTGTATGCGCATGTGTGAATATATATGTTTGTGTGTTGTGTATGACTGTGTGCATGTGTGTGTGTGTGTGTGTGTGTGTGTGTGTGTGGACTAAAGCAGTGAAGAGGAACTGCATTACTCCCGGCCCGAGTGGCGGCGATCCATCTCCCGCTGGGAGGAGTGTGTGTGCTCCAGTTCCAAACACACACACACACACACACACAGACACACACACACTCAGCTCGGCTGGGTTAGGATGGCCACCCTGCCCTGCCCCTCACTCACATCTTTCCCCACTCAATTTACACACACACACACAAACACACACACACACACACACACACACACTCACATCTTCCCCCACTCAATTTCCACTCCCGGGAAAAGGAGTTCCGCTGATTACCCTTCTCATACCACACACACACACACACACACAGCCCCTGAGATTCCAATGGTTGACTGGAGCCCCCTTCTAAACAGGCCTCTAATCCATCCTCCCGCCAGCTCTCATCATCGCTATAGAAACATATGATGATTGAGGACAAGAAATAATCTCACTGTTACCCAAAACAATGACAGTCATAAATAACGCTGGAGGTTAATGATGGAATCATTATGGGCTGGAAACAGAGAATGATTGTGACAGGATTGACTGGTGGAGGTGGGGGAGGGTTGTGTTGAGGAGGGCTTGACTTTGGTGTTTTTGGGCTCCCAGCTGAGGTAGTGTCAGATAGCCAGTCTTTTATGACCTACTAGCCCCCCTGCGGTTTGCCTACAGAGCCAACAGGTCAGTGGATGATGCAGTAAACCTGAGGCTAAAAATGCAGACGCACGCTGAAGATGGCTTAGGCCAAAACGTTTGTCTGGTCGTCATGCGTCCTGAATAAACCAGTTCATTAATTGGATTTTGGGAGTGCAGTTTTTTTTACTGATTAAATGCTTAAAACTTCAACATCTTCACCATCCAGGGACCTATACTGTATGTCAAGATGTTGTTGGTGAAAAGGAGGGTTTGGCTTTGGTGTTTACTGCTGAGGCAGAGTCAGATATGTAAACCCTTCTGTGGCAGGACACTCAGGACAAATGGGAGATGGAGAATCAGCCCGGGTGTCATTTCTACAAAGCAGCACTGTTCTTATCTTAGCTGTTATGCTGTGTCACTCAATGGCAGAACTACAGAGATTGCTAATAATGATTGCTAACAACGACACCGTCTGTCACTGTCACCGTCCCTGTTTATGTCAGTTCAAGTTAAAATTTTTCTTGATTTATGTTTGATCAGGTCAGAGTGTGCTTCACCTCATTGAGTCTTCCCTCTGTGCTGAGTGTATTTCACTAACTCATGATTATATCAAATGCAGACTACAGACCCCAATTGGATCAAAAGTATAAATACATATCCAGTTTACCTAGTCATTACTATTTATACTCCTAACAAGTTCCCCTTAACAGGAGCACATATTTGGATGAGTTATATAAATAAACACACAGTATACCAATTCACCATTTTGACTCCTAACAAGACATCATAAGTAGGAACACACATCTTTTTAATCTGACATGCTTTGGTAGAACAGTCAAGCAGCCGTGACCTAGCAGGCCGACAGAGTGAGAATATGTGAACTACAAGTTGAAACTGAAAAGTGTGAATTGACACCAATGGACACCTACTTTACAGATGACAGCAGAGTTTAGGAGAAAAAAAGACCAGTACAGACTGAATGGATCAGTGAGCATTTTTGCGTGCGATTTCTTTCTAACAGGCATTGTCAGGGCATTATTATTGCATGCCATCTGTCACAGTGGTGCACCTTCAGAAGTGCACCGTCTAAAGTTAGCCCTGTCAGCCCAGCACTGGGGGACACAGTCTTTGCAAATGAACTCATTTCCTTCAGATTTTTTTTTCCTTAAGACTAAATTTATTTATCGTCATTTTGTTATTGATTTTATTTTTATGAGAAGTACTTGTAACAACACATTACGTAATAACTCCGCATTATGTAATAGCCTGACAAAATGTAATTAATTTTCACTCCAATATGTAATAATTTACGCATTTTGTAATACATTTCTTGAACGCAATATGTAATATATTTATAAATATATAATAAAACATTACAGATTGCGGAGGCTATTACAAAATGTGGGACCTGATTTTTTTATTCTAATGGAAATTTAAAATTGCTGAGAAAGACTCTCTTTATTCACAAAACCAGCAGGACAAGAGCATAGACAAAGTGTCCAGCAGCAGTCACAATGTGTTGGCAATGAAAAGAAGAGTCACTGCAATGAAGGCCGGTTCTTCATCCAGGAAACCTCCAGGAAGTCTGAGTTCCTTCCTAAAATCCTGCGCATTTTATGCTGCGCTGAGCCCTAAAAGACCTCCTACTACTGTGCGTCAGGTTGGCACCTTAAGCCAATCAGAGTTTGGCACTAAAGAAGTGGAAAATTTACAAAAACGATTGTTCAGGAGACAAAAGCAAACCTTTACAATCCAAAATAATGTATTCAAACAATAAAATGCGTTAGCTATGTCACAGCAATACTCAACTATCACATGATTATAAAGTGGTAAATTTACAAAAAAAAATTTTCAGGGGCCAAATGCAAACTTTTACAATTCAAGAGAATGAAAAACAAGGCACCTATGGCACAGAAGCTTACACACTAATACCATGATGAATATGCAGGGAAAAAACTATTCATAAAGAGTACTGTAGTAGTAAACATACAATCCAACATGGGTTTGACCTAGAATAGGCCATGGCTCTGTAAAATAACACCTGGTCATCTAATAATTGCTCATACAGTAGACAAATAATAACACTACTACTTCCAAAAAATATAAATTATTTTAAATTGACATGACCAACTTGTTTAAACAGAAGCCAGGCCATCATCCAATTGCTATTTTTGCTAAATAACTCTCTTAGTGTCATTGCAAGACCACTACTATGTCCCGCATATTTGTAGAGCCTCATCATACTAACAGTATTGTCAATATTATAATCCAGGGCAAAATTACGAGCTATCGCTTCTCTGAGGTAGATTTGAGGATAGAATGGTTCAGCAAGACTTCGAAAAAGTTGACAAACTCTGTTAAATACCCCAAGCATTGACATGTCTGCATCAAGCGTCAGTTGGATGATAAATGATGCCTTGTTCTCCATTGCTTTCATTATCTAGGGGTCCCTGTAGCTGGACATCATCTCCATTAGAAAAAAAAAAATCAGGTCCCACATTTTGTAAAAGCCTCCGCAATCTGTAATAATGCCTTACAAAATGCAAAAAATATATTACATATTGCGTTCAAGAAATGTATTACAAAATGCGTAAATTATTACATAATGCGTAAATTATTACATATTGGAGTGAAAATGTATTACATTTTGTCAGGCTATTACATAATGTGGAGTTATTACATAATGTGTTGTTACAGTACTTCATTGGTGTCTATTATGAACTGATTAAAGATGATTATACTTCTTAAATGTGAAATGATCTGATCTGAACGGCCCTGTCTTGTAGCGAGTGTTAATACAGATATGAGTGTGGTCATATTATGTCAGGAGGCAAACAATCAGATCTATCTAACCTGATGCTTACTAGTCACAAGTAAGTACCAGTGAAAAGCAAACGTCAGCCGTCAACCCATCCATCCATACAAATACTTACATTATTCCTAGGGGTGGACCTGACAGGAAGACACAAGAAGTAGGAAAAAAGGAGGACAGGGGCTGGGAACTATACTTCTAGACTCCACTATACTATACTCCAGACTATACTCCTGTAGGAAGTACAATAAGAGAACAGAAAACAAACACCTCAGAAGCAGAAAGCAGAAAAAGAGCACCTATCAGAAGCCGATCAATCCGCTTTAGCCAATCAAGTGGATCTGATGCATTATTGAGTTGTGTTGAGTTTTTTTCTCTCACTGCATCCAGTCTCCACACATGTTTGTTCTGCATACTCGTTTGTGTAGTTGTGTAGTCTGTGTCTTGTCAAGCTCAGATTAACAAGTGACCAATCAGCTATAGCCAATCAGATGGATGTATATTGATGCGTCATTGTAGTGATGCGTTTGATTTGCTGTTGTAACTAAAGACATGTGATGTGAAGGAGGAGGTTTTTAGGAGACGACTGGGTGAGAGGGTGGCTCCATCCTCTGTCCACCTTACCAACCTGTGTGTGTGTGTGTGTGTTTGTGTGTGTGTATGTGTGTGGCCCGCTACACTGGAGATACGGGCAGCAGAGACAACTACAGAAAGGACATTCAAAGTTAGGGGGGTGTACCACACACACACATACACACACACACACACACACACACACACAAACATAACACATTAATGCAGACACACAGTGTTTTCAGATGGAAAACAGCATGACCATGCATGCAATCAAAGTGTGTACAATCACACACACACACACACACTCACACACACACACACATACACATTTTCCTAATGAAGTATGTTGCACAATCCCAAAGCCTATTAGTCCAAGTCTGGATGTAGGTGATGGGATGACTGTAATCCTGTTACACAGAGCCTAAGGGTGTTTTCATAATGTCCTTTAAGCCGCCGCGCCGCGTTCTCCTCAACACCAAAGGCAGAAAAGAGAAAGCACTCTTCTCTCTCTCTCACCATCGCTTGTACTCTTTCTCTCTCTCTCTCTCGCGCGCGCTCTCTCTCTCTCTAATCGGATGGATGGATGGACTTAAGTGTGCCAAAGTCAGTAGAAAAAGACAGAAAGAGGAAGTAGAGAGACAGACAAGGGTCCTGGAGGCCCTTTCGGAGACAGAATGAGAAGGATAGAGGAGGATAGAGAAAGAGGAGGATGAAGGAGGCGGAGGTGGAGAGGGCTGGAGTGTTAAAACTCTCTTGCCTCCATCTGTGCATGGCCACACACACACACACACACACACACACACTGTCATTCCTACAGAGAGGCGGCTAATTAAAAATAGTCTGAATATTTAATGACGTTTTGTCAAACGGTCATGTAATATTCCATTTCCATACCGTGTCAAGGCGCAGATATTAATTTGGGCTCTCCGTGCCTAATGAGCATAAATTACTGTAGTCCACACACACAGACACACACACAGACACACACACACACACACACACACACTTTACTCTTCCTTTTCTTTGGGTGAAATATTCACGTGTGAATTTTTGAAGGGATACTGAGTGATTTGTTTCCCCAAACTAACCCCCCCCCCTCCTCCACCACTAGCCTGTCTGACACATTAGTCCAGCAGATAAATGGGCCAATCTAGTGAACTTCAGATGGACAGTCCGCTTGGACACACAGAGAAAAACTTCCACTTAAACCCGTTCACAGGAAGGGAGTGCATCAGTGACCAGTGGCTCAGGCCCATTTCAGCATGAAATGATCCACTTATGAATGACTTTAAACAACACTTGCACACACACATACTCACATGTTACCAATGACTCTGAACAACATTCAAATTACTAACATCCTAAAAGCTTTTATTTATAACACACACATACACTCCCCCTCTCTCTCTCTCTCTCACACACACACACACAAACACACACACATGGTCAAATAATTGACTTTATAGAGTACAAACTGGCGAGCCCCTATGTGTTGAAATGACTGTAACGACAACTCAAATCAGCCCTGATCGTTTGCTGTTATATAGGAGCAATTGAACCCCTTTGGCCCCGTCCCAAGAACCCATCCAAATGTGACAGGCAACCCACAGAAGGGACATAAATATAAGTGGCTAAAAAGGAGAGAGGAAGCAAGCAAGCAAGCGACGTACAGTAATGCAAAACAAGTTGGCCAGCAAAAGTGCACAGTCTGCAGGAGAGGCATGCAGACGGACTTTAAGTGTGGGCAGCAGGGGAGAGAGAGAGAGAGAGAGAGAGGCAGTGTCCGAATACAAAGTACACACTACGGTTGGTTAAGAACCTACTACTTAACCAATAGGGTAAAAAAGTTTGTAAGTATGTGAGCAAATACAAAGTACACAATATGGGTTTATAAAAACCTACTACTTAACTATTAGGGTAGTACATTCTTTAAGTATGCGAGTGAATACAAAGTACACACTACGGGTTGCTAAGAACCTACTCCCTGACCATTGGGGTAGTACATTCTTTATGTAAGTGAGCAGTAGTAAGGGCACTATTTGGACGTACCAGCATCGCCATCTTGATTATCCTTTGCCTGAGATGTTTACAAATGACAAAGTCTACATATGGCAAAAATGTTGAATTGAATATGGTAGCGGAAACGTTTGATAATGCTAGTAAGGGTACTTGGATATATCAAGGGAGAGGAAGACGGAGAAAAAGAAAGAAAGAAAGTATAGTGTACTGTAGCATAGTGTAGTGTAGTGTATTATAGTGTACTGTAGCATAGTGTAGTGTAGTATAGTGTAGTGTGGTATAGTGTACTGTAGCATAGTGTAGTATAGTGTAGTGTGGTATAGTGTACTGTAGCATAGTGTAGCATAGTGTAGTGTAGTATAGTGTAGTGTAGCATAGTGTAGTGTAGTGTGGTGTAGTGTACTGTAGCATAGTGTAGTGTGGTGTAGTATAGTGTACTGTAGCATAGTGTAGTCTAGTGTAGGATAGTGTACTGTAGGACAGTGTAGTGTAGTGTGGTGTAGTACAGTGTACTGTAGCATAGTGTAGTGTGGTGTAGTATAGTGTACTGTAGCATAGTGTAGTGTAGTGTGGTGTAGTGTACTGTAGCATAGTGTAGTCTAGTGTAGTATAGTGTACTGTAGCATAGTGTAGTGTCGTGTAGTATAGTGTATTGTAGCATAGTGTAGTGTAGTGTACTGTAGCATAGTGTAGTGTAGTCTAGTGTAGTATAGTGTACTGTAGCAGAGTATAGTGTAGTGTAGTATAGTGTACTGTAGCATAGCATAGTGTAGTCTAGTGTAGTATAGTGTACTGTAGCATAGTGTAGTGTAGTGTGGTGTAGTATAGTGTACTGTAGCATAGTGTAGTGTAGTGCACATACAAACCAGAGAGATGAGGACCTGAGTCTCTGTGTCAAAGGACAACAACAAGGACTATGTGATAGGCAATGCAATTGATAGGATACAGATAGTAGTTACTGTAGATAGAAAGGGATATAGATGAGGAGAGAGAGGGGGGGGAAGAGGGTTAAGAGACACAGAGAAGTTTAAAATTTATGTTTGTTTAACACTTGAATTTTACTTATTCAAAAACATCAACCAGAAGTGATCTGACAGAGAGTGTTTGAGGTGTGAGGAGAGGTGTGCTAGGAGAGGGGCTGGACGAAGAGACAGACAGAAGAGACAGACGAGAACAGACAAAAGAGACAGACTAGAACAGACGACAACCCGGAGGGAGGACAGCAAGATACATTGAAGAGGCATCCATGTTCCTCAGGCTGAGCAGGTGTTTGGGACGTTTAACTCGGCATTATTGATGCGTTCCACTCATCTTGCTGCCGATTGGTTGGCCGTTGCTTAATTTGTGTTTAGGACTGGCACACCGTGGGCCAAGAACCGCATTTGGCCCCCGGGCCATAAAATGCCCAGGTCTGGGCTATAGCAACAGGGACCGAGGCCCAGGAAGTCCTTGTCATTCCTTTTATCCATCCTTCTTTACCTTCATTCATATTGTCAAGCTGGTTCTGGAGGGGTCGTCTACACACTGCACGCAGGTCAGTTGTATGTAGAACTTTTGGTTTAGGTTTATTGAAATACAACATCAGTCAAGTGATTTTTTTATTGCCATTTAAGCCCTATATAGAGTATTTGATTCAACCTTAATTGCTGTTGCAATAATCTATGTCACTCAACACCAGCACAAGTACCAGTGTATAAAATGAGACATGGTGCTACATTAAGATACAATAAATAAAGACATTTGGAACAAGCTACGGTGCACATAGGCTAAAATTACATCAACTTAGTATGCTACATATAAGTTAAGCTACATCTACTGCACCTACATTCTAAATATAGTATTCATAAAGTGCGTCAAGACAATAAGACAATAGACAGTAAGACTGGATGTAGAAAAACCTTAAACAGAGCTCTGATTGGTTACATTCAGTTTAGTGTACACTCAAGTTTAAAACTATATTCAGCAGCAGAAGGTGCATTGAGAGTATCATGGTATTTAAGGAGAAGGACCAGGAGTCTCTGAATGCTCTAGGCTAACGATGGCTAGGCTAACACGCACTGAACTCTTTGTCATGAACACCACATCTACCTCTTGCCCTCTACTGTCCTCCTCCCAAAAGAAAAGTCCTTCTACCTTCTCTGCTGTGGTGCCAGAATAAAAGTTCATATTTTCAGTGCTACAATAATTTCACTTATTCATTCTCTCTTTCATTTGTTAGACCCTCTGTGTGTGTGTGTGTGTGTGTGTGTGTGTGTACATATTCGTTCAAAGCTTTAGTTCTAATGAGTGTTTGGAACTCTTGACTGTGCTTGACCATGCTGCCAGTGACCTTAACATCTCCACTCTTCTCATTCTCCTCAGTATTCTGTGAGTCTCTCTCTCTCTCTCTATCTCTCTCTCTGTCTCTCGCCTGTCTGAGCGTAAACCCATCCGTCATGCTCTAACAGGGGTCAGCACTGGAAATGTCAAGGTCTGCATCGACAGGGCCCAGGGTGGCTGAACCAGAGAGGAAGAACGAGAGAACGTGAGTGGGTGAGAGAGAGAGAGAGACAGAGTGAGAGACAGAGAGCAAAAGAGAGAGAGGTGGAGAGAGGGAAAGGACTCAACACAGCCGTCGTCAGCTTGTCACTGCAGCGTGGCATACCAACGTCCTCTGTCGTGCCCTCAGATGACATAAAGGCTGCCCGTTGTACCAGCGGTTCGATGGCTAAATATCACCCCTGCAAGGCCAAACAACTCAGACTCTCAGAGAGGTAGTTAGCCAAGCTGCCTACAGTGTAAATTCTGGTGCATTTGTTTTTATTGCATCTAAATTCAATCAAACTTCTTAATTTCCAAAATAGATTAAATGTTTCATCATGTGACTGTTAACATTAATGAACATTAAACAAAATTCTGAATAATTGACTCCCTACTGCTGCTCAGCTAAAGGTGAGCTGAATTCCAACATGCTCTGAAAGTGTTTTCAATGACATATTAGGGTAAACGTAACTTTCTTGTAAAGTCAAATACCTGGTGCAGACGTTTCTTAAACTGGTAGTCGGCAATTTCTGTGCAGGCTGTGAACTGTGGAGGCTTTGAATTATTACTTCTATTATTTCTGTTCTCTCTTCTTTTTTTCTTATCTTTCTCACATACCCGTGGTCCACCACCACAACAGGACTGAAGCTGATTGGCTACCTTCAGTGTCCATCAGAGCTCTGCCCCTGCTCTGAGTGAGGCAGGGGGCGGGAGGCTGAGTGGAGGGGACTTAGTGTGTGTCGTGACCTTGTGAACGGTCCTCAGCCATCTCCCTCTCAGGGCGGGTCAAAGACAACAGAGCACCAAACGCAGGCCTTAAATCAACACCAGAGGCAAGTACATATTTCCTCCAGATATACCACCCCCTCCACACACACACACACACACACACACACACACACTCACACACCAACCCCTCCTCAACTACCACCACCACCACACACACACACATGCACATGTATAAAATGCACACACACACACACACACACCTTGCCCTCCACAACTGCAACCCCCACCACACACACTCACTCCCTCCACACAACTGCCATCACACACACACACACACACACACCCTGTGCAGCTGTGTCAGCTGCGAGCGAGCAGGTGACAGTCTGGGAGTTTGGCAAAAGGGCTCATCTGCCACTCTCTTCCCCCACTGGGCCCGCCAGGGTCACCTTCTCACACACACGCTCACACACACACACCTTCTAACACACACGCTCCTCTGGAGCCACAAAAAAACAGAGGAGAGAAGGGAAGAGAGGGGAGGAGAAGATAAAAGAAGAAGAGAGGAGGGGAGAAGAAGAGACGAGAGAAAAAGAAGAGAGGAGGAGAGAAGAGGAGAGAAGATAGGAGAGGAAAAAGAGAAGAGAGGAGGAGAGAAAAGAGGAGAGGGACAGAGAAGAGAGGAGGGGAGAAGAGAAGAGAAAAAGAGGAAGAAAAACTGAGCTAGAGGTTGAGAAAGAAGAGATCTGTCTGCTTGTTATGTCAAGAGTTATAAATGTGCTTTATAGGGCTCATTATCCAAACTAATGGAGTTGGGGTGACATCCTTGAAATGGACTTTCACAACACAATAAAGGAGAGGAGGGGCCCCCCATCCTGAGCACCGAGGCTCCGTCGACGCCCCGCGCCTCTGCCCTTTCCCTCTGGTCTGGCGACAGGGCCTTCCAGAGTCCTCCGCAACCTCGGCGCAATCGACAGCGGAACGGACTGTTTATGTAAATGAAGATTTATTTACTGCGGGAGGGAGGCAGGGTAGGGGGAGCTGACGTCTGCAATCAATCCCGCGCCAATGGAGTGGGATGGGACAGGCGCACACACACACACACACACACACACACACAGACCCCTGACAGCTAGAGCCAAGCGAGAGTCTTCCTCCTCCTTCAAACTCCAACACAAAGGATTACAAAACCCGAAATTTAAAAAGCAAGCAGACGAATTTTAGCAAATGTCTTGCAAATGAAATTTTGCAAATGAATTTTGTTTAGATATTTAGCTTGTTTAAAATGTGTTGGCAGCTCTGGTTGGCAGTTCACTGTTTTATTATTACTTGAATCCATCTCCGTTAAACACTGATTTAAAATTCTAATTTAGATTCCTAATTGAGATTCATGTACTATTGTACAGACTGATTTGCATATACTTGGACCAGTTTATGTTTTAATTAAACATTTCAGATTAATAGATTTCTTTATTCTTATATCTTTCTCTTTTCAGATTTTGTCTCTTAGCATTTCTTATGTTCGTTGTACGTACGTTCTTATGTTCATTGTAATATTTATCTTAAAATTGTATCCTCATTTTTATTTAATATTTTTATTTAAGGTCTAAAAGTCCAAGGTTTATTTAAGGTCTAAGGTCCAAAATGTTCTCTCTCTCTCTCTCTCTCTCTCTCTCTCTCTCTCTCTCTATAAACATACTATATATTTTCTATATGTTTTTAAGGAGTTAGCTACGTAACTACAGCACTCAGTATTTGACTAATGGACTTTTCTACTCCATGGACTCAGTCTATACTTGTGCTTATGGTCTCTATACTTCTGCATAAATAAACATACTATATATTTCCTATAAGTTTTTAAGAAGTTAACTAACTACAGTATTTGACTATTGGACTCAGTCTATACTTAGTGCTTATGGACTCTATAGTACTGCTGTCTCTTTCCTGTGCAAAGGTTGTGGCTGTCAGCATGCATAAGCTCCCCATACGCTGATATAGTGCTAATGGACGCTATTCCCTGACACTCAAGGCCGGAGGGGAACCGCACGGACCATAACAACACTTCATAAACAGTGTTCATAAACCGGGCCTGCGGCCGGATTCTGGGCCAATCAGCGTCGCAGCCTTGCACCCGAACGATGCGCCGTTTCAAACACTCTTGACTTTTACGCTCTGCCGAGCCGGCGTCCAAAGTTTTCCCTCCACGCAAGCCGAGCGTGACGCCTCGCCAGCGCAAGCAGCCGCTTCGCAGGGCCACCCGCTTGCCACTGGAGACCTTAGTTTAGTCAGGTGATTTATTCGCTCCTGAAAGCTCTGACTGGAAAAATAAACCCGGGCTCTGGACCGATATAGCACCGTGTGTGTGTAAATGAAAAATCATGTGCCTGGGAACATTTGAATCAACACATTTGCCCTCTCGCATTTGTCGCTTCGTTTTGTCCGGAGCACAAAAACGGGTCGTAGAAATTGGAGATCACGGCACACACAAAAACAAACCGGCACAGACAAAACGCATCAGCGGAGGCTGTTGACACGGTGACAGATTGAATGCTGGGACGAATGATGTCCGTGGCTCGGCGGAGGCGGGCATCAGGGCAACGAGTCGGGTGGCACAGACCCTCCTCCGAGTGATGCAGACTGGCAGGTGGGCTCCATGGCCCCATAATCCACCACTGCATTATTCATCTCTGCCTACCCTTTTCAGCTTTATGTATGTAATAAGAAGAGACATAGCACGGTAATTTATGACACCGGGGAAATTAAAATCATTGTTCAGCCTGCCAGACACCTTGCCAGCCATTTTTCCCCCTTTTCTTTCCCCCACCCCCCTTTTTTTTTCTTTTCACCTTCGCAAAAACTTTTTTTCGGCGGATGATGTATGACAGTAGCCTCGAACGGCGGCACGGCGCGCACATGGACTGCAGCCCTCTCTTTCCCTCCCTCTCTCTCTTTCTCCCCTGAGGTGCTTTATGGACTGCGGGCCAAAGCCGACTGACATCGCCATCTGGCCTCTAGCCAGCCTCCACCTGACCCTCACGATGAGACTCGACGCACGGCACAGCTCAGCTCAGCTCCCTGCTCCAGCCAGCCACAGCTTGGGCCGCGGCCAGGCCCTGGGACTTGGGCTTGACTTTTTTTCCCGCCTTGAAAAAGTTTGGACAGAAGTGCCTCTGTTCCGTTGTTCCACACCATCTTTACTCGTCAGCTGGTGATGATTCGCCGTTAACGTATCAAAAACAGTGCGGCTGCTCATTCTTGAATTTACACCAAAAAATGTGAAATGTTAAACACCTAGCACACCACAAAATTACTCTTTCCTAAAAAGACACCCCGAAGACAAACTAAAAGACAAAAAAGCAGTGACCTTGCCCAGCTTTGAATCAGCAGGAAGAAAAAGGAATCTCATTTAACGAGTCCTTGGCCTTCCTTTATTTTCCGCCAAAGAAAGGGAACGATTTCCTCGAGAGGGATGTGCTATCAAAGAGAGCTGTGGCTAACCAGAGCACAAGAGAGCGCGTGCGAGAGAGAAAGAGCCGTCCCAGCAGGCTCCAGCATCTCCCTCGGCAGACTCCACTCATCTGGGGGAGATCCTGCTGCATGAGGGGCCTGAGAACCACGATCTGCGGGCGCCTTCCTCCGCGCGCTAGCACATTACCTGTAGCTACTGTAACTCCTTGCCTCCTCCGCTCAACTTCACCGAAGCGAGCACAGCCCCCTGGGTCACCCACCACCAAGATGAAAGAATCTTACTGTATCGCCCCCCCCCCCCCCTCCCCCTTACACACGAAAAAAAGATAGAAAGAATGAAGGAGGGAAGAGAGGAGGGGAAAAATGGAAAGAGCGAAGAAGGGAAAAAAAATCTAATCTAACCTAGTTTATGACAACAATCCACCTCTGAAACTCATTAAAGGGTTTTGAGCTCGGCCCTGCCGCGCATTATCAGCACAGATTAATCAGCGGAGACTGGAGATGAACTCTCATTTTTTAAGGAGCTGTAACAGAGGGCTTTTTTGTCTTCAGATGAAAATCAATTAGTGGAGGTAAGGCCACGAGGAAAAAGCCGCATCACTCATCGCCGGCCCGAGTGGCGAGGGCCCGTGATTTGTCTTCCGAGCTCCGCTGCTTCAGGGGGGCTGAGGCTCGCGCCCGTCTCCCAGAAAATTAATTTTCTCAACAGAGATCTGTGTGCCCGAACCCCTCCTGTCGTTTTCTTCTCCAACCCCCCACCAACACCGCCATCAACCCTGCCTTTACCTTTCTTCTTTTCTCTCCCTTGTTTTAGAGGAGTCGGCGTACACAAACGACCCTCCACTGCGTTTCCCCCGTGACACCTCTGATTGGGCAGATGAATTCAAAAGAGTACTTAAGGGCAAAACATCAGCACTTCTGAGTCCTTTTCAGTCCTGGCCTACACACAACTGTTCTTTGTCTCTCATCTCAGGTTTTTTATTCGCCTTGTTCTGTGGCTTTGCCAAAGGAAGGGCTTTAAGAGTGCCACACCACTGCGTGAGAATTAAGGCGCACTCGACTTTTTGTTCCTTCATCTGGATAAATTATTTGAAAACGGAGGGTCCCTCCAAACAAACAAGCCGCACATCCTACACCGACGCACAAGCACAAGCTTGCTCTGTCACTAAACTCTCACATTCGCTTTGTGCACGAAACCCCCCCATGGCCTCCAACAGTATTAATTAAATCTGATAGCTTGACATTAAGGTGGCGGTGGGGGGTGGGTGGGTGGGTGCAATCACACCTTGTCACCTTCTCCCCTCGAAAAAAAGCACACACACACACAAATGGTGACTCATCTGACACTGTGAAAATACCACAGCTGTGAACAGTAGACAGTTGTTGTTTTGTTTTTTTTTGTTTTTTTTAATAAATAAAAATAAAACCCTGCCTCAGAGTGCAAGTCCTCTGAGAGGAGGCACTGGATAATTGCAGGTTGATCTATCTGGAGCAATGGGGGATGGAGGCTGTGGTGGGTGGAGTGGGATTGCAGAGCTATGGTAAGGTGAGGGTGTGGAGGTAGTTGAGGCTGTGTAGGCACAGTAAAGTGAGGATGTGTATGTGAGGTGAGGGTGTGTAGGTAAGGTGAGGGTGTGTGGGTATAGTAAAATGAGAATGTGTAGGTAAGGTCAGGGTTTGTAGGTAAGGTGAGGATGCAGAGGTACAGCAAGGTGAGGCTGTGTAGGGTAGGTAAGACTGCGTTGCTAAGGTAAGGCTGTGTAGGGTAGGAAAGACTGCGTTGCTAAGGTGAGGCTGTGTAGGGTAGGAAAGACTGCGTTGCTAGGGTGAGGCTGTGTAGGGTAGGTAAGACTGCGTTGCTAAGGTGAGGCTGTGTAGGGTAGGTAAGACTGCGTTGCTA
>JAGFZM010000785.1:0-35759 GCA_017657215.1 Limnothrissa miodon | reverse complement strand
GTGTGTGTGTGTGTGTGTGTGTGTGTGTGTGAGGTTGTGTGTGCGTGCGACACATATAAAGATTATCTCTCCCGCGGCCTTTCTAAAGTGTTGGGTGGCTGTCAAGCTAAGATGAACATGCGAGAGCTACGGTGAGATCGGGCCTTGTGAGAGTCGATGAGAGATAAGAGGCTATGAAAGAACAGAGCGCACGAGAGAGAGAGAGAGAGAGCTTCTCTCCTCTACTCCTTTCATACTCCTCCTCCTTTTGCTCCCTTTTTCAAAGAGGAGGCCTACCTACCGGCACATGCCCCTTACAGATTAATTTTGAGACATGGCATCTTAATAAAGCTGAAGAGGGGGAGAGAGAGAGAGAGGAAAAAAAACAGCATACAGAAGAAGGGAAAAAAAGACAAGTGGAGGCAGTCATCCAGGCCCATCTTAGCACAGCGCCGCCACAAAACCCCATTCAGATGTGCTCAGAGAGCGCGAGAGGGGGAGAGAGAGAGAGAGGGAGAGAGAGAGCGAGAGTCCTTTGATGTCATTAACCCCAACCGACAGACGTTTAGGCTGATATTACTCTAATTAACTCTCGGCTGTCCATGGCAATGATGCCGCCGACGGACGAGCGAAGCGGGGGGCCGCTGGGGGCCCCCAGTTAGCGACGTCCCTCCGACATCCCCAACCCAACCCTACCTCCACCCACAAACTCACCCCTCTCCCGCTGCCACTGCCGAGCCCAGCCCAGCCCTCGGCCACCCCTTCTGCCCTGTGGCCCCGGCGACATCACTTGCCGTCCTGGCTAAATTAACAGTTGTGAAAACGCGCTAGCTACCCCCGCGCGCTACCCCCGCACGCACACAGGGCCCAACAGCTCCTCGCGGACCCTAAATGGCATTTCAGTTCCTATCAAGGCAAGAATCAGGGGACGTGATTTTTTAATACGGTGGCAAAACAATGGGGGCCATTAATAGCCCGACTCCATGACAGCAGCGCTCACTGATGATTTATGAGTTTGTGTATAATTTGATTATGCTATTAATTCCACTGATTACAGCGGCAGCTAGTGGGGAGAAGGTCACATCCAAAATAAATCTCAGACACAACTCCTCACACAGACACACACACACACACACAACAACCATTCTATGCCACCCCCCTCCCCCAACAACACACACACACACTCCTCACCAACTCCCTGCTCCACAAAACAACTGCCTCTAACTAGTTACCTCTGTAATTAAAAGCCACTGTAAGACAGAGGAAAAACAAGCTGCGGGCTCGGCCGACTCGGTCTCCGTCCAGGCAAAAATAAATAGAAAAATCCCTTAAAAGGACGGCATTAGATGCTTCGGTTTTTTTCCCCCTTGCGGTCTAGTGCTTTCATCATCTCCTCAGCACTAACTAATAGTCTAGAGTCAAGGGGCAAAATACCTTGACTAGAATACAGTGCTGTGATGTCCTAAAAGTCACTGTCATGTTGAAAGACTATCGCAGTCTAATGGAATAGATATGACTTGGATTTGGAATAGAGTTGGGTATAGAATCGCATATGGAATTGGCGTCATGGTTTCAAATGGTCTCAACCCCTCACAAGCCTTCGGGGAGTCTAAGTTCTAAGTTTTTAAGTATGTGTAGTATTTTAAATGCAATGCTGCACAAACATGTAAGTCAAACGTCCATTCAATGTCCAATAGATTCTAGCCATTTAGTGGCTGTAAATAATGTTTAGCAGCTTTGTTAAACGTCTCATTGACCTATTATTTCTAAAAAAAATAACATGGCTAAACAAATCCAGGTGTTGCACAGCAGTAACTTGGAGCCCTCCGTATCTGGTGTGAATGGAACTGTGTGTATTACTGTTGATGTGGCAACAGGGCACTTCCCGGGCAGGCTAAAAAAGAAAATGGCCGCCCAGCATCGGCAGGGCGTCTGCGATAAATCCTTCGAGCATCCAGGAGACGCTAAACAAACAAAATTACCACGCCACGTTCAGCGGTCCACTTGCCTGTCAAGTTCATTGCCGGCAAAATCGTCCGTAATCTCCGGGAGCTGGGTGGCGGAGCGGGGGGCTAATGGTTGGCAATAATTAAAAGAAAACAAAGCGTTGCACCGCCTGGCGAGCTCCACTGCAGAAAATTAAATCCTGTTGGATCCGAATAAATTAGATGTTTATTGCTCCCGTGAAGTGGAGAAGAGAGAGAGAGAGAGAGAATGTGAAAGAGAGAGAGAGAAGTGAGAGAGAAAGAGAAAGAAAGAGAGACCATATAGAGGAAATATGATCTGAAAACGAGTGCCGCAGAAAGACAATCATCCTTTAGTAATTAATGCATTTCCCCGGCCATCTGTTTCAGTTTGGCTACTGCCTGATTGAAACACTGTTATACTAAATACTGACTGAAAACTACTATAATAAATACTACTGCCTAATTAAAACACTGCGGTCTTAAATACTACCAAAAAAAATATTCTACTGTAAATGCAACAGCCTTGTTAAAAAACTACTGCCCTAAGGACTACCACCTGATTGAAGCACTGCGATATGAAATACTACCATCTGATTAAAACAATACTGTTTTAAGCGCTACCAGCTGATTGAAACACTGCTACAATATAGTACATACTACCACCAAATTAAAACACTATACTACTACTATACTAAATACTTCTACCTGATTTAGAAAAGACTATACTAAATACTACTGCCAGATTGAAACGCTACTTAACTAAATACTAGTGCGATTGAAACACTACTAAATACTATCACCTGAATAAAAAGTACTGTTCTAAATACTACTGCCTGATTTAAGCACTGCTATACCAAAAGCTTACACCTGAATCTTGAATCTTTACAGTGCTGATCAAATACTGCTGTGTGAGTGAAGCTTTGCTACAGGGCATTCACATCAGAGGCCTGCAATGGCCGAAGGTGGTTGACTTGGAGAGTGTGGGGGATATAGGGAGACAGTGGGAGGTAGGGTGGGGTAATGGGTCACTAAAAAACTCACCATCTCCTATCATGGCCACATAGAAGCATAAAGAAAGAGCTGTTTGGGTGTGTGGGTGGGTGTGGAGGGGGTGCGGGGGAGGGGAGAAGAGATCCACGAAGCTAAGAGTGCCCAAAGGTTATTGAGAAATTAAAACGAGCCTTTGCCGTCAAAAAAAATGGAGGAATAACGCGTCCGAGGACAGCAAAGCATTTCATCACTTTATTAGCAGAGCTGCTCGGTGATCTGTGAATAACCCGGGAGAGAGAGCGGTGGCGGTGGCGGCATTATTGAGTTTGCGCCGGCACCTATCCATCCATCAGCTGCGAGCAGGTATCAGTGTGATGGATGGGCTCGCCTCTGCGCCACCTTCCAACCCTTCTCTCTCTCTCTCCTTCTCTCTCTCTCTCTCTCCCTCTCTCACTCTCTGGACTTTTGTTTCTTCATCCCTCCATCGCCGCCTGTTGTCACCTGTGCCTCCCAGGTGTTTCGTTCGGAGCTCTCTGCTGTTTTCACATTTCTGTGTCTGTCGTGCGCTTCAGCAGCTGCACCTTCCCCTGTTTATTTCATCAGCTTATTTCCACTCTGTCTTTCTCCCCTTTTTTCTGTCTCTTCGTTAACGACTGCATCACATAAGCTCATCGCTCTTTCCCACATTCCTCCATTACCACTAAGGAAGACCTGACATTCTGACATCAAACAAGCCCTCTGTTTAGACCTGATTCTCTGGCCCCACTGGAGAGAAAGGACACAGGGCCTGTTTTAGACAACACATCTCCCCAAAGATTCCTTCACCCCCTCGCTCTCATAGTAAATAAAAGAATAACAATTAGCGACTTAGAGCCTTCTTTGTTTCTGTTTTATTATCTTTTTTGTTTTCTTTTGTTATCTTTTTTTTGTCAAGCATTAACCCTGCATTTGACAGACAGCTTGTTGATGGAGAGTGCAGGCACCCTTATCTGTCTGTCAGTAAGGGCGATTAGAAGCGAATGGGTCCAAATCACAATTGCTAATGAACATATCTCCACACAAATGGGCCATATTAGCATCGGAGAAACAGAAACCAATTAAAACCAATAAGAACTCTTGCATAGTTTGAGCATAACTATAGACATAAACAAACTTACTGTAAGCCTTTTGCATCAAGGATTTAGTAGTGCTCTTTTATGCTGTATCTCGGAGCTTTAATCTGTCTAAGATTAGCGACTATTATTGAGTCATGTTTTAGACCATAAACCAAACACCATAACTCCAACTAAAAAAATGGCTCTGTAAACCATGTCATTTAACAAACACACAACTCTCTCTCTCTCTCTCTCTCTCTCTCTCACTCACACACACACAAACACACACACACATAGAGTAGATTGAGAAGTCCACCAATGAGCATATCAGTGATGTGAATGGCCCCCATGAAGCCTGTGTCTATGCTACAACATTACACACTATAGCAATTTACCAGTATACAACACTACAGCAAGTCAAGCCAAGCCAATACTACAGCAAGTCAAGCCAAGCCAATACTACAGCAAGTCAAGCCAAGCCAATACTACAGCAAGTCAAGCCAAGCCAAGCTATGCCAGACCCAAACACCACACAAAGTTCCTCCAGCATTCGAGGGATGTGTCTGGCCATGGCCATCTGTTTAGGCCTGTGTGCTCATGCAGCGCTGCTGGGGAGTGTGGAGGAAACGCAGCACGATGCCTCTCCCTCCGACCACCGCTGACTAGCCTTGCTCCAGGGAGGCAGAGGCAGCATCAGCACCGCCCGTCTCCGCGGCAACGGAGGCCGGAGGGGGGATGCTGAGACACGGGCCTGGAGTTAGTGGGGGTGCTCGCGCTGGTGCAGCTGTTGGTGTGTGTGTGTGTGTTTGTGTGCGTGTGTGTGTGTTTGTGTGTGAATGTGTTTGTGTGTGTGTGTGTGTGCGCACATGTGTGTGCATGTGTGTGTGTGTGAGTCAAGTCTGTGCTTAGTCATCTGTGCAGGTGCAGTGCTCACCCCTGTGGGAGACGCTCTCTCTTTCGCTGTCTCCGAGCCATCCCCCATCCCTGGCCTCTCCAAGAGGCCCCGTTCCAGGGCCCCTGGGCCTCCATCTAACAGCAGCCGGCAGGCAGGCAGGGGCATTCTGGGAGGCAGGGCTGGGGCTGGCGGGATGCTGCTGCCTGCTTGCGTCTGAGGCTCTAAGTGCTGCCGCTTCACAGTCGCACTGTCCCCCGGGGGCCGCAAGTGCTAAAAGCAGCCGTTCAGAACTCAGCCGAGCGCTGCAATCGCTGCCTACACTGGCACCGGCACCGTCACCAAAGACCGACCACTCCACTCCACCTCCATGTCTGCCCCCCTCCCTTCCTCTCCCTGTGCACCATCATACTGAAGCTCCACAAGTCACTGGTTGCTTGTCTGAGGTGTACTACATGCATACATACAGCCAAGGTTCCATTTCTGTGTCTACAGCGGCTGTGAATGGGTTTGTACGCTTTAAATTGTCACCAGTGGAACAGTTTTATCTTCCATAGAATCCCTTGGGAGGCTTGCAGTCCACATAACCAAGCCGTCGGAAATTCACTCCAGCTAAGCTGAACTGTTAATGAGCATCAGCAAACTAGTGTTCTTGTTTGTGTACATTCATAAAACCACACGGACATGACGTAAAAGGCAGTAGGGGGTCGCACGCATGTGTGTGTGTGTGTGTGTGTGTGTGTGTGTATGTGTGTGTGTGTGGGAGAGGTGGTTTGTAAAACACACATGTACAAGCAAGTCCAAATGGAGTTTTACTAAGAGCCCCACTGCATTGGCTGTGACAGTGAAATACCTACAATCAATTGAAATGTCTACAATCAACCTTCCCCTGGAGTCCGCTTCCATTTTTCTCCCTGCAAAATACAACCCTCCTCTCGCGGTGGCTTCGCGAGGCATTCGGAAAATAATAAAGCTGCTAGAGTGTTGAGGCACTTACGGGCTCGGGAGATTTCTCCCAGGCAATTTACAAGGACGAGAGAGATCTCCCCGAGCAAATGTCAAGCTGTCTCACCTGCAGGAGCTCTGTGGGATCTCCCCCAGGCCTCAGAAGGGAAGCAGGAAGAGCATGTTGCCATAGCGACCCAGGAAGTGGCCCAGAGGCTGTCCTCGGTTAAAGGGTCTCCGGCACGTCGCCATGGCGAAGGAGTGAAGTGCGGGCGGTTCTCGGGGAGCTTCTTGGCCTGAAGCGGATGCCCAGAGGGATTGTGGGAAAATCTGAGAGGAGACAGAAGGATGTGACCAGCGCTGAACATGAGAAGTGCCTCTCAGCTCTGACATTTCTACTTGGCACATTCTGCTGAGATCAGATTCTTAAGGAAATAAAATCACACCGGCAACACATAGTATTCTTTCTCCTGTAAGCCTACAAATCACATCATTGCACTACACTTGAAGATCAAACCTGACCAACCTGCATGTATAATAATAACATTTATAAATGCATACAAGTTTATGTACATGGCCAAAATGGCTTGATGTGTCAAATTATCCCTTAGAGAACTGATGTTAAAGAGGTCATAGATTGGTGTGTTCTTTAATATTAAAATAAAATGCATTTAACTTACTGTAGTCATATGAGGAAAAAGCTTAAAGAAAAGCAACTTTACAACCCATATACGTACAAAACTGTATTTTTCTTTAAGCCAGCTCTGGGCCATCTCTCCTATGTCAACAGTGTTCATTTTGAATGTCCTCTTTATGTAAGCGGTGTGAGAGGAGGAATAAGAGAGGAAGCAAAACAGCAGAATGGATGGATGACGATGATGAGGAGGATGAGGTGACGGAGAGCAGTTTTAATAGAGTAGGTGTTAAAGTGGTGGTGGAGGTGAAAGAGAACAAGGGGGATGGGAGACAGTGAAAGAGAAGAGAAGACAAGAGAGGAGGAAGTGAAAGAGAGGCCCAGGAGATGAAAGAGAAGAGAGGAGAAGGGGATAGAGGAGATAGAGAAAGAGAGGAGAGGAGAAGGGGATAGAGAGAGGAGGTGGAGAAAGAGAGGAGAGGGGGATAGAGAGAGGAGTTGGTGAAAGAGAGGCCCAGAGGGGGTGGATGAGTCTCCCAGGAGGAGAGTCTGAGAGGCCAGTGAGCTGCTGCTGCTGCTGCTGCTGTTTCAGTGGGGAGGAGCCAGTGGTGCTGGTGCATGCGGGTCATACCCCAGAACTCCTCTGGGTGCTGCTCAACGTCCAGGCAACAGGGAGGGAGCATCATCAGCGCAGCAGTCAGCAGTCAGCACACACCTACACCAGCCGCCAAAACACACAACCTGAAAGGAGGAAAGAGTGTGTCTGTGTGTGTGTGTGTGTGTGTGAGAGAGTCTAAGCATCTAAGCTGTCGCCTCGAGGTGGAGTTAAGTACCCCTAACACAGGAGGGCATCCAGAACTGGCCGTCCAGCAGTAAAACCATGCCTGAGGATCTGTTGTACAGTATGTTTATTTATTTGTGATATTGTTTTTTCCTAGTGCCCGTTCCTACAGGTGCAGGGGGATGTTTTAGCACACCCTTCATGGAGGTTGTTCTAGATTTATTTTGTGGGCATGACGGTGTGCACAGCAGTGTCTGATTTCCGTGTCCAAAGTAAATGGATGAAATAAACTTGACTAGACTCGACTTGAGAACCGCTCTTCCCTGTGTGACCCCGACCTGACCCTACACATCATCTGGCACAACAGGGGCACAGTGGTAGAGCAGAGGCCAAGGTTTGGGCCAAAGCTGTAATGTTTATTCACTCTTGAGGCAGAGGCCACGGAGAGCACACGCGGCTATCCGTATGACATGGGACGGGCTGGCTGCCCGAGGTCAGTGAAGTACAGTAATCCTTTATGTTATACATAATGTAAATTATAACTATGTCTGTGTCTGTCCTTCCTTAGACTAGGATTCTAGGAATACTGGAGCATCATTCTTGCAGCAACTTCCTCAAAAGATAATAAGCCCTTGAAATATAATGAGCAGACATCGACAAAAGGAACCCATTCTGTGCGATACGTAGCGGTAATCACTAGAATCTATTTTTAAATGCTGGTACATAATCACTATCTGAGATGCGGATTTGCTGGCAGTCAGACAGTCAAAAAATGGACGCACTTGCCAAAGAATAGCAGAAAAAGAACATCATGTGAACGTAAAAAGATGTAACATAATTTTTGTAATTCTTTAGAGAGACGTTTGAGAGCAGGTGATTCATTTCTGGTGATAAATGCTACTTACATTAAAGCCCGTCCAATTGTTCCACAGACAGGCAATGCTAGCCCGTGCGCTCACATATGTCATTTTCTTCCTCCGTGACAACTTGTCATTACTGATCATGGACAGCTGCTTGCTAACAGTCCTCTGCCTGACAGAGTTTGGACTAAAAACCACCCAAGCACTTTAAAGGAGACATACAGGAGAAAAGCATTTGTGCCTTGGCTTTGATGAATTAGGAGAGGCTATGCATGACCAGCTATCATAGACATGAAGAATGGGTGTGCCATCATTCATATGGAAAACTCGAACTTAGAAACAGCAAGTAACTAATGTAGACAATTTAAAACTTTTTAAAAATTTAAATTTAAAATTTAAAAATTTGTGGTTGACAAATTGTGTCCACAGTGTCTCATATATATGCTGCCAAAATAACAACTTGTTCGTGGAATTGATGTGCAATATCAGTGAAAGATGTACATGTGTAGTATAAGACTGGTTTCAGACAAGTACATCTTACTTGTCTTTTTGTGTGTTTGTTTGGCGTGTGTTCCTTTGTTTGCTACTGTGCCTACTGTGTCTACGGGCAACGGATGGTATAATCATTTAGTGATGCTGAAGGTAACTTGATATTTTTGAATAGTGAACACATAAAGCAGCATGATTGTGATTTGTGAAACTTTTCAAACAGAGATATTACCAACCCTGACAGACAGGAGAGGCAGTTGTGGCCCTATTCTTGTATAGAGGTGCACAAACATGCTTTAGTTCAGGATATGTAGGTCTAACTTGGTTTGCATAAAGAAGGGTAACCTTTTGTTTACTTTGTACCCCCACAGTGAATTTGACTTTGTTATGTTAAAGACAACAAAGTTATCTTTTTTATAAAAAAAAAGTTTCACGTTTACCATTTCACGTACAAAGTAGTTGGCTTTGGTTGGCTACAATTTTATTTGGCATCTGTGTGTCTTTTGATGCCAGGGATGATAGTAATGAGATGGTGTATGTTTTAATGTTATGAATATTGTTTTGATGGCATAGCCAGCGGTCTGAATGAGACGTGACAGTTTTTAAAACATGGCAGGATGGTGACGCAGGAGGTAGAGGTGCCATTCGGCAACCAAAGGGTTGCAGGTTCTTAACCTGACTCTATTGAAGTGTCCTTGAGCAAGATACCCCAATTGAACCCCAATTTCCCCTGCTGGCAGGTTGGCCCCTTGCATGGCAGCCTCTGCCACCGGTGTGTGAATGGGGGAATGTGTGTGTGTGTATGTGTGTGTGAATGAGGGAATGTGAGGCAAACATTGTAAAGAGCTTTAAGTGCTCGTAGGAGTAGAAAAGCAATATATAATTGCAGTCCATTTACCATTTATGTTACTAAGGCCTTTCTGAATGAAAGTTATATGGTCATCATAGACAGTGTAGCTGGTTATACAGAATCCGTCGCCCAACCTCTCGGGTATCTTGTGTCAGAGTTACTGTACATGTACCCCATGTACACTGTTTGACCATTTTAAACATAAAATTCAAAGAAAATATATTGAAAAAATGAATAGAAACATATTTTTTTTCTGAATGAAAGTTATATTGTTTGTATACAGTGTCGGTATAGCCTACAACCCTACAACTAATTCATTTCTGACAAACATGCCAGGCCCATATAAAGTCTGGGGTTTTAAATAGACACCCTGCACGCTCACTTTATATTCCTCAATCCAGGACAGGACAGCAGGCTGCTGAGGATGAGACTGGCCCAGTTACCGGTATAGTGGTCTACTTCCTCCTGAATACATCACAAATGTGATTAATGACCATTAGAGAATCAGTTGAACATATGGCAAACACATGGCATCAAACACACAATCAGACTTTCTTCTTTGATATCACAGATGGACGCTAAAGGATGGAAGATGTTTTGCACTTGCTGTTGCTTCTCAGCTGCAGTTGTCCCCGCTCACATGGGGCTTCGATTCGACAAACAACCCACAATATTTAGAACTCGCAGTCCAGATGAAGAAGCGTCTGTCCCACGTTTGACTGATTATGGCGAGGCCTAAAAATGATGCCAGACAGAGTTCCATTGTCAGCATCACTGCTCTCTGGCAAGCATGGCCATCAACCGCCCCACGCCTCGACCTTTTACCTGGCCCGAGACGCATTATTCAATTTGCCAAACTGCCGCTCGTTTCGACCCCATCCTGTTCTATTGTCGAGCTCTACTCTTGAGCTTTCCATGACATTATTATTCCATTTGCACAATTGGATGGCCCTTGCTATTTGTCTGATTCAAGCGATTCTATATTTGCTGTAGCTACTTGCATTTTCTAGCGCGGCTAAAAGCACTTAGGGACAGAGTGCTGACAGAGATGCATGGGCCCAAAGGTGAAGACAGTAAACCTTGAATATCCCAATAAAAATACAGAAAATGGTTGGCTCGTGTGTCAATGTCTGTGTGCAAACTGACTGCTTGTTTGTCAATTCTTTAAATGTAGAATTGTAATCAAGAATCTAGATGATTATTATTGTTGTTACTATTATTTTTATTGTTAGTAGTAGTAGTAGCAGCAGTATTTTTTGATGTTACGGTAGTGGTGTTTATTGTAGATTCTTTTGTCCAAAGCAAAACATTGCTGCTGCTAAAATTGTTTCACAACAAATAAATTATATATCATTTATATATAATAAAACTGATAATACATCTGATTGGACATTATCCAAAGGGGAATGAATAAGTGTGTGTGTGTGTGTATTTATGTATGTATGTATGTATGTATGTATGTATCTCTCTCTCTCTCTCTCTCTCTCTCTCTCTATATATATATATATATATATAAGGGAAAGATCCCACCACCTTTAAAACCTTTCTGTCCATTTTAGATGTAGATAGATGTCCTTGTCGCTTGTCTAGAGAGTAACACCTACTGAAGTCAAACTCCTTGTATATGCAAGTATACTTGGCCAATAAAACTGATCGCTTGTCTAGAGAGTAACACCGACTGAAGTCAAACTCCTTGTATGCAAGTATACTTGGCCAATAAAACTGATTCTGATGATGTAGCCCCTTTAGGCTTGTAATGCTCTCATCAAACAGGGCCCATGTTAAAGCCAAGACATAACCCAGGGCTTCTCGTCTGTTAGCGGGACAAAAGAAGGGAGCGGAGGAAGTGGAGGAGTGAAAGGAGTGAGTGAGTGAGCAAGGGAGGGAGTGGGCAAGGTGAGATTGAGAGGTGAGGCTGCGGAAAACAACTCCATTAAGCCGCCAGTGCGTTCCCTCTTCCCCCTTTTTTCCGTGAGCTCATCTGGCCTTGCCACAGTCCCATCTACAGCTCACAATGGGAAAGTGATTTATTTTGGTCGCTACGCCACCTTCTCCGGCTCTCCTCAGGAGCAGGCAGGCGAGGAAGAAGGAAAGGCTAACGGACGGGCGGACGGGAGGGAGGGTGGACATCTACACTGGCAGAGTAGAATCTCCAAGGTGCTGACGATATCAACTGACATGCTGTTTAGCATTTACATGTAATATGAAGAAACTCAAAGTAACAACAACAACATAAAAAAATGGAAGTTTTCAGTTCAGTTTTTTTTTTTTTTCAAAAGTAGGAACCCTGGAGTTGGGAATAGTTACTACCATATTGAGGAAAAAAAAATGCAATGTTCTTTTGGGGTATCTATCAAAACAAACCAAAAAAGTATATATAAAAAAAACAGAGCCCTGGAGCAAATAGGCTTCGTCTCAATAAACTACCCAGTGGGAACAAACGCAGGGGAGAGTTCTATATATCTGTCCACACAATACTGAAGATGTTTCTAAAAAGTGTAAATAACCTCCCACCGCCATCTTTTAATACCATTTGTCGTATCCGGTATTGATTTTTCCACATCATGTTTGCTAAAGACAAACATTACCTGCCATAAAGCGATGGTGCCACACAGACATGCTTGGCGATAAATAATAGATTGGGCCCGGCAAGACTTTGATGACCGAGCAAAGCCTGAAATGCTTTCAGCAGGGATTGTATGAAATCATAAATCACTCTTCATTTCAGGGAGCATTCCAAAATGGATTCTATCTCTCCACCTTGAAAGTCATTTTGCGCGTTATTTATAGTCAGGGGGCTGAGAACGCCAGCAGAGAAAGAGAGAGAGAGTGAGAGAAAGAGAGAGAGAATACACTCTGTAGGGAGCACAGCATGGCTAGGCACCTCACTCATCCTCCTGTCACCCCCCCCTCCATCCTTAGCTCTTTACTTTATCTATACCTCAATAGCTCAGGGACAATGGCAGAGTTCAGTCAGCTACTCCTATATGTAAAACCGGCAAATGGAAACAAAAAAAACCAACGACTAAACTCCATTAACATTTACCATATTAGCCTATATTAGCCTGCTACAATGTTAGCCATGTTGGCAGTTAGCTTAGCCTACTGATTTCACAAACATGTGGCCTAAAGGCCTTCTTGATTAAACTCCATTAAGTTTTTACACAATAGGCCTACCACCATATTAGCCTACATTAGCCTACTACACTGCTAGCCATGTTCGAAGTTAGCTTAGCCTACTCACTAAGCATGCGGTCTACAGGTCTACTTGATTCCAACCGGATACTGACAGGGATGAACATGTTTTTTTTCAAAGAGTTTTTTTTTTTTTTTAATATTACGTTAATTTAGATATTATAATGAAGTAGGTGAAAAAATTTTAAGTATTTGTTTTATGGAAGAGAAAATGAAAGACAAAGAAAAAGCAAAATCAAATCAAACAAACGGACATCAGTCCATATGCGTTCAGGATCCATGTAGCCTGTGGACTCGGACCTTTGGCCAGAGATTGTGGCTGCTTGCAAGTCAGGATGGAGGAGTGAGCTATTAGGGTATAACTATATTTATGGGGTTGACTATTGTCCTCAGTCATGGTGATTAGATGGCATGATTTGGTGCATTCATGTGAGAAGAAGATTGCATCAGAGGCGTCCTGTCATAGATGGTCATGGCCTTGGCTGCCAAACATCAGGGAGGCATTTGCAATACATTTATTCTTTTTTTTTTTTTTCAGTTTTTCAGGACCAAGAGACTACGGCAATTTTACTGAGTACAGTAGATAGCCTAAGTGATAAAGTTCTTCTAAGTGATAAAGTTCTGTGGTTTGTTCAGTTCAGTGTAATTCAGTTCAATTTTAATTGTACAATGCTCTATACAAAAGTCATTTCTCATAGGGATTTACAGCAAAGAGCGCCAATGAGCAACAGGGGCATGGAAAAACTCCTTATCATTTGTTTTTCTTGATGTGGTTTAGAAAGAAACCTTGGGCAGGTCCACGGTTCAAGGGTCAACTGCCTAGGGACATGTAGGGCAAATTTTCTGTTTCTCAACTGGTAATTTATCCATGTTATTACTGTATATAGGTCTTGACTCAGGATAACTATAGCATCATAATAAACCCTGGATGTAGTCAAACATTATAAAGATTCATGGTATTAAAGATCCGAAAGTCTGTTTTTTAACCCTGCATTAAATGCCACAAATCTGTAGGGGCAGCTCTGTACAGCTAGCGTACAGCTATTATTGCTAGTATTGTACAGCTAGCGGTGCGCTCTCTCACACGTTGCATGTTCTGTATTCACTATACAGGGCTGTACAGCGGTGCGCTCAGTCACCGCTGTCAACACAACAGGCCGGTCTAATAGAAGAAAAACAATTTCTAAGCAATTTTACGACCATGAAAATGGTTGCATAAACTTACTGAGAGCTTCTTTAATACAGCATCAATGTTAAGGCTTAATTTAGTAAGGCTAACAGCAAGGCCAGTTAGCTAGTAAGTAGTGCTGTTCCACAGCTGTTTGTTTATTTCAGCCAAGTGAAGTGGCAGCCTAAGGGATATCAGTCAAACGTACTTGCTGCTGCAGGGCTTGGCTATCATAGCAACGCCATCCCATAATCACACTCTCGCTAATGGGGACAATTCAATCCAGGGGCGCTGAGACCACCCCCTCACCCCGCACCCCAAGATGGATAGCTACATTAACCCAATAACAAGATGCCTAGGCCAGAGCAGAATGGCTGGGGTGTTTCTCTGTGGCCTCACCATTAAAAGCTTGTGAGATTACATGCCTAGACCGTGAGAGGGACTAATTGGGCATTTCTCAGTCACTGCTTGCTTGATAAATGCAAGCTAATCTATCACTCGACAAGAAAACCGCAGCGACTTAAGTTGAGTGGTGACTTCACATAGTCGTGAAATTTCACAACAGACCTGCTGCCATTAGGACTATTCAGTTCACACCCACAGGCCAGGAGATATAAGCTCCTCCTATTCCTGTCCCATCAGTCATAACTGATTAAGCTTTCTACTTGTATTCTGGATGGAAAGTGAAACGTCTTCAAGCTCAAAAAGAAGTCCTGTTGCCTTTAACTGAACATTATGACTAGGACTATATACCTTAAGGTCTTCAATGGAGAACCTTGAGAACATCTACACCAGGCCTGGGCATTGTATCATCGCGACATCGACCCTTTAGGTGTCCCTGTCTGGCCCACAGTATGCCAGTAAAGTTTATGCTGTGTATGCAATACACCTGCGTTGCATTAACGTGTTATTTACATTTTGACGCAAATATATGCGTCTGTTTGGACAGGGTTTGGGGATTATTTTTCTCTTTGACCTATACACCACAATTCATGGATTTACACAAATATTTACATTCTCATATTTCTTTTAAAGATATTTCTGGAGATAGTGAAGAAACAGGAAACAAGTGGGAGAGAGAGAGAGAGAGAGAGAGAGAGAGAGATGGGGTAGGATCGGGAAATTACCTTGTGTCGGACTCAAACCCGGGTCCCCGGATTTATGGTATGGTGCCTTATCCAACTGAGCCACAGTGTCCCCAGAATATTATCATATTACAAGTAGCAGCTTATCACAATAAATTATTTACTGCTTTTGAGCAGCTATTGAACAAAACTATTTGAAGTGATTGTTGGTTTGGCCTACAACTCAGCTTAGATATTTCATGTCCGCTAATTATTTATTGCCCACCCCTAATCTACACTGTGCTCAACAGCATTCCGAAAAGCTCTACTGTAACAAGCAGTGTCTTAGATAAGTATTCAGGGAAATACAGAAATGACAATTAATAAAACACACAAACAACTACAAACAAGCATGTGGGCCTAGTAAACCTATATGCCATCTGTCACCAGTCTCAGATCAAGAATATATACTGTAGCCTATTAAACCATCCTTGCCACATTAAGGATGCAATAGCAAGCTGAAGCATGGTCCATCAACGGTCATGTTCATCAGGGAAGGTCCACACCAGGACAGCAGCACCCGTCACTCCTCCTCATCTTCCTCTTCTTCCTCCTCCATGGATGGCAGCCCCAGTCACCAGCGCTGCTGCATGGCCACAGGGTGACCTCCACACACACACACACACACACAATCACAATCACACACACACACTCACACCCACACAGAATCTCTTCAACCTGACGCAGAGTGCGAGGGCTGCTCTGCATATGACCCATCTGATTTGCTGCGTCCTGCGTCACTCAATCACGGCCCTCGCGCACCGCTTGTCCCTGACAGCAGAGCTCAGAGGCGGACCCTGGGGGAGGATCCATCTCCATTAATCGTCATGGAAACCTTGACTCCCTGAGCGCACCGCTCCGACTCGGAGGCTTGACGCACAGCGAGCTGCCAAGAGTCGCCTTCAGTCAGAAGAGGGAACTTAAGATGTGTAAATACAGAGGCACAAACACAAGTGGCACTAGGACCAGGTGATCACAGGGGTTGAAGTGAAATGCACAGGCAAAGCTTATGGGGGAAAAAAGTAACCTAGGCATGACAGTGAGCGCATGTGATTATGCTGTTTCTTCTTTGACCCGTCTTCCCGCAGGGCACATCAACAAACAGTTCCCAGTTCCTGAACAGGTGTCCACAGGTGAGTAATGAGAGGGGACGGTCGTGGGGCTCGACCTTAGCCGACCCCCACCCCACAACACCACCCCCCTGGCGGGTGTCAACCGAGTCTGCGGACTGACGGGGTGTAACCAACGGTAACGTGGCCGTTCTGACTCGCACCACGCTCTGGCAGATGGAAAAACGTGCCATTAGGTGTCCGTCATATTCATACACAACTGTTCCCTGTCCTCAGCCCTTGTTTGCACCTGTGCAAAACGACCGACACACACACACACATACACACTCGCGCGCAGAGAGCTGGGTGGCAGTGGTGGAGGTGGCGGTGCAGGGGCCTGGAAACAAACACGCCTGTCTGAGCAACCTTGACACGGAACACGGAATGTCTGAGCAGAAATAGACTGGGTTAGCTTGGGGACCAGCTGGCCCGGCCGGTTTTGCATGAACGGAACCAGAAGTGGGCCAGAGACAGAGACGTTCATTTGTGCGACATCAATCACCGCAAGAAAAATGTCCCTCTTAGCAACAGCAAAGACTTTTTTTTTGTACTCTCTTCTTCCCCCAACCCCTCATCTTCCTCACTCGCCACACGGCGCCCATGGCCTGGAGAGCGCTTCCGTCCACTGGGGAGGAAGGCTACCTGGTTTCTTTCAGGTCTTAGGAATCTGTAACTATTTTTAAGGTTCTCGAGCAGAGAACAAGGCCAGCGAAACATGAATGAGGAAGAGCAGGTATATATATCAACGGACACCTGCACCACAACAGCCAACGCCGCATACATGTATCTGTCCACAGACGCAGGGCTTGTCAATATTTATATGATCACCGGCTGGGGTAACTGGAAGTCGTACGTCTGCTCAAAATCCACTTCCTCTTTGTTGTCTTAGACTGCACCATAGAAACATGCATTGGTATACAGCCCTGGGCCTGTGAACAGGATAGAAAGAGACAAGGGTTTACTGATAGCCTGTCCCCTAGGAGTGAGGACAGGTGAGGTATCACTCGTGAAAAATAGCTGTGTTTGGTTCAAATATACTAATATTGTTTTCACTATTATATCATTGTAACTATACTATAATATAGTTTGAGCAAAATCATCTATGAAATATTGACATAAACATGTTTCTTTGTTTGTTTAAGCCAATTGAGGAACAAGACAGTGATCACTGGCAAGTTCTGGGCAGAGTTTTGCAGCAGATGGAGGATGTAGCTCAGCTGTCTGGAACAGGAACCGGTAGGATAGCTAGCCACGCTCTTTAGAGTAGCTCTCCAAAGGACCAAAGTAAATGTAAATAAATCAAGAAGAAGTAGCCAACTAAACTTCTTAAAGCCTCAGTGAAACTACATTCAAGCAGCATGTCCTGTCTGGTACAATGATCTGTGTTACTGTGTCATGATGACAGTTGGTGTTTGTGTATTCCATGGCAGGCAGTAGTATCCTTCCCACAAATGTTCATGCCACTTGAGATGAGTTTTTGCACTTTGCTGTGAGTGTATAAAAGGATAACAATTGTTACTCTTTAGCCCCAGGATTGTCAGTAATGTGAATATAAAATAATTGGCCACATAAAGTAGACTAGCTCCTTTTACCGCCATCTTTAGTTAGCCACTTTACCTTTCTTAATCTGTTAAGGAAGAAACACTAAATACCTTTGTTGTTAAGATGTTAAAGTTTTATGTTACCTGTTCTAAACGTGACAACGACATGGCAGGGTGACTATATCAAGTGATGAATTATTGGTTCTGATCTATAATAACAATTTCATTGTTGAGCATATTTTAATTTTAATGGCATGTAACGTGTAAACTGTTTTTTTGGGGCTGAAATGTTTTCTTCGTCGCTCCAGCATTCTGTTCCCCTCACATTTATCAGCACACACACAAACAAAATCTGTTCCTTTTTTATATGTTAGCGATGAAACGGCCAGTGGAAAATGCGGACAGGTGTTCACTGGTTCAAGAAACCGACTGGTGTCACTTCATCGTCTCCAATCTGCTTTTAACAACCGTCTTGTTTACGCTAAAACCACTCTGGCCAAGACAGATGGCAAACAAGACTTCTTTTTCTTCTGCATCCTCTCTTCTTTTCCTCAAATATATCTACAACACAACAGAAATGCTTTAAACAAGAGTTTGTCGCGGGTTTTGTGTGAAGGGCTGTCTTGGTGTCAGGTGCGCGCTCTCAAGGGGATGCAGCTCCCTTTTTTAATCCGGGCGAAATGAAAAGCAAAACCTGTGTGGATCGAAAAATCAGCGGTACGTTTCATCGTGTGCCACCGACGGATACGTTCAGAGGCGTTTTTTCTGGCTGTGCCATAAAGGAGAATCAATGCTGCGAGCACAACGTTGCTCTGTACAAAATCAAGCACGTTTTATCTTCGAAGTACCCACACCTTTCGCTACGCACTTCTGTGCGCAGCGCTCCCTTTGATCCGGGCTTCTGAGGATTGCTGAAGATGGAGACCTCAGCTCGTGGCTTCTACTTTTTTTAGTAACCAACTCGCTGCGTTTTGCCTCAGGCTGCTACAGAGTGATGGCGATTGGCGACGTCCCCATAGAGCACTGTCTATCATTCCATCAAATAAGCGCAGTAGACTTGGTGCCATTGTGGAGAGCTGCATCCCGGGCCTTGCGCCTCAGTTTAAAGGGTATTAAATCAGAAATCGTGTGCCTTTGAGTGCTGGAGAGACAAGTGCTACTCAAGGCTGAGATTAAACAGAAATAATTGCAGCCAATGTTTAGCGTCCCGCTCAAAGCACTGGCCCGAATTCAATCATCTGTTGTGAAAATGTCTCGGTTGAAATTTCTGCTCCTGCTACTTTGAAATGTAATTCAAAGAGAGTTCATTGCAAGACTTGAAGTGTGTGTGTGTGTGTGTGTGTGTGTGTGTGTGTGTTTTCTCTCAACATTTTTCATTGTTGCCAAGTTGGATAGAAAAGGTCAAGGCATAGAGCAGAAAAATGCACAATGGAGAGTAAACCCTACTACCAAGGTCATTCTGACAAGCATTAATACTGTTTTCACACATAACTTATTGTATCCCAACTTATTTCATGTAAATACCATAGCTGTATACTTCAATTCTTGTTTTAAAATAAGGTGAAAGTGGAATTAAGAAAGTGTGTTTGTTATTACCACATAAACGAACAAGGACAACAGACTACTTTTTATAAATTATTTTTTTCTGATCAGTCAATCAGATAGGCAATTTCTCTGTGCACAACATCCAGGACGAAGTAGCTTACAGCTTGCTAAAAGGAAGCACAGTGCTTTGAATAGCAAGAAGAAAACACACAAATATGAAGTCCCAGTTGGAAATATCGACATCACACAACCTGTTAATGTGGAAGAGGTTGAAAGTAACTTGTCCTCCATTGCCAGGGAAGAAGGCATGAAGTTCATCAGCACCAGGCGTCCGCCCGCCAGACAAAGACGCAGCCAAAACTGGAGTCCCCTCTGTCCAGATCTCCCCCCACTTGGTTCCAGTGTCTGCGCTGCCGAAGGAACATCTGTTCAAGAATTAGCTCAAAAAGCCGGTAACCCACCATGTTCACGGGAGCCATGTTATCTGGGATATAGACTATCCTTATGGACCACTACATACATTGCAAAACATTTGATATGTTATGCGTTGTGTTTTCTTTACATTGACAGTACTTTAAGTCTTAGCAACCTCCTCTCCCTCAATAAAAAATATTTGGTATATTATTTGTTTCTTTGTCCCACACAGCTGCTGTTGTTTTTGTTGTTGTTGTTGTGGCCAGATCACACCACGCATTATGGAGACAACATGAGCGAGTCTCCATAAATTTCTTTCTCACTTTGTTAATCTATAGGACTGGGCATGGCTGATCATGTCATATAGGAGTCTTTTTCATCATAACAAGCCCAGCAGAGATCCTCTTGGCTCCAGACGGCGGTTTCACTCGCCTACCGCGCAGCCCCAGCAAGGGAGAGGAGAGCGAGTCATTCCCACTGGCTGGACCTGTCACCCTATTTCTTGGCAGCTGCTGTGGGGAAAGTGTCATTAAATCACCAGCGTGCGCTTTCTCCAAAGAATTAAGTACGGTGCGCATACTCAACTAACAAGCTTGTCCACTCTTAAGCAGTATTAAAGGGTGATATTTTACCTAAATTGAGTGTCCACCAGCTTTTTGGCGCACGTCACGGCCGAAATGGATTACTTGACTTGTGATGTATATGTAACATTTCATCAGGCAAAAGACGTGAAAGTGTAATGAATTTAAAACGCTGTAATGGACATGCATATTTATCGCAAGTGACAGTAAAATTAGGAAAACATTCAATTACAATCAACGGTAATTTATTGTTGCTATTGATTTGTGTTATGCGCGCATTAATAAAAAATGTTTCATTCCATCAAGCGAGAACTGTGTTCCACGTCTGCCTCCCCCTCTGCAATATTTTACATCTCACTAACTGGGAAAATGCAAAGACTAATAGCACTAAATTACAGAGTTCCTTTCATTCCTAGTCTCTTTCCAGTCATTCACTTTTCTTTCTCCCCTCGTTACTCTCTCATGTCCTCTCACGCATTCATGAACAGTTTATTTTCATGTTTACTGTATGATATACACAACTAATCTGAGACGTAGACACTCCGTGTCTCCGTGTGGGGCCCGTGGGTGTTTGTGTTTGGTGGCAACACTAAAGATACCGCAAACATTTAACAGAGTATGCTAGTCCTAAACATGACAAACGCCGGAATAGTCTATTTGTTAACTTTATGTGCGTAAATCGGTCATCTACTGTTCATTTGCATGACACGTCTTGCGTCGGAAAGAGTGCCCTTTCTCTGTACACAGAAGAAAGCGTGAGAAGGAAGAGCGCTCTTGTCAAATTACAAAGCTTACAAATTTAAAGCACGTGGTCAAATCAGGTAGGCTATACACGAATGATATGTCTATTTTTAAATAGTTTTGACGTTTTCAATATATTTTAAAACTGTATAATGGGAACTTGCGTGCCCTAGATATTGATAGTGCTTGTGTGGCGAGTAAGCGTTCGAGTAATGTCTTTTGCTTCTAGTCTCACGTACGTCCCCACCCTCCTTTTAGAAGAAAGTGTAGGCCTACACGGCATTACTGAGCCGAGTGGATTATCGAACTCTACTGTAAGGAAGGCCGAGGTGAATGTAAGGTTACAGACTGAATTAAAGTACCTTTAATAGTACGTAAAACGTGTAATCTTAAAATGTCCATGTATGTTTCCATAATCTAAGTGACTGTCTCTTAAGTCTAAACAGAAGTGAATAGCACAGGCCTGAGTCATCTCTTACTCCCATGCCACTAGATGGAGTTCATTAGCTGGCCACTTCATCCGGTGCAGTACACACGCACAGCCGCTAATGCGCAGCACACATGCAGGTCACTGGGTGACTGATTCTCCTGACTCGAGGGACATGCAGCCACACGCAGAAGGAGCGAGAATAATTGCACATAAACACGGGAAATCAAACAGGAGTTATATGGTGATGGCCTCGGTTAGCCTAAAATCACATGACCCCTGTGGCAATGCCTATTTCAGGTAGCCAACAGCTTACATCACCACTTGAGCCTTCCCGGGCAACGTACATCACATCTCTCTGAGTACTTTTTTCAGACGCCTTCAGACGACTTTTTCAGTCACCTGAGTGAGGGTCCTTTATCTAGGAGTTAATGCAATTCAGAAACACAGGATGACGCCCGAAGGAGGCCCTTTTACCTAAAAGATAACAGAAATACTTAAAGCTAAATCATGTTTATGGGTGTTTTAAATATGGGCCTATTTTTTGTAATACAAATTTATGCTAAAATTCACAGATGGCAGGCACATACACTATAGCCTGTGATCAAGTACCTTGAACAATAATAATTATTATTGTTATTATTATTATTATTTATTGTATTTACATATTTTTGTCCTACATTTCTACATTTTTATGTTCTATAGGACAGAAGATCTGTGATCTGTGATTTCAGTTGATTTAGTGAATGTTTGGAATTAATAATATGGTAGAAGTTCTTTCTGAAGCTGGTGTTTTTAATGCCTCTGCCTGTACCCTACTGTTATGTGCCAAAGGTGTTTGCTGAAAACCGCCTAGACACCTCAGTTCATCTTCACCTTATATTAAAACAGCTGCCCATGTGACTCCAAGCTGCCCCATGTGGTGACTGCTAAGATAGTACTTTGCACCTACAAATTGACAATAATAGCTGTGTCCCGGTTTGACAAGAGTTTTCAGCAGGACAAGACACTGTGAGAATGATCGAAGCATTTTATATTAGAAAATCAAAATCTAAATGTAGTCTTTCATCACAAACTTCATTATTTCCATTTCAGACAAGTGCTCATCACCCAAATGAACTTACTGAAACATACAAGCAAATTGAATGAAATCTACTATATTGCAGTAATTTAATAGAGCCCTAGTAATTAGTAATATACTATGTAATAATAGGTATTAAAATGTAGTAGCAGGCCTACAGTTAAACCAAAAACTATGGATTAAAGACCAGACAACCTGCATCTTTAGAATAAATAGATATCATCCTTCTTTATTTCCACTGCAAAGAATAAAACAGCTAAGAAAAAAAATATTTTGGATGGCTTGTCATACACAATTGTGCACATAGGACATGTGCTTTAGTATCTCTGCATGTTCTTGGCCATGACGCATCTGTTGCTGTCATCGTTGACCCTTCAACTTGTGCAGAGGTCAGAGCCAGGTCACCACCTCTCGGATTACCTGACTGGGTCTAGTGGGTCATGTTCACATTGGGTTCTCAAAATGTTTCCAAAATCTTTCTAGGCTAGTTCTCCATCCCCCTGTCAACATCGCACTGACCCCCCCCCCCCCCCCCCCACACACACACACCCACCCCTAGTAATTGAATACATTCTCAAAACATCTCTGCCTATGAGCTGTTTTAGATAGAACTCACTCCAGAATTCGTGTTTTGTATATCTAAAGTGTGTGTATTTTTAACGTCTGGTGTGTATTTTTAACGCCTAGTTTTAATGACACAAGCATTTCCGTCTAGGTCATTTTTTACTGGCATAACTTGCTGCTAATGGATTATCCAGCGTTGTCTGTGTCGCTTCTGACTTATCTCTGTTTAATATTTCCCACTCCATTCTTTATTTGTCATTAATTTTTCCGTAATCTTATTACAGAATTGGTGATGGCTACAGAGCCCAGATTGGAGGTCATGTTGTCTTATTATTTTCCAATAATAAATCCCTTCATGTAGCCTTTGAATATACAGACACATACACAAACAGGGAACACACACACGGAACACACACATAGACACCAACAGAGTGTTTTGGGAAACAAACACACAAACACACACACACACACTCCTGCCCTTAACATACCCTGTCACCTCTGTACGCACTTTACATCCTTGATAAAAAAGAAGCATCATTGAAGTATCCACAGAAAAGGAATGCACAATTATAATACAATTTTATGAGTTCCAGATATTCCCAGAAGAATGTTTACATTTTTTTTTTTGTGTGATGTTTATCCTCTTTTTCTTCTCCCCTCTTACACAGTGGGAACTAGGTTGTTATCTTTTAAATCTCATCTTTTATTTAACTTTTCCTTACAAATATAAAGCTCAGATATGTCAGAGATGATGATGCTCTTTCATATATCCTTAAGAGCAAAACCATATTATAAAACAATTGTGAAGAGTCTCATCTTGAGTCTAGGCCATCTTAACCACTGAAATGCCAACAGCACTTCTGGGCTACTTCACCGTCGATACACATCCATTAAACACGTTTCCAACATATTCTGCACTTGATTAATGACATAAAGACAGTTCCTCATGTGATGTCGTTCCTACCCCTCACACGCCTGGAACAATTCAGGTGATTTCACAGGCCATTGGGCTCTGGTTAACAAGATATGCTTTTATCAAGCTCAGATGTTTAAGCGAAGAACCAGGTACTTTCTCAGTGACCTGCCGGGTGATTGGGCCCCCATTTGAGTAAAGCGAGAATAGTTGGGTACCATTACATGCACTTAGGGGTTGAAGAATGAGTTGTCGAGCTGACTATGGAGAGGGTAGGGAGTGGGCGGTCTTAAGTAGATGGGTGTTGGGTGGCGCCTACATGCTGATCAGCCTGGGATGATAATCAGGCCTTCATTAAGATTAAATATAAGACAAAGGTCCAAGGTGCAATTGAAACCCAGGTAAAATATGTATCTAATTTCCCGATTGCCACCCAGCTTTTTAATTTAACCAGGTACTTACAGAAATTTGCATGGCATTTAAATCCCCTCTGCAGCATTAATCTTCTCATGAAACCTGCAGAAGAGCAAAGGTTAAACATTATTCCTGTATTAATTTTCTCAAACTTTTTTTGACTTAAGAAAAATGCGTAGTTAACCCCCACCGCCCCTCCTTCATATACACCCACAACCACGTACACTACAATGTAGATCTGCATGAACTGTGAACAGAAAACGTTCCCACATTACCGCAAACATGAATTGTATAAAATGCCCTGAACATGTCTGTGTGTCACAGGCCTGAGAATATTTTTTTCCAAAGAGACTTACAAACCGTGCTCATTGAAATAAGCATTTAGGCTATGTGTCACCCTCTGCCTGTAAAAGACAACCATTGTGCACCACAGCAAAGACAAAAAGATCTGTGAAATTTCAACAGACAGTTGAATAACGGACTACATTCTTTGAAGACAAAAGGCATGAATCATGGGCTTAAACAACTAGGCCTACTTCAGTGCACAATAGCCAACCAACAGCGTTCGTGTTGGCTGTGTGAAATAACAGTAAGAGAATGCTTCGCGGGTTCCACTGGTCACGTAAACTCTACTGGGAGAGAAATGTTGCACTTCTACATAAATGTTTCGTGTCATGAACTGTCTTTCATTTTCGGTCACGAAATACCAACATGTATCCAATGACAGGCGCAGCAAATTTGAACTTCTGCTCCTCTTGGGATAGTGATTATAAATGGCGCTGTTGCTAATAACTGGATATTTTCAGTAAAGCAAACTACTGTATTATTTGTTTTGCAAGGGCAACGTTCAATTAACTGTAGGCTTTTATAGAGGCAATGACTGTGTAACTAAAGTATGCAGTGTGCAGTGCGAGCTCGTGCTACATACAAATCAGAATGTCATTATAATTCGAGATAAAAAAATGCATGATTAACATTGAAGTTTAACTTAAAATCCCAATTAGATTTTTCAGTTGTTATTACTGGTCAAATACAACTCATTGTCTGTAGTCTGCCGTTTTAACCCAATAAGAGAAATGCGGCAAAATCGATCAGGCTATCCGCGACAACAATAACACTTAAGTCATACAGTGCGCTTAGAAGCAAAGGCTATGTATATTCATAGTCACCGATCTAATAGTTCTGGATAAGTTCAGGTCGATGCGCTGATTCTCTTGCAGTAACTAATGACTCCGTGTGACCCGCCTTTCAAAGGCGGAAGACCAATGGAATTCTCTGGCGTTTGTTATTGCCTTCCTTGTTGGGAGATAGCGTTGTCACTCAGCCTGGCAGTGGGCTGGCTAATTGAAGCTCTGAACGCAGGAGTGCTCATTGTACAGCGACTTCCCACTTGCGAGGTAGGTAGCCTATTTGCTACTGCCGACAACCAGACCCGAGCACGGTTGCATGTGAACCAGGAACGAAGATAACCAGCGCGAGGAGAGAGAAAAGCGCAATAGGGTGTACGTAAGAGCGAGAGCGAGAGAGCGCGCGAGAGAGCGTACAGAACGGAAAAAAAACTTTAGTAACTATGGCCCTGTCAGCAACTCCCCCGGTGCTTTCGCCGACCTCCACTCCGGGGTCCGGTAGCTTATTCCGCCCAGATCCTCTGTACTCAAGTCCCGACGAATCTCCCAGACTGACGAGCAGCATGATCAACTCTTTCATCAGCGGCGGCGGCGGCGGCGGTGGAAATGGGAACAGCACCAGCGGCAATAACGAGTGCAAAATGGTGGAGGTCCACGGGGTCAAAGTAGCCTCTTTCACCGTGGACGGACAGGAGCTAATATGCCTGCCGCAGGTTTTCGACCTCTTCTTGAAACATCTGGTCGGAGGGTTGCACACCGTGTACACCAAGCTGAAGCGCCTGGATATATGTCCCGTCGTCTGCACCGTGGAACAGGTCCGTATACTTCGCGGTCTCGGGGCAATTCAGCCCGGGGTGAATCGTTGCAAACTCATCTCCCGCAAAGACTTCGAGGCTTTGTACAACGATTGCACAAATGCCAGGTAAGCGAATAAAACTTATTTAATTCTAGTTCAACAATTACTCTCATCTTAAATTTACAAGCTCAGTAGACACTTGCTATTGCGCGTAACGGAAAAGTTTCCAAAGTTACTCTTCAACCACTCTGACTTGCTTTGTGCTAGTCATGCAATGCGTGGCAGATAATACCAGTAATCACATAAACCAGTAGATAAATTAGTGTGCTGTTGAGTGTTGCAAAAATAGGTTAAATCACGACTTTTGTCTACTTTAAAAACTCTAAATCCAGCACCTGCAAGTCACCTTGCAGAGTAGGCTAACAGCACCTGCATCTCTGGCCCCTCCCCCTGCCCTAAAATGTTATTTATATTATAAATAGCTTTTATGTAGCCCTTTATGCGCTCATTTCAATGCCTTGTCAAATATCACAATAGGTAGGAGTGAAACTGATGAACACTGGTCATATTTAGGTGCAGAATCGAAAGAGTTTTCGGTTTCCCCCTCTGGCTTCTCTGTGAAAAAATATCTTATTTCAGGGAAGAAAGGCTAACTGACAGCTTAAGATACATCCATAAAGGTTTTGTATTTTCCTTTTGTTTGCTCTTCTGAATGAACCAGAATTTTGATAACTAAGCCAAACAGTGCACTACATTTAACAGTTGTTGCACTATGAACTGGTCGCGCTTGTGCTACTGCGAATGTGATGTTGACCCTGCATTAACCTTCATTGTGGCGCTGCGCATCGCCCTAATAACATATAGCGCTACCCTGCATAATAATTAAATGTTCGCAAAGGCGAATCAATACCTTTTAAATTACACAAAAGATTCACAAAATAAATAATAATAATACATTTGAGGAATGTTTAAATTAATTTCACCTCAATATTTAAATTTCCAATTCGTTTGCTTTGAATGGTTTTATAATTATATAATATTTTATAATGGTTTATACTGTATTTTAATGGTTTTTCACTATATAATTAGTGAAACGTTGGATGGATAAACCTCTCCTCGCTATTCTAAATATGTTGATTTAAACAGGTGTGTTTTAGTATAATTGGCCTGTATAATTATCGGTTTATTTTTTTCCTTTTCGCACACCATATAATATCAGAAGGGCGACGGGTTAATCCGCAGTGAAGAATAATCTAAGTGCTTTATCACGGTTCAAAGTCTCATTTAAACTCTCTGGGATGGCAGAGCTGTTAGCGTTGACTTACTATCGCACTTTACAAAGATGTTACTTATGGGAAGAACCTAAATGAAGCCCCTGCCGTGGCAACCCCTTGACCGTGATAAATAAATCAATGGTGCAAGTCTGAATGAATCGTTGCCGATGGCTTCTCGGCTCAGTTTGGTGTCTTAGTGTTATTCTTAGCTTGTTATCATGACAGATGCATTAGTGTTCCCATGCTCTCCCAGCAATGTCAGCCAGTGAGAGGGTGTAGTGTGTGTGAGAGAGTGAGCGCAAGTGTTTGTGTGTGTGTGTGTGTGTGTTCGCGCGCGAGTGTGTGTGTTATGGGGGTTGCAACTCTAAAGGGACCAGTGACCCCTTTCCTCGAGACCTTTATCATCCGTGGACCTCGGGGCATTGCTTTTATTGTCTGTTCGTACATAATTGCAACTTTTTTTCAGCACATCACCTCGGGCCACTTTTGACAATAAGCCACGCTGATAATGTGACACAAAAGACCAGGATGTCAATACACAAAAACATAAATGGCTTACATGGAGGGGAGAGAGACATGGAGAGAAAATAAGAGCTGCAGTCGGCATCATAATTTGAAACATATTTTTAATTGTCGAATTTGTGTCAAAACAATCAGCAGTAAACATAAATCAAAATGTGTGAATGTGGACTAAATACACAACAGTTAAAATATTCTGTAGTTTCCTTTAAGGGCCATGTCATGGGTTGTAGTTTTGATAGTCACACGAAACGATATATTAGAAAACATTTGCGCGCAAACTGAAAACGATTGTATGATGTCGGAATAAAAATACTTTTACTTTCATTTTTAAGTCAACGGAAGCAGTCAAAACTTATTTTGAATTTTAAACTTTTATTCAGGATGTTCCGTATGGCCAATGGTAGGCTATAGCGTGTTCGTCCATAGTTTAGATATTTTTTCCTTTTAGGCCACAGTGAACACTGAAGAAAATGCAGGGTCTAGTGTTTGGTCTTCAAATGCACTTTTGTATCGACAGGGTGAGAGGTGTCACCGATTTTTCACCCTTGTGCGTTTTGAGATGGAGGGCAGAAAGAGCACACTCGCGTGCTTGGCCAGATGGCCAGTTTGGGCAGGGTTCGGTAATTAACCTTTTAGCAACGCCCCCATCACCTTCAGAATCCCCTAGTTGCATTATTGGGTTTTGTATTGTGCTGAATCAATCTGTCGCGCGCATCTAATCTCTAAATGTGGGTGAGTGCGCGCACAGAGGGACAGGGAGACAGAGGGAGGGACACGTTTCAAATTATTGTTTATATATATATTTCTAAAATATGCATAGACAGGTGGCGGCTGTTGTTGATAATAGACTTCCAGGGTGTGTTCGTTTATGTGTAAACGGCAAGGCTATAGTGAACGGTTCACCTCAGACAGATTGGAGCAACTGGCAGCTAATGAAATTGCCGTAGCTGTGGGCCGCTCCCGAATTGAATTTGCTCATCGGCATCGTTCTTTTTTTTTTTACCTGCCTGTGCATCACCACTACCATGGTTTTATAGTCAGATTTAAACATCATCCACTGTACAACCACCAGATGGTTGTAACTAATGTTTGCGAACATCAGCCATCGCCACCCCACCCCCTCTCAGCTCGACTCATCTCCCTCACTGGGCAAAGAGATGGAGAGATAGGCAAGAGACGTGGTGGGAGCTTGCACTAAAAATTACCGAGACCTGGGAGCAGTGAGAGTCGGCGTGAGGGGCATTCGGCGTCACCGGGAGACACTTGAAAAGTAATCAAAAACATTTCGACGGGATCTTTAAACTGACACGACCAATTTGAATACCAGCGGAAAATGTCGAAATCAGCAAACATTGGCGGCACTTAAGGGCGCTTTTATGATTTCTCAGCGCGCAATTGATCTCCGGCGTTTTATTGCATTCATTATTTATTAAAAAGAATTTGCAAGCTAAACATAACGCTAAACTAGTTTGCACTTGGGGACTGCACTTAGGAAATTGAATGGGAATTGCATTAGAGACGAACATGTGTTGTTTTTCCAGTCTTGTGTTTATGGGGGAGTGTTTCTCCTCTCAAAGGTGTATTGGATTAGTCATTTGAGTATTTTTTTTCCCACCAAGATGCATTGAGAGAAGTGTTGAGTCTAGAAAGACTCCAGGTGTCATGTCAGGAATAACAGCTGCCTGTTTTTTTTCTGGGCCTGACACAGAAGTCACATCCAAACCAGAGCGTGACCCAGACATTACAGACGATGGTCAATTTTTGTAAATATTTAAGTCTCTTGAAAGATTTATTCAAGTCTTTTAAGCCATCTGTATTCTTCCAGGACATTTTCAAATGTGTGTCCCCCCTTACTCAAAAGGCAGAATATACGTCTGTATTTAAAAGATAAAGGTCTAACAGTAGGATGTTTCTGTATCCCTTCACATTAAACCTACAAATGTAGAATGTATTTAGCCATATTTGAAAAGCCTGCAGCACAACAAAATAACCTACCTTTTGGCCCCAGGGTTTGGTACTATCACAGAATGCTAGAGGGGTTTGAGTGTGGGGGTGTTGCGATGAGAAGAACATTTGATGTGCTTGAGCATCTATCCTATCCTACTACTGAAAACACCTTTTTAATTCCCCCTGAGTTTGGACACCTTTTTAAGAAAGAGTGCTTTGTATTTATTTATTATTTTTGAATTTAAGACTAACGCCTGACTCTGAGATGGTGTAGTGCTTGCTGACACATTAAAACACCTCAGTCAACATAGATGTGTGTGTGTGTGTGTGTGTGTGTGTGTGTTAGACATGTTTGTATAAGACAGAAATAAAACTCACTAGATATGTTTGATTAAAAAGCAGCAGTTTGTGTTTCCATTTTTGTAGTTTCTTTTATTAAGTATATCACTGTAATTAATCAGTGTATTTCTATGCACACCTGAGCATGAACACACGGCGACAGAATACAAGGGATAGTACAGGTCCGTCGCTATTGTGTGGCTTCTGCCTGAGTTCATTAGAATTTGTTGGCTCAGTTTAGTGCTAATATTTTAGTGCAAATATTTGCTCCAGTTCAGGGCTGATATTTCAGTGTCAGCATTTTGTCGCATATCTTGTTGTGCGATCGTGTGTGTGTTGGGGGGCTACAGCAAACGTCCCCTTCAGCCTGCCTGTGTGTGTGAGCATATGAGGCAAAATCCAAATATGTCCTAATATGTAAGTCTCTTGTGTGTGTGTGTGTGTGTGTGTGTGTGTGTATTGTTGGCCAGGGCAGCATGTCCATATGGACAGCTTCTTGCCCATGGCTTTGCTCGAGGCGTAGATGCCCACTCGTTGGAGGCTGGCACCCAGCACACACACACACACACACACACACACACGCAGCCCTTACTATATTCTCAGCAGCATTACAGATTGTCACCCCAGCTTTGCCCAGCCGCACCTTAATGTCAACCATCAATTATACATCCGCTTTTTCTTTTATTGCATGTATGCTCTCACTGCCCTTTTTCTACTTTAAATAATAAATTAACCCGGTGCTCTCGCTGGGAAGGGGAGCACAAATGCCCACATCGTCTCTCTCTCTCTCTCTCTCTCTCTCTCTCTCTCTCTCCCCCTCTTTTTTTGCTCCTTCTGTCACAAGTTCACACTCATTCACTGGCTAAGCACAGCTCCCTTTCTTTCGCTCTCTCTTCACCCACACACACACACACACACACACACACCACCTCGCTGTCTGCTAATGCTGGTCTTTTTGTGTCTGGCCTCATGAAAAAGTTAAAGAGAGGTTTTGTTTCTGTTTAGATGGCATTTAAAGCACAACCCCTTGTGTGCCATATGTTTGTGTGTGTGTGTGTGTGTGTGTTTAGGGGCAGCAGAGGAGGGATGGAGAGGGGGAGGGAGAAAGGAAAGAAAGAAGAGAGAAGGAATGATGGAGGGAAATAAGTCATACGGTCATATATGGATACAGACGAAGGATAAATGTGCTGAGCTGAAGTCATACTCCTCTGGTCCGTTTAGTGCCCAGTTGCTTTGTGTATAACGAACGAGTTCCTCTTAATTGTTGCTACTGTTCTCACACACTCCAGCTTTCAGACTCACTGCAGAGGCTGCTGGATGACCCAGGAGTGGCTGGACAAGGCAGACATCTGAAAGCCTCTCACCACTGCTAATTACAAATGTCAATGTTTTAAGCAGCTTGGTCAGGTCACGTGTGCTAGTTTTAGTCTGGCAATGTTACTATGCGGCTTTCTACTTAAAAAAAAAAGATCAAATAAATAGTTTTAGACAAAGATAAAAATGTTGATGTTGTTGAGGATGATGAGGATGACGACGACGATGATTATTATCATTATTATTATTATTATTATTATTATTATTATTATTATCCGTGTTATGCATTTATTCAGCTCCTAATTCGTTCCCATATCTTTGACTGAACATTCCTACATCCTCGACCTTTTCCCGTGTAAGATTTATGGTGCTCCACTGTAAAAGCAAAGGTTGAAATACTTTTATGGCTGCATCCACCTTTCCGAGAGACACACGAGAGAAGAGAGAGAAAGAAGAAGAGGACACAGAAAGTGAGAAAAAAGGAACTGGATGAGATGTGAGAGAGTGAGAGTGAGAGTGTGTGTGTGGGGTGGTGTGTGTGTGTGTGTGTTAGGTGGTGTGTGAGCTGAGAGAGCTTAACAGCGTCCAAGGTCTTATAAAACAACTTGTGGCCACGCGATCCCTCATTAATGTTGGCGAGGGTCCGTTCCAAGCCGCAGCCCTTTAATATCCCGTCCCACGCGTAACCAATGAATTAGAAGCAAAGCAAAGACACATGTGGTCAATTAGGGATGGAAATGTGCTACTTGCGTCTCAACACATGGCCCCCGGACTGCGCACATTTATTTGGCCTCGCGTCCTCGGCGGGGCGAATGGAATCAACAGCTGTCAGCCGTAGCACTTCCTCTGGAGGAGGAAGCGAGGGCGAGCGCGTGCTGGCAGTGCAGGGGGAGGGAGGGAGGCTGGTGTGCGCGGTCGCTATTGGATGGGACATGCAGTGGTTAACGGAGGAGGACTGGTTTGTGGCATGAGGTCAAACTGTGTAGGTGTTGTAGGAGGAGGAGATATCGACTGTGCATATTAAAAAAATCTGAACGTCATGGAAGTAGGTGGTTGTATATGTTTGTGTGTGTAGAAGAGCTAGAGGATGTGTGTGTGTGTGTGTGTGTGTGTGTGTGTGTGTGAGACAGGGTGCATTGTTTCTGTCTCTCTCTGTCTCAGTCTCTCTCTCTCTCTCTCTCTGTGTGTGTGTGTGTGCGTGAGACTCAGGCTGTATTGCTCGCTCTCTATCAGTGTGTGTGTGTGTGTGTGTGTGTGTGTGATAGACGGGATGTATTGCTATATCTGTGTGTGTGTGTGTGTGTGTGTGTTTGTGATCATACTGGGAGAGCTAGAGGATGTATGTGTGTGTTTGTGTGTGAGGCAGGGTGTATTCCTTTCTGCATTGTGTGTGTTTGTGTGTGAGGCAGGGTGTATTGCTCTCTCTCCATCTGTGCGTGTGTGTGTGTTTGTGATCATACACTCGCAAGTGTGTGTACATTACAAGAGTATGCGTGATGCCTTGGAGCTGGCAGGTGGAGAAGCCCTGTCAAAGCTTCTGCAGGGGGAAAAATGACAACAGCCACCTCTTTGTACCAGAAAAAGATAGAGAGAGAGAGAGAGAGAGAGTGGCAAAGAACGAGGGAGGGAAGGAGAGAGAGAGAGAGAGAGAGAGAGAGAGAGAAATAGAGCCACTGGTGTCATTTTGACTTTGGGAAGATCTTCTTCCTGAGACTAATGACACATCTGCAGCCGGGCTATATTTATTACCGTCATGTAGAATAAAATTGATTGTCTCCTAAAATTAATTTTTGGTTTGCCTCTAGCGGTGCTTTAATGGGGGACACCAGGCTCCGTAGCCGGAGTATTGTTTAATCACATTACTATCGGCGCCCCCAGGACAGCCGAAGATAATTGTACAAACGAACATAGAAATATGTATCTCTAACTTTTATGATTGAATTATGCAAATGACTCATCTCGTGCCCTTCCAAACACTAATCATCTAATTAGGAGTGATGTTTTAAATGGTTGTTTTTGGATGGGCGTACGGAGGGGTGGGGGAGGGGGGGGGAAGCAGGCAGCAGAAAATTAAAAGTGACACTAAAATCAGCAAAGTAGTTTTTTTTTTTTGCTCAGGAAGACTGGCAGAGTGTGCACCCCCACATCCACCAAAACCCCCACCCCCCATAGGTGCTGCCAGCCCCCCCAAACACCCTCCTTTTTGCCACGTGTATCTGAGAAGCATCATTAAAGCTGGGTGCAGCGTGTTAAGAGCTCGCGACATTAAAACCCCCTTTCGCTAAGCTTTTAATTGTTTATTTGAAGATTTTCGTCAAGCTTGTTTTCCTCTCTCTCTCTCTCTCTCTCTCTCTCTCTCTCTCTCTCTCTTTCCCTCTCTCTTTCCGGCTCCCTTTTTTGACACTTAGCTCTTTGGACGTGCGCGGAGGGCGGAGGAGAGGCGTTTAGCCGGAGCTGAAAGTCAATCCTGTCGAGAGAAATGCTAAGTAGCAGCCCAATTATGGAGATTAATATTTGATGATGTGTTGGGCATTAGCCTATACACACTTTTCGCCTCCTCGTTCGGCAGCTGGTGGCTCATTTTGCTGGTGCATTCAAGCAGTGTGTGTCGGCAAAGGTTGTGTGTGTGTGTGTGTGTTAGGAGAGGGGGGGGGGGGGGGGGGTTGGCGGGTATAGGTTGTCAGTGGGGAGCGGTGGAGGTAGTTTGGTTACAATAATAACATCAGGCTCAAGAGTGCATCTCCTGCACTGTGTGTGTGTGTGTGTGTGTGTGTGTGTGTGTGTAAGTGCGCCTCTCCTGCACAGTGGGGAAGGTGCTTGGAATATCTCACACTGATAAAGACAGAAAGAAAACACACAGACTGACAGAAAGAACAGAAAAAAGAAAGAGAGAAAGAAAGAACGAATGAGAGGATGAAAAAGCAGGTGGAGAGATCTGCCCGAGTAGCTGAACCATGCGCTCGCCTCTGTGAATCGGTGTTTACAGTTGTCTGGCGAATCTCGGACATCTGGAGGCAATAAGCCGAAGCTTTACCTCCCGCACTCCTTCGCTCCAGTGCCGGGTTCACCTGAAGAGCATCGGCCGCTAATCCAGCCGGCTCCGCGCTCCCAGCTTCCCTTGTTCCTGTTTGAAACATAAACACACCGCCCGCGCTAACAGCGTTCAAAGTGGCCAAAACCAGCGCCTATTTTTGTGTGTGTCTGACGTGTGTGTGAGGCGTTGGACGTGTGGGGCTGTAGTAAAAGAAAAAAGAAAAAACGCTAACAATGTGCAAAGTGACCAAAACGAGCGTCTATTTTTTTGTGTGTCTGACGTGTGTGTGAGGCGTTGGGCGTGTGGGCTGTAAGAAAAAAAAGAAAGACGCTTACAGCCCTTGAGGGGCCTTATGAATTATCAGTCATGTCGATCCAGTTGTTGTCTCTTCTTTTAGTCCTTCATATGGTGATGAGAGAGAATGCAAGAAGGAGGAAAAGTGCAGAAGAGAAAAACAGAGAGAGAGAGAGAGAGAGAGAGGGGGGGGATGGAGAGAGGGTGGGAAAGACAAGTAGAGAGAAAAAGACAGACAGACAGACACAGTGTGTGAGAGAGAAAAAGAGGGTATGAGAGAGTGAGAGAAAGAGAGAGATGAATTCATCAGAAATGTCAGAAATGTGCCTTCACACTTCCCATTTTGGACCTGTGTTTTGAGAGGCATTGGGACTGGAGTTCAGTGCACTGAAACTAGTTAGTCAAACACTTCTGTAGTCGCGCCTCCCAGCACCACGTTGCACACGTCTCCTGCCTGCATGGATGCACTGCACTGACAGAGCGAGGGAGAGAGAAAAGAGAGAGAGAGAGGGAGGGAGAGAGAGAGAGAATGAGAGGTACATAGATGAGAGGGAGAGGGACAGGCATGAAGTGGTACATTATCAGAAGCAGACCTGGGCCAAATCGACAGCATATTTTAAGCCCGGCCTCTGTGGGACAGACACATGCATTTAAAATACTTTTCATCACTCCACTTCTCATGGGGCTTTCGCATATAGCCTAATCTAATCGCCTGAGATTGGACGGCAAAAGATGCCAGTACATGGGAGAAGGAGGCAGTGTGTGTGTGTGTGTTTGGGTGTACCTGTGCATCTTTTATGTAGGTCTTAATTAG
>JAGFZM010000781.1:0-10589 GCA_017657215.1 Limnothrissa miodon | reverse complement strand
GGGGGGGGGGGTTGTGAGGGTTCTGTATTCTTGTGCAAATGAACTGGGTCCTGGGCGCAGTGCACAAAGCGATGAAAGGATATTCCAAGACTGCCCATCTGTGCGATGGCGCATGAGGTGTTTGGAGTTGGGGGAAGAGTGTTGTGTTGGCCAGATTGCCTGACACCGCTCCAACAGCAGGGTTGCGTCACTCGAGATGCGGCGGGCGAGATGATCAGACGCTGCAGAAGCCTTTCTCCATGGAGATCACACAGCTACCCGAAGCACTCGCATTTTAAGCCTCGGCTGAGAGGACTAATACCAAGACTTACGACTGCCAATAAGCTGGCTCTGTAATCTGTCTGCATTACTTACCAAGCATGGTGTATGTGTGTGTGTGTCTGTGTGAAATGGGATAGCTTGTAAAGAAATTGGTGCACAGTGCTATGTGTGTGTATGTGTGTGTGTGTGTGTGTGTGTGTGTGTGTGAGAAATGGGATAGCTTGCAAAGAAGTTGGTGCACAGTGGTGTGTGTGCGTGTGTGTGTGTGTGTGTGCATGTGAGGGAAAGGGAGGGGGTGGTTAAGTTCAGATGTACACAGCCGCAGAGATGAAGCATCTCTACTGAGGGTGATGCCACACACTTATTTTAAAATTATAATTAGATGATGCTTATGGAACAGCCTGTTTCTCTCTTTCTCTCTCACACACAGACACACACACTCACATACAAACTGATTCAGAGTATTCTGGCTCCACCCAATGCATAGTGGTGTGACCATACTTCAACCATGTCAGAGTGGGAGCAAAACTCTATGGCCTTTCTAGTCATGATTGTAAAGTGTGTGTGTGTGTGTATACATCTAAAGTCTAACACATTGTTGAATACTTCACAAGCCTTGCATTCGTTCTGCAAGTGTATATTTTTTTTGTTTGTTTAGTGAGTCCAGCGGCCATTTTGAATGTCCCTGTCTTGGGGGGGGGGGGGGGGGGGGGGAGATTAACTTTTTGTTAGCATCTGCATTTAGAATTGTATTCCTAGATACGGGGATGTGCTAGTGTGCTGTGTGGCTGCCTAGTGAGATCCGTGTCTTGTAAACAGATTGAGAACGCTTGATGCTACAGTCGTACAACATATTTTGTTTCCTGGATGAGACCATTTGTGTCATTTCATATCCACTGCTGCTGCCAACACCTTACCACCACTGAGATTACAGATGTTTTATTTAAAAAAAGAGACAATTTGAAGGGTTTTCTCCTTCCAGAAAGTAACAGTATTTACCAGCTGTTTTTTTTTAAAACAATCATTATCATGTGTATACTGACACTATGAATTGCATTAATTGTACCTGAAGGAAAGTTCAGTGTGTATACATCATTCCTTTTTTTATTTTCCCTTATATAACATTATAAAGATATGAAACGGAGATTTATTGCAAAGTGAATGTGATAAAAGGTCCACTCTCAAATTTGCCTTACTTGTCTGATTGAGTATGCACCCAACATCACCACACTCTTTCAGCTGTGTTGCAGCAAGATCTGAACTCCACTATTTGCCTGCTGAACAAAGAATGACCGTAATAATCAAGGGAAAAGTTGATAGAGTGACGCTGGACATCCAGGGGATTGTTTGTGCTTTTGGTGGTGACTGACTGTTATTTGAAATCAACACCATGTGCTATTTCTTTCCCTGCCCCATGGTTACCGTGGCGGATCCATCTGGCTGATGCGGTGGCATTGTTTGGAGTGGCCCTTGCATAATTAAAGGGGAAGGCCAGAGAGCTTGACAGGGGAAGGGTTGCCACACAGACAGATTAAAGGGGCAGGATTAACATCATGTTCCTGATCACACACAAAACCCAAATCCATTGTTCAAACAATCAATCTTCTGTTGAGTGTTGTTCCCAATGTCACTGTTTGACCCATATAGTGTTGAGAGATTACACAAAAATCATATGGGATGAGGTCCCTGAGACTCATTGACTTTACATAAAATACATAAACAAGATGTGGCTGGATTTCCTGTGCAAAAGAGACTTGAGCGTGCAGGGTCACGCGTGGGAGTGTGTATAGAGGGGTGGGGGAAGTCGTGTACATTGTAGCCTGAAAGCATTATGTTTTAACACCATTTGGGTGGTCCCCACACGAACTGTAACCGTCATATTCTAGCACACATTGTCTGTAGTGAGCCTGCATTCAGCAGCACATTTGTTTTTCATTTAATATGATAAAATATACAACCTAAAAGATAAATAATGACATTCGGTTTGTCATTTTAATGGGCGTCTTGCATCTCGCAACTATGTTTCTTACAGTTAACTCTTAATCAGCGCAAAAGATAAGATCATTCTCAGGTATTTGTGAATTTTCCTAAGATGGAGAGAAACGTCACGTTCTTGAACTTCATTGCGACATCTGTGATTGCCAATGCTGTTGCCACAGAGACCAGCTGGCTTGAGCGAAGATACTCAACGGTTATGCGTAAAGACGCCTGGCAGAAAAGTGGAGCAGATCAGATTGAGTTGGGGCTATTGGGGGAAGAGGGAGCCCATATCGGTTGCCAACGCGCAGCATGGAATTAGAGCAAACCGGGTGTCCAAGTTTCCTCGAGCAGTTTTATGTGAGACGAGCTTTAGACGTCGAAAGTGCACGAGTCCATGGAATTATTTCTTGAAGTTGGGGAATTTGGTTTTCAAGACTGTCAGTGCGCACACCATATTCGCATGAACGCCTTACTTTTATCTTAAGCTTCCTTTAAAAAATAAAAACATTAATATTAAGTTTAACCACTGAGAAGGCGTGTTCTCGCCTCCCATTATGTTCTACCGATCTCTCTTCGCTTTGATGACTCCTCCGAACGCCTACTCGTCCCCTCATCTACCAGAATGCAGGCAGAGGGTTCAAGGTTCCCCGCGCTTCCTTACGTAAACGCATACGTCCCAGGTGGTATACGGCTGGCCCGCTGTTCCGCTCTGCCACTAGGCCACCACCCACGCCGCGCTTTCGGCGCATTTGAAATCTCCCCGGCTCCTCTGCCTTACTCCCACTCAGTGAGGATCGCAATCGCATTTGCTGTGGCCCGTTCTTTGTAATTACTCTTTTTCACCAAGCTGCAGTTGAGCACTTGACAATTTCGACATAATGCATGCTGTATACATGTCCTACATGACGCGTATAGTCCCTAAGTCTATTTTGAGAAACTTTAAACTGCTTCATCAGAGCTATGTAAAACGGAGTTGTTTGTACTTATAAACTACCAATCAATTCACCATTTGAGTGGACTACAAAAAGGAAGTCTACTGACTATAGCCTACTTCAAATTCCTCGTTTATGAGCTTTTTGTTTTCATGTTGTTTGTTTACATGTAATGTGACACAATGGACATAAGATGATTTATCTTTAGAAAAACAATATTGTACAAATACATTAATCTGACCGTGTTAAACCAAATATGAGCAGCATGTTGCTGGATGGTAAACAGATTTTTGCGCTGAGCTGTATTTAATAGGCCCAAGCATCCTGATCCTGGCTTCTCGGCGGTCCGAATACAGATAAGTGGGTAGCAGAGACTGTTTATCTAGAAATTGGAAGCGTTCATTCATAGGCATTATGAGGACGCTTCCTAGGGAGTCTGCCAAAGATGGCATTTAACGCTCAGTCTGTGAGTCGCTTACTGCACTGTACTCCCACGAGAGACGGCCTTACTGCCTCTTTGCAACAGTCATTCATTCCCACATCTTGTTTCCATAGACGCCAGAGCAGAGCAGAATGATAGTTTCTTATTTGAACGACGACAGAAATGAGTGTTTAACAAGGTTAGGCGTCGTTAATTATCAGGTAGCCTATGTTTTATTGCGCGTGAATTTGGACGTGTGTTGATTATGTAGATTGTATCAATTACCATCCGTTGCCATTGCAAATTGAGATGAATCAGATAAATACCCCGTTAAAAAGTAAACGTTGTGGGAATCCACGGGACGGCGATAAATAGCCTACATGTGATGAGTACACTGGACAGTCTCTACTGTTCTTGTTTTCGACAGTGGGGGTCGCCAAGAATACCACACTGAATAACTCTCAGGCCTGGGTACGGTACCTTTCCGTCAAGTCCGCTGTCGATGGAAGCCACAAAAACACAGACGCCCACCTACCGCTATCGCCGCTCAGCTCCACACTCTCTACCGAGTCCTTCAAAATGGCGGCAGCTTCCTCCATCCAGCCGCCGAGCGTACACGCAATAAAGCAGGAAAATTCACCTTTCCCGGACTCCGACAGCCCGGAGAGTCGGCAGGATGAAGACGCGCCATCCGAGGGGACCAGTCTTCGAGATTTGCCCGATTTGGATCCGGGGGAAATCGAGAAGAGGTTGGAGAAAACTAACCGGGAGCTGAGCAACAGGAGAAAAATCCTCATCAAGAACCTGCCACAGGATACAACCAACCAGGTAAAGTTAACGTTTTTGCAACTGTCACATAAAGTGAAAGTTGCCAGAGTCGCATAGCCTACTACAATATTATCTAGTGTTAAACTTTTTTCCAACTGTCATATTTTGTCATAAAGCTTTAATACGCAGTGGCACACTGCCATGCAGGTGTCAGTTTATTACTTTATTGCACTTTTCTGCGTGTCTGTGTTTAGAACATTATTGATTTCGGAAAAAGACTTATGGGGTTAATTTACAATCATATCGAGAAGCCCATATATTATTACCCTAAGTTTCTGCCACTGGTTATGCTCATTACCCGCGGTTGTTAAATTGCCTTATTTGTATAGAAATATGCACTGTTGAAATAAAACGAGACAGCGAAACCCAATAGCAGTCTAGATGTTTGCACTCGTTTATTGACCACACTCAGTTAATGATTCATGTCTCAATCGTAAACGATATGTAGAGATTATTATTAGAATAGTGATAACTTGAGTAATACTTCACTGGCCACCGGTTTTACTGGAGCTGAATTGGGGATCGCAATCAACCTGACTCCTCACACCGTTTTAACTTTTCGCACTGTCGCATGTCCTGTTTTGAACGACTGGTATCAGATGCTGGGAAAGACATCAATGAAAAGCGCCGAAGGGTGTGGAAGCGTTGTTACATTGGTCTTAAACCGATATTTCTTTCGTCCGTCTTTTTATGACTTGCCGTTGGCTTATTTTGGCAGCGATGTAACGACATAGCCTTTGAAGATCCCTGGAGGACGAGTGGGGTTACTTGTTGACTTGGAAGTTGTTTGTGCACACCGAGCACCGAGATATGAAGGCTATCTATCTGGTCAGGGCATTCAGGGCAGTCCCTGCACCCTCCGTGCTGAGTATAGTCTGACACTTCAGGAAGAATAACCAAAACTTAATATTGTGGTACATTAGTATTAGTCTAATTGTGCTTCATTGTGTTTCCTACAGGCTTAATGTCACGCATAAATAGTTTTTTTCAATTAATCAATATCTTGATGAATAAAATATATTATTGTCCAGTATTTAATTCACAAAATTAACAATGTTTGTGATACCTGTAAAGGGGGTTAATGGCAACTTACTTTAGGTGTCTTGTTTTATTATGCTTTCACATTTTCTGAGACAGGCTACACCAGTAGTTGCCTGAAGTGAATTCCATTTTCTGCAAGCATAATGTGGACTGATCTCCACATTGTTAGTGTGAGGAAATTTGACAGATAGAAAGATCAAAGTGTCCCCCACTCCGGTGTACAAAGCTGAGGGTGTAGAATCTTGTGTGTGCATGTGTGTGTGTGGGTGTCTTTTGACAGTACACCATATATTTGTGTGTGTAAATTCCAGGTCACTGACGTCTCATAGACCACAGTCAGAGAGCTGTAGGCATAATGTCTGAAAAATCCCACTCAGGCATCCATCTCTGGGTATTCCTAGACATCCCGCCTCTACTTACGACGGCTATTTTTTAGTGTTAGTGTTAGTGTTTGTGAGCGATATAAGGGCCACCTTTGCTGTGGTGAAGTGTCCATCTGCTCTCTAAGTGAGTGGCAGGGGTCCAGTGCAAAACTCCATGTTGGCAGCTGATAACGGGTGAGTTACGCTCGAGGAGAAGATGGTGTCAGAAACATGGCCTTGGCACTGATCAGGTCAGCACGGATGACACATCAGTAGGGACAGATGTCAGCATGTCTGCTCTCTCTCTCTCTCTCTCTCTCTCTCTCTCCTCTCCCCTTTTCATAGCACACATGTGCTTTGTGCCTCCCTCTTTCACAATCTAATGTCTTGTAACAGCAAACACATACTTTTTTCTTTTTTTCTTTCTTTTTTTTCTTTTATTCTCTCTTTCATTGTGTCTTGTCCTCTACTCTTCCCCCTGACTCTTTGGCCCTGCTCCTGGCTTTTATCCTTTGTGTGCTCCATAGGACTGCTGCTATCAGATGAGCTCCTGAATTATTCAGTGGAGCTTTGGAACAGGTGAACCTCGTCACAGGTTGGGGGCTTGTGGGAGGAGTCAGGCTGTGTTGAAGGGCTGCAGGGCTGCTCGCTGATTGGCCCCTGTGTCATGTGATTAGCCAGTAATACACACACACACACACACACACACTCACACACACACACACACAGGCAATGTAGTAGTGTTTTAAAAGGGCTTTGAGATCTTGGCCTCACTTGTGTCTTTCCCCTGCTTGCTCCCTGTTCTCTGTCCCTCACTTCCTGTTTTGGCCCCTGCTGTTTATGTCACAGATGCATGTAAAAACCCACCTTGTAAAGTGGTGTGCAGGAAGTCTGAATACCCCTACACACACACACACACACACACACACACATACACACACACACACACATATTTAAAATAGCTATTTATTTGCATTCCCTGTTGCCATGTCTCTGTGCTGTTGCTGGCAATGGTGAGAGGAAGCGAGGCTGTTAGAGGTTGGTGTCCCTGCAATAACGGGTCATTAAAATGGCACCACTTCATGGTGCCCACACAAACACACACACACAAACACACACAAACACACGTTCTCCCCTGAAATTACCACGGCTCTGACAGTTAGCTGTTCCCCCGCCGGAACCGCTTGAATCCGACAACACGGTTTAAGTAAATAATCGCAGCGATACAGAGAGCACCTGAGTGTAATTTGTTGTTAGTTTGGAGACATTTTCCTGTTGCGTTCTGCTGCGTGCTGTCTGCTCAGCTAGTTGGCAGCACTCCTGGTGGACCTCACATGCTCAGTGAGGCAAGTGACGGCAATCTGTTGTTTTCTTTTCAAGTGTGCCAGCAGTTCATCCATTTGGATATTAATATTTAAACTGCTGTAACAGTGAACTAGATATATAATCATTGCATACCTTTAGGAAGACACAGATGAAGCTCAATTCTTCTCATCCATGAGAAGTTTGGTAACCCCCAAATAACTTTAATAAGCATTTATAAGCCATTACCAAACCAGTATTAACCAGTATTACAAATAATTACTCCATTTTAATCTTCATTAAAGGGACGATAGTGGCACCAGTGGTGCCAGAGGTGCCATTTGACCACCGCCCCTCTCCACGTGACCCCAGCAAGAAACTGAACCAATGGCTACCTCCACCAGCAGTGGGTGAATGCATGTTTGTTAGTAGGTGAATGTGATGCGAACATTGTAAAGCCCTTTGAGTCCTCGTAGCAGTAGATAAGTGCTATATAAATGCAGTCCATTCATTATTTAATTCTAAAATAGACTAAATATTTTAAAAGGTAGTTTAAATGTAAAAAAAAAATAAGCTAGTTTAAAAAATAGTTATGTGAATACAGTTCACATATTTGCACATTGGGATTATTGTACTGTACGCTTACAAATGATTTGTGCTCCCTGTTTTGGGGATCCTTTCAACATTATTCATAAATAGATGATGAGTTAAAATCATTAGTCCATATTAAAAAAATCTTTAAAATGTCTTCGTAGCTAATAACGGTTTGTTTACCACCTATGAAAGTAGCTTTAAAGTGGCACTGGTAATGCTGCAGTAGTCATTCATTGTGAGATGTGTCTGACTAGACGAAGGGTTGTTGGATCTCCCCCGACGTTGACAGTGCAGGTTTCCACAAACAGGCTTTATATCAGTCAGGCTCCTTTGCTGCTGAATGATGCTGAAAAACTAGAATCCCAGGGACCCTTTTAAATGCAATAACTTTCAGGATCAGTTTATGTGTGCATGCAACCGTTTCCTGTACTTTTCCAGGGCTGGTGTGGGTTGCCGCGCGCTTTGGCAGCCCTTGAGTGTGTTTGTGTGTTTTGGTTGCCGGTAGGGACGGCGTTTTCAAACTGCGCTTGAAAGATGATACTCCGTTCCCCGGTCTGTGTTTAGCTGTTTACTTGCCAGTGTTTAGCTGCGCTGTGTGCCCTGGCCTTGTAAAAGCCCTGTGTCCATTACAGGGGTGATTTGCATCTGGGGCCTGCCGAGGGACAAGCTGTTGAGTTTATAGCTGGCATGAGCTCGTGTTTGGGAGCTGGGTTGCGACCCCACCGAGTGGAGTTGAGTCTCTGCACGCATGCACCGCACACAGCAGGACTGGCGCTGAGCTGCTCCTGCATGCAGCCTCTTAAGTTCAGCTACTGATTGCTTACAGTACGCTGGGTTTTCAATGATTGAGGCCGTCTGTTAATTACCCGATTACAATGGGCTGAGGCTACATCTTTATTTTCATAACCACCCAACAGATACATGGCGTACATATCAATCCAGTAACCAAGAAGAGTAGTGTTGAAAAGGCTGGAAACTGTCTGTGTGTGTGTGTGTTATGTAATTAAACAGTAATAAAGCAGAGTATTTACTGTGACATAGAGGGCCACACACACACACACAGTCCTGAGGTTCTGACTGTGGATATTTCTTGCATTCAGTTCATCAAGGGCACACAGGAATGCCACTGTAGAGGTAAAGTAAAGGAAAACACGCACCTCCACAGTCATTGCCAGCCTTTGCTTGGGCTGTGATATGTGAGGAGAGATTGTGCTTTGCGTGGAGCATATTCACTGTAAAATGAGCCCTCTCTCCCAAGGGCATTTTCACCCCTCTGGACTGTGTGTGTGTGTGTGTGTGTGTCTGCTGAATCGCCTCAATAGCTTTTCTCCATCGAGAAGGCCAGCGTCCTCTCCCACGTGACGAACACATAGAGTAAACAATGGCTGTAGCTCACTAGAGCATCCCCACAGAAACGTTGTCATAAAAAAAAAGACCGGTGCATGCACAGTTGTTTGCGCGCGCCACACATTACTCAAAAAGGTGAAAGTCCCTCACATAAGTCAACTGTACCAAAGGTGAAAGTTCAACCATCTGATATCCCAAAGTTCAGAAGTCGCGACCTTCTCTCATAATCGCGCTGATGCGAGTCCTGTTTGCCGAGCAGTGCGTTGCAGAAAGATAGAGTTGCTCGTCGTTGAGAGGCGTGCTGCAGCAGATGTTGTAGATCATGTTTATGCGCCGGGGCCAGTCCGGGTTCAGGGTGGCCGGCGGCCTTTCGGCTGAAGTGATAGTCCCTTTGGGGGTGATTTACAGGGGACTCACATGTCTGTCAGTCCCAGGGTTCACAGATGCTGGAGCGAGGCGTGGAGCAGGAAGAGGCCTTGAGCGACAGGCAGAGGAGAGGAGGAGAGGAGAGGAGAGGAGAGGAGTGGAGCGGAGGAGAGGAGAGGAGAGGTGCGACATGCACCGCAGTGGAGATTAGCCAGCTTCCGAGCCCCCAGGATAGTTCAGCAGGTGTCATGTCATGTTAAAGTCTCTCAGTGCCACTGCAAATGTGCCCATATCCATGCCTGTGAGTGTGTGTGTGTGTGTGTGTGTTTGCGTGCATGTACCGTGTGTATGTGCATGCGTGTGTCTTTATGTGTGTGCGTGTGTGTTTGTGTAAGTATGAGTGAGAGAAATATAAAATTGTGGAGAACTAGAGAGAAAAGCATAATAACCCCCCCACACACACACAATCACACACCCCTTATATAGCGGCAGGTTTATTCATAGTAGTTCTTAGTGTTAAGCTGGTACTTACAAATGTATGTGTGTGTAACACCGTGTCCTAACTGCGAGTGAGCATCAGGTTGTCATGTTGCATTGACTGTTCCGTGTCCGTGTCGGGCTCGTTAAATATGGCATTCTATTCACAGAGATTCCCCATTCAACCTAGCCGAGCAGCGCATAGTGAGCGGCAGAAATAGAAACGGACACAGCAACATAAGTTCTGCTAAAATTCAGTTCACATTCAGTTGGGATATTCTAATTGAAAATAGTAGATTATAGTGGTAATATCTAATCTATAGTAATAGATTTTGTTGCTGGCATTCATTAAATTATCTATCTATCCACACATTCATTCATTCATTCATTCATTCATTCAGTGCAGGTAGGCCACAGTGAACACTTAAATTGTCCCTGACGATGTCAGTGGAAGAGTGCTCTCCAGTCATTGCAAGAGACTAATCAAGATTAACCAAGATAAATACTGACCAAGTCCAAGATAGAGCAACATAATATGTTGCAATGGCAGCAAATGTGCATAATTTCGTAGGTGTGTATGTGTGTGTGTGTGTGTGTATGTCACATTACCTTACAATTATTATTTTTTTGTCTTCTAATTAGCTTTCAAGTCAGTGCGTGTGAGAGCTTGACCCTTTT
>JAGFZM010000780.1:0-12545 GCA_017657215.1 Limnothrissa miodon | reverse complement strand
TTGGGTGCCTTGGAAGGTCACTTCAGTCACATCCCTTTGGTTAGAAGCCTGATGGCTTAACCAGTAGTCCACAGCTGACTCCGTTTTCAAATGTGATTCAAAACCAAATGAACGACAAGGATTGTCAGCTCTCTGAAACACTTGCTCACATAAATGCATACAATTGTGCATGTGGCACCGCTGAGGTTGTGTGGAATTCCAGGCTGCTTTAAATGCATCCTCACTAGGGGGTGGTGGTGGGGCAGGTGGTAAAGGAGCCATTCGGTGACCGCAAGGTTGCAGGTTTGAGCCCCACTCTACCTGACCCCATCGAAGTGTCCTTACGCAAGACACAAAACCCAAAATTGCTCCTGGAGCCTTGCATGGTAATCCCATCCACTGGTGTGTGAATGGGTGTGTGATCAGGTGAATGCCATAGCAGGCGGCGCGCATAGACGCAGCGGCCTCTGGCTCTCCTGACCATGCACACATTGTGGAATAGCTAGAAACGTAAGTTCGATTCCTCTGTATGTCCAGAATATGTAGAGAAATTGACAATAAAGAGACTTAACTTCACAGAAATATTAACTTAGTTCGTCCTATGGCTGCTGGGTGATGAAGATGATAAAGCCTTGGTCCTGGAGTAACTGAGGGGGAGATCATAGTGAACAATGTCTGCTAGCCTTCCCTATGGGTGTAGAGATATGTAGCGGTGGAACCATTAATGAAATGGAGGAGAAAGGGGAAGAGACGCCGGAGCACATGACATGAGGATGAGCAGGTGAGCTTAAATCTCTAAGGCGGTGGGAGACAGGTCCTACAAGATCCTCCAGAACTATGTTTATAAAACAACATTAATCGGCACTGTTGTATCTTAAACCATTAAAGAGTTGCTAATTCATTCATCCTGGTGAATTTGGCACCAATCACACTGTCAGAAGCGCCGATATCTGGTTTAATGAACATGGAATAACAGCTTATTTGGCCAGCAAACTCACCAGACAAGAACACCCACCAGACCAGAACACCATGGGGAATCTAAAGAGGGGTGTCAAGCAATGAAAGACATTGCTTGGCAAAATGCCTTGCTGAATGTCCCTACCAAAGCAACGTTGACTTGTCAAAACTGCTGCAGGTGGGTTGCCTCCATGCCACGCCACACTGATTCAGCAATGCATACAAAAAGAAGCCAGAGCATTTACATACATACATCAAACATATTTTTCATAAGTCGAACAATTCTGTATCCTATTCTAATCTATTTTAGTATTGGTCTTTTATTTTTCTGATTAAATTTTAGGTAAGTCATAATCATCAACATATCCAAAAAGTTTGGCTAGAAATATCACTGTAATTAATTTATGCATTGTATATGTTGAGGTTAACATTATTCACTGTATAAATAAAATTACTGAACTTATCCATTATATCCAATTTTTTTGAGACCTAACTGTAATAACCTTCTGACAAGTTAAATAGGTGGGCTTTGACAGTTTTAATTTCAAAGAAGGCTTAAATTGTCACCAGAAATATTGATCATATTGGATATTTTGTTCAATGGGGCACCGCACTGTTCAGAATTCTGACTCTGTTCCATTTACCCTCACTCTGCCTCTATGAACAGAACCCAAAGAGAATTCATCACATTCTCCAACAAGAAAATATTTCATGTACAATACTGATAAAACAATAATGTACATTTATTTAAATGTAGTTTTGGTGGGGGGAAAATTACATCCCTGAGCTATGTGAACATCACTTAAGTTACGTTTGTATAAAAAATCTGCCGGGTTTCAATTTTATGTTCGTGAAAAAAAAAAAAAAAAAAGAATGTTGGCAAAAAATCCTGATTTTTATTGGCCAGTTCCATGACCCATCAGATGACTGCCAAGCAGATATCAGTTCCTATTAGGAAGTGCCATAGAGTAAGTTTGTTTATTAACTAAAAATAATAAAAAAAAAAAAAAAAAGAAAGAAAAAAAAGATAAAACATCCACAAGAAAACATTTTCATTCAATCCCACTGAGCCCAGTCCAGCCAGGCCTAGCAGCAGATGTGATGAGGTGACAATTATTCCCCCTGAAAACAGTGGTTGGAACCTGAGACATCTGAACAGGGAGTAGAGGTTTATCCAGCGGAAAATAAATGGCCAAGAATCCATTCTTTTTCTGGCCAGGGAGGTTAACTTGTAGAGCCCTACGAGGGGGATCCCTTCAGCAAACACCGCCTCTGCCTCTGCCTCTGCCTCTGCGCGCATCCTATGTCACCAAGCATGACGACCATCAGTCAGAATCTGACAGGACGATGACCTCCTCTGGGTCACACTGGGTTGCTGCATCAACCTGGCAGATGGACAAGTGAAGGTAAGTGAATTTAGTGAAGGTGAACATTCATTTGCATATTACCGAAACTTACAGGGGCAACAGAGTAACAAAAATGTGTCTGATAAATTAACCTCTTAAAGCAGCACCAAGGAGTTTTGAAAATCGCACCCTCCACAGATTGGAACGAAAGCATCCTTTAAGGCAAGTCAATTGTAGTTTCACTTGAACTACAGATCGCTTGTTTGGGCAAACTTGTTTAGTGCCGTTTAAGCCAATAGAGGGCCGCAGAGCAAATGCAGCAAGTATTGTTCACCTTGTTAAGAGTTGATGGACCACCAAAATGATTTTGAAAACATTATTTTAAGGGTTTAAAAAGTCTTTGGTGCCACTTTAAATATTGTGCATAATAAATTATCAATTATTTATTTGATAAACAACTAGTTTAACAGTATTAGTACTAGGACTAGTTTAACAGTACTAGAAACTAGAGGTTCCACTAGAGCAGGCCTCACCAGCTGGCGGACCCCGGTCCACATTCGGACCACGTGGACATTCAGTCTGGACCCGATACATTTGTAGATTAATTAATAGCAACATAAATCATAAGTGCATGTGCAGCAAATGCACAGCTAATCTAGATACCGTAGTATGACTGGAGCGATCCAATTAAAAATGGAATGTTACCTTCTAGCACGAGCCACAGAGTGACAGTGAGTGAATGGACAGACAAATTCATGTTTGTTCTGCCTGCAGCCAGTCTCTAACTGCTGTGCCTCTTATGGTGTAAAACTGTGGCTCTGTTTTCAAGTGAACTGCCATAAGTTCAGACTTGATATGTTAAAAATATTACATTGGAAAAACAAAGTTTGACAATAAATGTTCCAAGTGCATTAGTGGAAATGTCCATATGCTGTTATTCACATCAGGGTACACTATTTTGAGGGACAATATAACAGTTGAACCTTTGCTGGGAGAAAATTTTAGTAACCACAATTTCAGTAACAGTGCAGTGCAGTAGGGTATAAGAACAGGGAGACCTGTGGATGGAATGTTGTTGCTTCCCTGCACACCAACCTTGTTTGGTCTTGTAGGTGGAGTCATCTGGGAGCTGCTGACCATTTCCTGGGTGGGCGAGTCTGCTCGGGTGGAGTCGGCCTGGAAGGGACTGCTAGCCACACCCATATCCAGAGGGATGTCACTCTCACTGTCACTAGAAAGACAAGAGAGGAGGGCAGTAGATCGTTCTAGAACAAGACACTTGCATTGAGTGAAGGCCCAATTAAATTTGTATTGGCACCTGGTTTAAGCAGGGGATATGCATTCTGGTATTCAAACAGGCACATACACACGTACGATCAGACAGCTACGTTTGTGGCCCTTATGTGAATGCATTAAATAAATCAAGCAGCAACACTAGAGCCGGGTTAAAAAAAAAAATGACTTTTAATAATTAATTAATAATTATAAATAATAATTAATTAGTATATAATTATTTTTTTCAAAGTATCCATTAATCTGTCATTTGTCAATTCAATTTGTCAATTCAAATTTCCACTTTCATTGACTAGGACTGGGTTCAAAAAATTGATTCACCGATCAATATTGACTCTCATTGTAAAAATGTGATATTGATTCAAAATTCATGGATCGATCTTTTCCTGATGGCAGTGCACTACTTCATGTTACCGTGCAATCCTATAACTGGATTACATACATTATGAAATAATCACTTATTGCCAAAGTTAACTGTCCACAAATAATACTGTACAGCCCAACTCAGTGATACAGTCCACCTAAATAATTAAACTAGTGTGGAGTAGTATTGACAAAGAAAACTGTAAATAAATCGATATCGAATTAGATTGGGAATCGGATCATGACCTTGTGGATCAGAATCAGATTGATTCAGGAAATCAGCAACGATACCCAGCCCTATCATTGACTAACAATTTCTATGTTTATTGATATATTTATGCAACACATGCATGTCTAAAAATGAGGACAAAGGTACAAAATCCTGCAGCATCTCATAGAGCCCCTTTAACCTTGAACGCACAATGGTGTGAAGCACACACTAACCCGGTACTAGGCCAAGGCTGCCCTCAAAAACATCCTTCCCAGACAAAGGCAGTGGTGGCGAGTATGACACATGTTATCCTTAGGATAACTCTGGGGTCAAGTATCCATTCTGGACATTGTGTGGTTGAACACATTTGAATACTTGAGAAGACTTAACCCCTCTAAAAGACACCAGCAACAAGTACATACAATAGGAGGTGCTCAACCCCTATTTATATCTAAAAAAAAACGTCACCATGACGTCAACATTACCACACTGAAACCTGTTCTCTCACCTGTTGACTTTATGTCGTTTGATGTCAGTTGTTTCTGCGACCAACTCAATACTTCTCCTCCTCTTCCTGAAGTTACATGTGGAGTCAGAAACTACTGGACTCCGGGGAGAAGATTGTCCGTTGGCCGACTTAGTTTTGCAGGAAGTCAACAAGTCCTGATTGGTGGACACCACCACAGGAGATGGGGGCAGAGAGTCAGAGTGTGTTGTGATAGGCTGAGAGGGGGAAATGGGGCTCTGCCATTGACTTGTTTGAACAGGCTCTGATTGGCTAGGACTGTCCGAGGGGGACGGGTTTTCGGTTGTGGGTTGTTCTGACGGGGAGGCGTCTGTTGACGCTCCTCTGTGGCTGCTGCTCCCTGACTGCAGGTCGTTGTCGCTGTTCCCTTCTTCCTCTCCTTCCTCATCCACAACTGAGGATTTGACTGAAGGCAAGCCGTCACTCCCTTGGGTCTCCCCATCACTGGCATTTGTAGGCTCCTCATCTTCCTCGTCTTCTTCATCGCCTGAGTGAGACAACAAGCTACTGAATCCACCAACATCTATTTCTTTTCTGGGAACATAATATAGTCGCTTATTTCTTTTTATCCAAATTCTTTATCCAATCTCCTGGGATGGTGGAATACTTCTTCTGATGGTTTACTTTTTAAATTTTCACTTGTCGGGACTCACCCTCCTGAGAACGGCTTGCCTGAATCTCTTCTTCAATGTCTGGGTCTGATGACACATCATCTTCCTCCTCCTCTTCCTCCTCCTGCTCACCACCACTCTCATCCTCCTTTTCTTCTTCCTTTTCCTCTGCTTTGTCCACTTTGCCCTGCTTATAGAATATATGGCCAATATCAGTTACTGCCACAGTCATTCAAAAACTGAGTTTGTGGTGAATATTGAAAGTTTCTGATCTTCAACATCTAAGAGATACACTAATGCCCACACGTATGAATCTTAGGATTGTCCCCCATTGTAAAAATACACTGCCAACCAATCATAGGGAGGTCATTTGTCATATGCATATATATATATATATATATATATATATATGTTTTGTCTGCCTATTCTGCATATTGGGGGAGTAAGGGGAAGAGGGAAAAAAGGAAGAAAGGGGAAGAGTAAAATAACTCCTACTACGGAAGAAATCTTGAGCAGATGCACGACCCAAGGGACCAACCCAACTGCCAGAGATGGGAAGAGGGAGTGTAGGGGTGGGAGACCTGTCCTCTAATGCATGCAGGGGTATGGGGAAGTGCAGTAATGGCAGTGGGATGGGAGTAATGGCTGGGAGGGCATTCTGGTAATGGTAAATGGTCTTTGTCATTGTCATTGTCATGTGCTGTGTGCAGAAGGGACTGACTGGTGACGCCAAGGTTGAATAGGCAGTGTGCTGTGTGTATGTGGGGAGGGGGTTTGCTGTTGATTGTAGAAGTGGGGAGTGGATGTGTACTTAAACCCACTATGTGTAAGTTTTATTTTTTTCGTATGAGAATTTCTCCCATCTATCGGCGAAGTGGTATACTGCACACGTTTGAATAAAATGTATTAGCCCTTCCCTTCCCACGGTCCTCATTTTGAAAATGGCGGCGCAAAATGGATATTCTCATTTGGTACCAAACCGCATCTACATAATATGGAAATTACCAAGTTTACGGGAACACTACAATTTATTCATGGAGGTAATTACCATCGTTTTACATTATATTTTTAAAATAAAAAATATATTTTTAATAAAAGACGAAAATAAATAGAAGATAAATCCTACACATAGTGGCTTTAATGTGGGGCTATCATTTACAACATCCCTTGCTCTTCTTGCTTTTTGTACCTCTTTAGTCTGATTCGCTTTCTGCCGCTTCTTCCTCTCCTCCTCCTCAGTGTCACCCTGCCTCATGGCATACTTGGTGATGACTTCCTCCAGGCTGGAGAGGGCCTCTTCCCGGTTGCTCCGCAGTTTGCGCGCTAGAATGGGGTCTGAGAGTGCAGGGTCTGTATCTAATAAGAGATGGGGTTGTGGAGGTGAGGATGGGGGTCACAGAGACTGGAGTAAGAAAACACATAACAGTGCCAACCGGTAGTAACTAAATCAAGGGCTACACCAGGCTACGCCTCAAAAGTTACTGGCGTCAAAATACACTTACAATCTTTGCAGACAGTTTCACTAGAGTAAGCTAATTGTTATAGATACTGACTACACAGTTATGTATGTGTTAGCGACTCCTCACACACACATTCTACAATTGATTCAACTACAACTTTGTCATCAGTGATTGCTCTTTAGACACAATATGATACAGTATAGACACAGTAATATATCTTTATAGAACCTTAAGTGAAATACTGTAGTAAATGATCCATTCGAAAGAACTAGTGTTCTAACTAGTGTTCATACTGGGCTTGTAGGCATCTGTGAGGTGTGAGCCAAAGTTGTAGACCATGTCCAAATGGCGTCTGTCTTGCAGGCGGCTACCCGTCTCCTGGAAGGCGTCCTGGGCGATCTGAGACAGCTGGCTCCGGCTCAGCGACAGGTTGTGGCGCTGGTTGACGCGCTGCACCAGCTGCAGGATGTCTCGGTAGTCTGGCGGGTTGCAGCGCACCTCTGGGCTATTGATGTAACGCTCAATCTTAAGGGAACAGATGGAGAGAGAAGGGTGAGGAACAGCAGGATTGAAAGACATAAAAACAGATGGAGAGGAGCTATGCAATCTGTATGTTCTCCATGACAGAATGCTTAATAGATGACATTCATAGAACAAGACTTAATGTACTCATGGAAACTCATGAAAAAAGACCATATCTTCAAGAGTGGAGTAGGGCAAGTCAGATGGATGAATAAACACACCTCTCTCAACATAATCCCACATTCACTAAAACCCCCGGTGTTCACCTACCTTCTTGTTGATTTCAGGATAGCGAGTCCCTTTAAACGATACTCTCTGCTCAATGACTCTCCCCGTCAAATTATTACAGCTTTTAAGATCACAGAGCTTATTGTAGATTTTCATCATCTGGAATCAAACCAAAAAGATTAAGAATAAAATAACAGAGAGATCTAAAGTAGTCAATAATATATACTTTCATATAGGCTGTGAATGAAGTAAAGACACAGGATTAAGCCAAATGGGACACATTCTAGGTACCTTTCTTTTCAGTTTATGCTCTTGAATGTAGCTTGAGTCTTCCTCTCCCAGGTCGTCCATGCTAAGCTCCTTTTCTTGCAGACGCTTAATTTCATCATTGTAGACCTTCAACAGGTTCTCCAGATATGCAATCTGAGCCAGGCAGAGACAGTGACAAAGAGAATCTCATGAACAGGTAACAACCACGTGTCTAAACTTCACCTTTCCACTTTAAAAGAATTGTATTGTTACCGTAAAAAGAGTAACCTACAATGCCATTGATTATAGCATTAGAAATGTGTTGGAAAAATGAGGAGGAAAAAATCCTTTAATGGCCATGGGATAAGAGAGGAAAGAAGAGATAAGACTTTCTTCGACAAGACAGAAATTACAACAGTTGACCAGACCTGTTTCCTGGAAGCCCGCTTTGTCCGTTTGTCTTCCTCCTCTTTGTTCCCTTCTTCACCTTGCAGCCCTGACGTCAAAGGAGTCACCTCAGCTGCCCTGCTGTCCATTTCTCCCCCTGTCCTTTTTTGTACCTTCTCCTCTGTGGGGGGAGGCACTTGGGTAGTCGTTCTCCTCTTTGCCGAGTGCTGCTTGAGAACCGTGCACAGCTCGTTGATGAAAACAAAGGTCTTGGCCGAGCTGGCCCGGGCCCTGGTGAGGCAGCGGCCCAGAGTGTTCCGAAACTCAATGGAAGATAAGTAGTCCGGCGAAGCCTTGCCATGTTTGGTTTGCAGAAATGTCAAAACCTCAGGGCAGTCTGTGGTGTGGGACCTACAGTGATTGACAAACTGGTAGAGAAGACACAGTTATTCTTCCCTAAAGCTCAAACTGACAGACAAACATAATGTTACACAACAGTTCAGATGTCATTACATAAACAGTAGTTCGGCTTTACATACACTATTCAAACCGCACTGTGCATTAGCATCATTCTCTCACCTCCGCGAAGAGCTTCTCGTTTTCCTTCTGAAGAACAATAGGGTCTTTTTTCGCAGAAGCAAAAGGTGATTGGGTGATGTGTGTGGGAATAGGCGTCGGTACATTTTTTCTGGGTTTATCGGGAGATGGATGTGAGGGGATGGAGGAAGAGGGCTCGGACTTTTCTTCGTCCTCGTCATCAAGGATTATAATGCTGTCCATTGCCAAAATATGAAGTCGCTACAGACGTAAAAACAGAGTCAATAACTGTAACGTTACCTTTACTCTATGACGATATAACATTAACCACTTATTATTATAAGAACTTATTATTATTATTATTATTATTATTTTTAACCACTACAGTTTTCTAAGCTATGGTGAGTATTGTTATATGCTTACTGTCTACACAGTTACGGTAACTTTCTGACCCACAATCAATAACTGTATGGTTGAAATGTCATTTTAGACATTACGTCCATTATTAGCAGGCCATTTTAAAAATAATCGAGCAAGCGTTAACGTTATATAGATCCACTTGGTTGATAAATTGTTTATTCGATTTTTTAAATACACGATACTAGACAGTAATTTTAATTTACAACAATGGTTCATACTAATCTCAACAATAGGCTTCTGCTTAACAATGCCTTGTCAATCAGCTTAATTTTTTATACTAGCAAGGTAGCTAGTTCCTTGGTTAGCATGGCTACATAAACAATTGGCTCCAGTCAACCCCCCAAAACAGCTAATACATGTATTCTCTGTACTGATGTAATTATAACATTACTACTGACTACTATTTATACTTCACGGTACACAATGAAAGGACACTGACTTACTTGATAAAGTAATGTAACGTTAGCAAAGTACAGATACTACAATAACATCTGGATAGAAACCTCAACCGCGCGCTCCTCCTGTTTTCGGCTTCTCATCGCTAAACAACACATTGTATACGAACGTTTCTGATTCGTCGCTTGTCAGTAAAGTGCTCAGTCATTGGATAATACAATTTCCGTTTATTTCTTTTGTGGTATTTACGACATCTTCACTGTCTATTCAAAAAATAAAATATCTCCCCCTTGTGTGTAAATGTAAAAATACATTAATGCTGGAAAATGTATTGTACTGCTTTTAGTGTTGGCCAGGATACTTGGACAATGCACATGAGTAGCCTAAAGATAGCTGAGTATGAATTTGAGTATGAGTAATTTCTTTGCACACTAGTTCAAATTAGTACAAACTGAGGAACGTGACACATATGACTTGCTGAGTGACCATGTGCATCTATATGTAGGCCTACCCGTCTTTTAACGGCTAGTTCCACCACTACGTCACATCTTAACTAGTTCACAACAAGTTTTGTTGATGTTATTTTTAACAAAGAAGTTATTTTTAACAAAAAACAAGTGCCACAATTATTGGCACCATATGTAAATAATAATGTAACTAAAAACTTTTTCAGTCTATCATCCAGCATCCATTCATCATCCATCATCCATGAATTTCTTGAACATGTCCCATGCTTTTAAAACAGTAACTAAAAAAATTCAGCTAAACTAAAATTACTACAAACTTGCCTGGATAATGAGCAATGCTATCTTGCCCACAAGTTTAGTGAGAATTCGGGAGGTTGGATATATCCAGAAAAAAAGAAAGCATTCTTGGGTCACAAAAAACTCATTAGTAGATCTATTTAAAATGCATAGAAAGACTGATTTAAATGACTAAATGCTAAATGTACTAAATAATATACTCTACCATTTTATCTCAAAAATCTGTTGCTGTCAAGACAACAAAGGTTTACGGTAAATCGAATCATAAATTTGTATAAACAAAAACATAGCTTACTACTCAAAAAATCAAGCATGCACCATAGTTGTTGCAGTCTCCTGATCTTAGCAGTATACCAATGAACTGAGCTATAGAGCAGTAAGCACATGAGAGGATGTATGAGCAATCTGGACACATTTTCCTTAAACATATTTTTTACTTTTTGCATGGTGTGAACGGAGGTGGGCATTGGATATATGTTTGTTCTCGGTAACATCTTTCAGTACAGTCCAGGTCCAAACCACACCGGCCTTCTCCTTTCATTTTGATTATGATACTAACAAAAAAATAAGGGACAGTTTAGCTCATCTTAGTGATCTTGTGTTGCCAATAATTTTGGAAAGTGAGGTATCTTTACACTGTTTGTCTAAATTTGAGCAAAGAGGTATAACCAGTCCAGAGGTATAAGCATTCCATAAAATACAGTACATTGTGCATAGCACAGAAGATATGACAGGCATCAATTAATGTTACATCTTATGTAGATGGTAGCGGTTTAAAAATAAAAAGTATATATTGCACAGCTTGCACTGATGATAGTATGCCCTATGACTATTTTATATCCTCTTGGATATAAATTGATGAACATGCTATAACTCATGTCCCAACTGTCTTCATCCCATGGACAATGCATTCAGAACATGAGAAGGGGGTGGATATTATGAATTAGTGTGGGATTTTTTTTATCTAATTGATTGACTCACCTCCTGGTCTAAGATGTTGTCAGTGTATTAGATAAGGTTACAACACATGAACAACTGAACAGAAAACTTTTAACTTTTAACTTTTATAACCTTTATTTCCATCCAAGATCAAAGACTAACAAGTCCGAGACACACAGATACCTGGTTACAATTACATCCCCCCCAACCCTCATGCATCAGCCTTTTCCCCACTCAGTCAATCTACTATTATTCAAATACTAAAGCAGAAAAACAAGTAGTCAACGCAGAAAAAATACAAGAGTATTTACAGTCCTCCAAAACATTTTTTTTTACAGTGCTTGGGTTTACTTTGACTGTGCTTCTGTTCAGTTCTCCTTCTGAAATTGAGAAAAAACAGAGTGGTACAGCAGAGTGGTACAACAAGAAGACAACTTGTAATTAACCTCATATCTTGATGAGATAAAATAATAAATACCCTTCCATTAACAACAGACATAATTTAATTGATATTGAGAGAGCATAAACAACCTCTAAAACTGTTTAGCTTACCTTATCTTTCGTGTCTGTGCTAGCACCTGGAAAATAATTTAAAATAACAGAATTACATTGGTAGAATTATCTTGAGTTTGACAGTCTTGAGTTTCACTGCTTATGCAGAAATGAAATTACCTGTACAGCCCAATATCCGGCTAAACATCTTTATTAGACCATAAAGGACCAAAGCAACGGCAACCATCGCCATGGAGTCCTCAATGGAAGGAGCACTGACACCTAACAAGAGGGGAAATGAAAATGCATATTTTGGGTTACTGTGACGATGTCTCTTCTTATTCCAGTGGATGGACAGATCAGAACGAATGCAAGTGGGTGACAAATATTACAGGAACTGTACGCCATTTTTTTTTAAATTAAAGATTACTAGAAAAGTATTAAGAATATGCCTTTATATTGCTATGTGATTACATGTATGATTTCATGTGTTATCTTGTGATAACATTGTACATTACACCAACTTTTTAATTTTTTTCCTCTGGCATTTTTCATTACCAGTACTGCAGACACTGTAAAACCACCCACCAATAACATTAAGGGTAACTTTGGCTCTCCTGGTGCCCCCCGTGTGTTTGGCCACACATGTCACCTCCCCACCGCGGCCCAGTCCCAGCTTGGCAGGATCCAGCGTCAGACGGCTTCTCTGGCTGTAGGTGCCATCCAAGGCCTGCTTGTGTCCAGACACAGTGCTCTGGCCCAGGGGACGTGTCTGTCCATCAGCACCAACAAACTCCCAGTCCAGCTCCAGGGAGAGGGGGACAAAGCCTGAAGCCTCACACTGCACTGACACAGACTGGCCCAG
>JAGFZM010000779.1:0-15825 GCA_017657215.1 Limnothrissa miodon | reverse complement strand
GAGAGTGGCTAACTAGCTTGTCAGCAGACAGGAGGCTGCTTTGATGCTCGGTGCGCTAATGCTTGCATGAAATATGAATGTAATGTATGTGGCTGTGGTGGTGTAGTGGTTGGAACCGGGCTAGCATGCTTCTTTTGTAGGACTAGCCTGGAAATTGTAGGTTTGAATCCTGTCTGCCACTGTTGTACCCTTGAGCAAGCCGTTTATCACTTACTCTGGAGACTGTCCCTACAACTAGTATTCAACCAATATAAGTCTATATTTGGATAAAAGTGTCTGATACTATTTAATCTAATGTCTTCATAGTGGTACATTTTTCACACAATTGTGATTTTGCAGTTTATCCTATAAAGGTAGTTACTCTACTGGAGACTGGCCCGAGTATAACTAAGTTGACTAATGTAGCCTACTGTAAGTCGCTTTGGATAAAAGTGTCTGCTAAATGCATTAATATAATGTATGTCTTGAAAGTGGTACATGAAGTGAAAGTGGAGCCATATTACAGCTATTTGTGACATCTTTGTTGGTTAGAACATACTTGTGCATTTCTTATTTAAACAGACTTATCCAGAATTACTATTTCAATTACATCTGAATACATGTATTTATTGCAGAAACTCTGGCTGTGTTTGTATTGTTTGGCCATTTTTTCCCACCCTCCATTTGCAGTTGAATCTACAGCTTACATGTGGTCTGCAGTTGTGGGGAGGCCTGCAGTGTCATATTAAAAATACAGTGTATAGGCTATAGCCCATACCACAAAAAAAAAAAAATGCTGTAGGGGGCAGATGCACATGCATAATTAATTCAGCACAAATCAACAAATGCTTAGTCGGTGATGTTCACCAAATGTCAAATATTTGATTTAGAAAATGAAACAGTGAAGAAGTGTTGAAGTCCATCACTGCTGTGGGGGTGTTGAGGGAGCTTAGAGATTTTGGCAGCAGCCAGAGTAACCCATCAAAAATGATAAAATGCATTCAGAATGTAGAAAAGTAATCAAACGTAGTTACAGTGCATTACTTTATTACTTAATTATAAGTAATTGAAATAGTTACAATATTACCTGAATTGATAGCAAACATTTTAACTGTTCCACATTACATGACAATAGTAACTCCCCCTACACTGCCTACAGGCTAAAGGACAACAGACCTAATTCTGATTTTAAAAGGCTAAGAACAACTTTGACCCAGAATAAATGCTAAAATTTTTAGCATAACTGAGTCCAATCTCGCCTTTGTCCTTTATTGGTTATTCTGGTATTTTAAAGTCCCCAAAAACTTTCCAGGATTATGAACTCCGGCCTTCAAGGACCACTGCAATAATTGCATTTTTGCTTTCTTTTTTGGAGTTGAAACCAAAGGACTGTTTGTTATCTACTGCCGAGACAGACAGTATCTCAGAGCCTGAAAGAACTCGGTGACGTGCGGAGCTGGCTCTTGACTGCCACTAATGGAGACTACTGACCTTGCTGATGAAGTGGCTCTCAGGGGAAGCAGGAATTAGACTCACTCACATGCTCATAAAAAATGTCTCCTAGCTCTTCCTTTCCGCTTCTGTCTCCCCCCCCCCATCCCCCGATCCTTCTGCTGTTTCATTCATTAAATGAACACAAATATGCCCTGCCTGAATGCATACATACTGTACAACTGCATTGCAGTAGGTGACTTAAAGAGTGGTCTCTGCATTGTTTTTGTTTTTTGATTAGTGGAACAAATCTTAATTCATAGATCATATTTTGTTTTATCTATATTGCGTGTGATGCTAAAACGCGTTAACATGGAGGATATGTTTTACGTTGTTCTCGATTTGTCAAAGACTTGCAATATTTCTCTGGAGAAGTACAACACGGGCTCCCACAGGGTAGTGCACAGTAGTGGGGACAGGTGCCCTAAATCACTAATTAGACACTGACTAGCCTATTTAGGGCACAGTTGAAGTCAGCCTGCAAGGCTAGGAGTGCAGCAGCGGCCTTCTGTTCCACCATAGACTTACTGTGGAGCCCAGTGCACACTAGTCTCAACGGAATACTGAGAAAGATTCTAGAAGGGTGACGCGGGGGTCAGACTCTAAGGCCTTAGTTTCATGTAAACACTGGCTATTTTGGTGGCCTCAAAAAATCTGTTTACAGTACTTAAAGGCCCATTTTGATAATCCAGAAGTGAGGCCAGTCAACTTTAGTAAACAACTGTGGTATATTAGGAACACAGATAGTGGAATCCCTTGAATTTGAATTGTATGGAAAAAATACACTTGTGTGGTAGACTGCAGTTCTTTATGCCCAAGACATAGAATCAGAATTAGAATAAAGGAAATAGAATTAGAGTGCAGTAAAGTGACGCATAATATTTAAAACCTTTTTCTATATATTTTTTTTCCATTTAAGCAATACTGTAGCATAGCACAGTACAGTAAGGCCAGTACAATAATAAATTTTTTTGTAGCAGTAGCTTACAATGCTGATTTTTGTTTTGAAGGATGAGCAACATTGCAAAATATGTCAGCAGACATTAAGATCCATTCTGGGATGAGTAATTTAGTTGTTTACTCTCAGCCCTATTTATTCTGGTCTATTTGATACTCTCTGAAAAGCATATGTTCCTGTGAGGAAAATGACTACACTAAGTTAGCCTATTATGTTGCTGAGAGTAACTAAGGGTATTCCTAGACATGAGTGGACATTGTAAAGTAGATTTTTATTTATTTATTTAGTCTTGCTGAGATAAGGTTGAGGGCGGCACTTCCGCGAGTTCATGTTGTTTAGCGTGCATTTGTCAGTGGGCTATCCTGTTTGTCCGACTTGTTATGGAGATACAGAGGGGTTTCCCCAAGTGACACAGGCTTGCTGAAATGATTTTAATGGCCGCTCAGTCATTAGTGGACCGAATTAGCCACCAAGACAACCCCTGGCACCTGACTCTCTGGTGAAAGGCAGAGCAGGTCATAAATGCACATCCTAGCAGTGCTCTACACTGGGACACATTAAATATGGAAAATTCAAACAAATGCATTTTTCAGTCTGTCTGTCACATCCTCTGTAGATATGTGTTAGCGGCGGGACCAACTGATATGTGTTAGCAGTGAAACAACTCTGTCCCTACAGCCTCTGAAATTAAGAGCACAGTCCTACTTCTTATTCCATGCAGGGCGTGTGTATCGAAAGTGTAAGTTGGCAGTTGTCATTTGGGACTAGTGTTGTGGCGTTTGTCCTCCCTGTGGAGGATGGCTGAATTTGGGAGGTTGTGTGCTGAATTTTAAGGGGGACTGTCACAGGCAATTTCAGCCTCCCTGTTCCAGTCAGTGGTGTTGTTGGTAGAACCCTGATGTCCTTGTCATATTTCATCTGTCACAATGAACAGTATAACAACAGTCTCATCACCTGTTTCATTGTTGAGCGAAGGAATTTTTGGGTTTTAAAAGGCGGGTTGTAGGCCTAGGCTATGGGATATGTATTATTGTAGTATTATAACTATATTTACCCATACCATACTTCTATCTAAGAGAGAGAGAGGATGGTTTTATGTTTAGTTGTTTAGAAGGAACCATAATAATGAATGTCTTTTTTTCTCTTCTGCTAATATTTGGCACAACGCATGGATTAGGTTTATGATGAGAAATGTGCTGAAATATCACTAATTGCTTGAACTGAGAATTCTCTTAAGTGCTTTATGACAATGACATTATTAAAGACAATGACTAAATTAAAGTGGAATGAGGTCTGGTTTAGCTCATCAGCGCAGGGTCATGCCTCATTTTTTTCTCCCTTCCTGGTTAATGCCCTTGCCATGGTTGTGTCTGTTAACACAGGCAATGACTTTTGTCTTTGTATGCTCCAGCTTTAACATGTAGGAGTGAGGTACTGATCTTCAGCAAGGCTTTTTACCCCTCCTCTTCAAAATTCAAAAAAAGAGAAAAAGAATGTGATAAATTAAACATGATACAGACACTACAAGCTCATGCTGGTGACTAACTTGTCAGCTACTGAAATGTCTCATCTTGCAAGTGTCGCCAAAGTTTATGTAATGAACCCACATAATATTGTTTTAAATTGTTCTTTTTTAACAATGCAGCAAAGCTTCGGTACCAAGCTGCCTTGCTAAGGGCATGTAATATTTAAGTGTATGGCATGGCAAATATGACTTCACATAAATTATTTGGCTGCTGCTCATCCACTTCATGCTTGGTCTCACGCACGGGTCACCAGAACTGACGAATGCTTGGGAATGCTTAATAGACGGAAGGAACACAAGAGAATGATACACAAGTGTTCTGGAGTGAAAGAACAGAAGCGTAATTACCTCTGCCTTTTATCTGTCCGCGGCTCTATACCGCAACGCAGCAACGTGGACTCCACATAATTGTGTTTGCACAATAATTGTGTTTGTATAGGTAAAGAAATAGCATTGCTGTAATTAAGACCGCAATAGATGCAAATGTGATAGCTTGCGATTATTTATTTTTTTTCCTGCAAGAGATCACACAAGTACTGACCATATCAGGATGTGACCGTATTCATTGACCATACAGTGCACTTGATGTAGTCTTTAGAGTTAATCTCCCATGGCCCCTATGGTGCCTATGTTTTAGTGTTGTAGGACTGGGCTCATGAAGATGATGTGAGCTGACACCTCGTGACTGAGTTAAAGGCAACGGTGGGACCCAGGCACCGACGTCCCAGGAGAAGGAGAGAGAAAGAGAGAGATACACAGAGAATGAGCCCACAGAAGTAAAAAAAAGAAGCCAGTAAACTGCAGCTCCAGAGAGAAAGCCCCATAGGGCATTAAACAGGTCGTCTCAGCCGATGACGTGGTCATCCAATGTGTACGAAGGCAAACACTCTCACACATTCTCTTCCATGTTTCCATTTCAATGCTTTGTCTCCCATCTTTAAATAGATTCATATTTATTGCTATAAAAATATGATATCTCTATATTATTGTAGCATTATTGTATTACAGCATCTTTCTCCCTCTCCCTCTTTAATCACACTCTCTTTCATCTTTCACACACACACACACACACACACGCACATATATATATATATATATATATATGTGCGTGTGTGTGTGTGTATGTATGTATGATGTGTGTGTGTGTGTGTGTACACACACACACACATCATACATACATACGAATGGATATGTGTCCGTGTTGTCTTTTTGTTTTTCTGATGCTATTGAAGAAACCAAATTAAAAACATTCAGTGCATTGCGGTATGATGTCTCTGAAAGAGTGAGCTGATCCAGACAGATAAGCAATAAAAAAGGGAGAATATCCCCACCATCGGTCGAGTTAGGGGGCACCGCGTTCAGCTGTACGTGGGGATGGAGGTGAAGTGTTTGGAGAGCAGATGGATTGTATCGATGGCTTCAAAGGGAAACAGGTCAATATCTGAATGAGCTTGTCTGAGCTCTGCATTGGAACTCACCGTAAATTATTGATGGTGAGAATGCAACAGTCACGCAGACAATGGGCAGGAGAACAGAGGGTCTTTGTGAGACAGCACACTACATCTTCAGCCTGTTACCCCTCTCTGTTTTATCCTCCTTGTTTCCTATTAGGAAATCTGGAATCTGTTTTTTGATCTCATACAGGATACAACTACAGTAAAAGTTGCTTCCATTTGCATGTTGTTGCAAAATCCATGTTCTTATATCATATGTCATTCATAACTTGTGCTTTGAGTGTATCTCGTTGTGAGTGATGTCATCCTTTGGTTGTAAATGGTAAATGAATGGGAGTCCGGCTGCTGAATTCAGCTTTTATCCGCATGCATAATTCAGAGAATGAGAGCAAATATTCAGCACTGCCTTGTGATTTCTTTATTTCTTTATTTTTTATTCTCCTGGAAGGAGCCATTTCTCCACAAGATGATGATGAGGCGGGGGGGAGAGACCCAGGTTTCCTTTATTTGTCTACCATAAAAAAGGAAACAAATGTCGTGCCAAGTCAATGAATCTCCTCCCGCTTTCGCCGACTTCAATTCGGTATTCTGAGGTGGTGGGAGCAAACGTGACACCATCTCCACTAAGTGCTTCGGGAATGGCCACTCAATCTTGTTTTATTTTTTTTTCTTCTGTTTGCTATTAGAGCCTGTAGACATTTTAAATTCCCTTCAGTTCAGATTGCTTTTCCCTTAGCTTTCTCTTACCACATCCAGGATGTGCAACAAAATAGCCAGGCCATGTGTGTGTGTGTGTGTATATACATGTACATTATATGTGTGTGTGTGTGTGTGTGTGTGTTTGTGTGTGTGCGCGTGTTTGTATTGACATGTGACACAGCTAAATGACTCTATAAAAAATAAGCTGGGACAAACTTGCATGCAAAGTACACAGTGCACTGTGCTGATGACTCTCTGACTCTGAGGAAAGCATCATCATCATCATCATCATCAACAACGACGTTATTTCATTCCTGGCTACTGTAGGATGTAATGCATTGTTGAAAGATCTTAAGGACTATTGTACATTTATGAGAGACAGAAAGAGACAGAGTGTGCGAGAGAGAGAGAGAGAGAGAGAGAGAGAGAGGGTGGTAGGTTGAGCAAGCAAATGAGAGAGGGAGTATGGTAGAGCAAGCGCAGACACAGAGCAGAGGGAGGAGGAGGAGGGGGAGGAGAGAGAGAAACAGAGAGGGAGGGAAAGAGAGAGAGAGAGAGAGAGAGAGAGAGAGAGAGAGAGAGAGAGAGGGGAGTGCTGGCAGGACCAGGCATTACAATCACTCCTGTACTATCCTGTATCCGATATGGTTGTACTGCAGCAGAGGGGTTCGTGCATACCTGTTCACCAGGCTCTGTTCTTTCATCCTTCCCTCTCCCGGCACAGCGGACCCCTTGCCTTCGTCTCCTCGTGCTAGGATGGCAGGTAACTCATATTTTATCAAGACGTAAATGGAGCATGAAATCTTCTAAGAGGAGCCAGAGTGAGCTCAGCATGTCTTGCGTTCATAAGTTCATCTCTTTTAGAGTAGTCTGCAAAAGACTGCCAGCTTGTTGTGTGCATTTGTTGCTTTTAGATCTTGTACTGTAAGTTCACTTTGGTGGACTGCTCATCTTTTGTATTTTAGTGTCGGTTCATTTCTAGGGATTCTAAAGAAAGAACTGTCATGATACAGCGTGAAGACTGTTGAGTATCTTTGTGTTCTTTTTATGGAAATAGGAAGTAGGAGAGATAGCCGATACCCCTTCAAATGACAGTCAGGCAGTATGTGCATGGCATCCAGTGCATGCTGTTTCTTTTCGTCGTGGCAGCAAAACTTTGTTAATGACAGGTTAGCCAGTGGTTTACTGCTTTCCGTTTTAATTTGTGGTCTGCAGTTGGGGAATACTTCCATTCTCCCACGGAGCAGGAAGTGGTGGATAATGTGGTATTGATTTCTGATTTGGAGTGCATGTTGTGTCCTTGCTCTGCGTTACTGTGTGGACGTGAGTGGGCTGGGTCACCTGCCTGCCGTTGGTGTCCGGTGCTCTCCGTGTCTGAGGGCTTTGTTGCCACATTCACAGCAGAGTTGGGAGGCAGACTGCGCCAGCGTCTCCATGCATGTTACGTGTGTGGACGGCCCGTGAACTGAGCCTCAGCGGGATGCTCCTGTGCACTTGCCGTCCAGCCTGCCCAGTTTATTGCAGAGCAACAGGAGAGATATTATGCAGAGATTGGTTGTGCAAATCAGACAGGAATTCATTTCTTTGTTTCCGCTTGTTTGTTTGCATGGAGCACTTTTCCCAATTTACGAGCGTCACTTTTCGCTCAAGGAGGGTTTACCGGCTTTAAGCATCAAACATGTTCTCTAATGTTGACAAATGTTTGACAGAAGGGACTGTACAATAATAACAATAGAAACCAGTGCTCGTAAATTATTCTCATTTTTGTGTACATAAGCCTGGACTATATCCTGGGTGGCTAAAGGGCACGAGACACCCACAAGGCTCCTGGTCTGCCTCCCTGAGTCTTTTATCTAGTGCACTTGTTTCCGTTCATACGGTCTCCTTTCTAAACACAGTCTAGAGAGCAGCCCACATTACTGCTGCATTTCTAAATGCTTTCCACTCTTCTGCAGTCCGAGTGGCTGAAACAGAATTGCAATGTGTACTGTACTACTGCCACTGCACAGCATCTGAGTTCCCTGTGTTGTCTGTTTTGACAGGTTTGTAAAGAGATGACCATACAAGGAAAGCAGGGGGACCCGCGGCCCAAAAGTGCACCATTCACAAGACCCTGTTAGAAAAGCCTGAATCTGAATAGATGCGACAGACTGGGCAGAGTGCTAACGCTCCAGTCAAAGGCAGGAAGAGAGTGTACCAGGCACTCACATAATCAAAGCTGGAGAGCTGTGCTTAGAGGGACGAGAGCGAGGAAAGCGAGAGACAGAGAGAGAGAGAAAGCGACAGAGAAAGCACGAGAGAGAGAGGGTGAAGCAACAGAGGGGGAAAATGTGTCTATCTTGCAACTTTTGAGAGCATCATCACAATTTAATAAGTATTTGAAACACCACAGAGCTGCAGCAAATCTGTCTTCCGAGAGGGGAGCCCGTCAGTGAAGGCCAGACGCATTTACCACCGCATGTCTGAAAAGCCTTTGTGAGCATCACTAAGAGGACATATATTAATGATAAAACCACAGTGATTCTGTGCAGGCCCATTGTCGAATACATGTTGTCTTTTTTTGTCTTTTTGTGGTCGTCTTGGACATGTTTTTTTTTTCCCTGAAGAGCTAATGGCTTGACATTTGAATTAAACCCCGTTTGTCTATGACCCGAGTGGTTTGTCTTTGCTTCGACGATGAAAACACAGACCCCTGCACGTCACATCCAATGCTGCAAATGTCCATTCTCAGGTGAATTGAGAGGACAGGGACACTGAGACGCCCCTCAACAGAAGGAAAAATAACAAAACAAGCAAAGCCTGTTGTACAGAAGCCAGCAGTTCGAATGATTATTGTGAAAGCACCATTCCTTTTCCTTCTGATCCGAAAAGGTTCACAAACAAACCCTCAGGGCCTCCCACCACTGTTTCCCTTTATCTATCTGTTGCTATAACAAGCTACAAATAGTTCCATAAATATGGCCGCTGGAGTAGCGACATGGCTCCCCTTTGCCAGGGCGGCAGCTGTGGGCTGGCTGCCCCTGGCAAAGAAGACCATGCCCAAGCCCCCCGTCGATAAAAAGAGCCGCAGTGACGAAATCCTTTTCGTAAACGTTAGCGGGCTTCGCTTCCAGACATGGAAAAACACGCTCGACCGGTACCCCGACACCCTGCTGGGGAGTTCGGAGAAGGAATTCTTCTACAACGAGGACACTCAGGAATATTTCTTCGACAGGGACCCCGAAATGTTTCGCCACATCCTTAACTTTTACCGGACGGGGAAGCTGCACTACCCTCGCCACGAGTGCATCCAAGCCTTCGACGAGGAGCTGGCCTTCTATGGCATCGTGCCCGACATCATCGGTGACTGCTGCATGGAAGAGTACCGCGACCGCAAGAAAGAGAACCAGGAGCGCCTGGCTGAGGACAACGAGGCGGGAGAGGCCGGGGACGCGCCGTTGCCCCCAGACAGCACGTCTCGCGAGCGGCTGTGGCGGGCCTTCGAGAACCCGCACACCAGCACCATGGCGCTGGTCTTCTACTATGTCACTGGCTTCTTTATCGCAGTGTCCGTCATCGCCAATGTAGTGGAGACGGTCCCGTGCAGGCCGCTCAAGGGCACCGTGAAGGACCTGCCGTGCGGCGAGAAGTACTCGCTGGCCTTCTTCTGTATGGACACGGCCTGCGTGCTCATCTTCACCTTTGAGTACTTGATGCGGCTGTTTGCGGCGCCCAGCCGCTGCAAGTTCATGCGCTCGGTGATGAGCGTGATCGACGTGGTGGCCATCATGCCCTACTACATTGGCCTCATCATGCCCGAGAACGAGGACGTGAGTGGCGCCTTCGTCACGCTGCGAGTCTTCCGCGTCTTCCGCATCTTCAAGTTCTCGCGCCACTCACAGGGCCTCCGCATCCTGGGCTACACTCTCAAGAGCTGCGCCTCGGAGCTGGGCTTCCTCCTCTTCTCCCTCACCATGGCCATCATCATCTTCGCCACCGTCATGTTCTACGCCGAGAAGGGCACCAAGGGCACCAACTTCACCAGCATCCCAGCGGCCTTCTGGTACACCATCGTTACCATGACGACCCTGGGGTAAGTCGGCAACCTGGCCCCTCTCTCTGTTTTGACTGTTATTGGCTCGTGAAGACCCTCTTGACTTCTGGTGGAAGCCACTCAGGGCTGTGCTTAAGCTCGGTTAAATCTGTGCTTCAAATTACCCAGATGCTTGTGCTTGGTCAGTCATTTACACTTATGTGATGTTAAGTGCCATATACATTCTGTTATGAACATTAGCCACTTAAAGGGGGGTTGTCGTCTGACTGAGCGGTTTCCCATTTGTCACACGTTCTGCCCACAGCTGCACTATGTGTTCACACCGCAGAGACATTTACTGTTTACACTCAATGTACCCGTAATTGCGCTCCCAACGACATGGGTTATGGCATACTGAGCACTAGAGAGGCCATTTTAGGTGCAAGAGCATAGAATAGCTGCTAGTGTAGTACTCTATTTTGATATAAAAGAGTGAGTAGAGTTGAAACGACCACAGTCGGAATCAGTTTCAGTTTTGGGGAACGTGTGAAATATATGAACCAAACTAAATACAGAGGGTGAGTTCGGATTGTACTTTCAGTTTAGGTGAACGTGTGAAATATATGAACCAAACTAAATACAGAGGGTGAGTTCGGATTGTACTTTCAGTTTAGGTGAACGTGTGAAATATATGAACCAAACTAAATACAGAGGGTGAGTTCGGATTGTACTTTCAGTTTAGGTGAACGTGTGAAATATATGAACCAAACTAAATACAGAGGGTGAGTTTGGATTGTACTTTCAGTTTAGGTGAACGTGTGAACGTATGAACCAAGCTAAATACAGAGGGTGAGTTCGGATTGTACTTTCAGTTTAGGTGAACGTGTGAACGTGTGAACCAAGCTAAATACAGAGAGTGAGTTGAGATTGTATTTTTTTTGGTGAACGTGTCGTTTATTAAGGTGAACCCTCCTGTTATGTTACGGGTCAAATTGACCCGCTTGACAATTTGAAAATCAAGAAAAAATAATTGGAGTTGCACTTACAAACTATTTTTCATAGATCTAACTCTGAAAATGGGTCAGATTCACTGTATCACATCAGGAGGTGTTAGTAATGAGATATTTACACTGCTGGTTGAGATTTTTGTTTTTAGACATCTTTTGGATAATTTAATATGGGCCGGGACAAATTGACCCGGGAACACCATTGCTGTTCCTAAAAAACGAACATACCGTAATAGGAGGGTTAGGTGAACATGTGGAAGATGAGAGCTGAGCTAAATAGAAAGAGCAACAGAGAAAAAAAAACCATAAAAAACAAAGCCCAGAAATGCCATAAAGATGACCTCCATCATTGCCAAGCCAATTAAAAAATGTTTGGCTGGCAGTCCAGCCAGCGTCCTGTGGTGTGTCGTAAATGAGAAGCCTATAATGGAGATTCCCATAACAAGGTTTGGTCCACAGGATGTCTGTGGGCGTCTGCCGAGCACGCTCAGTGCAGCCACAGAGCAGAGAGACAAACCCAGAGCTCTGTCTAGTTTCCCCGACTTCGCCCTGCTCATTATCTCCTGAGTCATCCTGTTGTTTTTTTTTTTTTCTTTTTAGAAGATAGCAATCCCCCAGTCCATTAAACCCAAATCAGTATGTGTCCCATGCCTTAATGGATGCTTACCACACAAAGCTCTGCTCTGCTCTTCATCGTGATTGTACACTGGGGATCTGGGCACAGTGAGGTTACATCTTGGACTTGAGAGCATGTTTAGGCATAGAGAAAAAAATAGCTTGAGGAGCTGTGTGCACATGTGTGATAAGGCATACACAAACATAAAACATAGCAACCTACTCATTTGTTCTCGGGCTGTATCAGGCGTCTTAATGCCAGAACCAGTGAAATGAGCTTGTGCAACCAGTTTGGAAATTAAGAAGTGTGCGTAGAGCGAGTGTGGGAGTGTTATATTTGTCGCGTCGCCACAAATCGTGACTGACGCTCTCCGGATGCAACTGCTGTGGAACCTCCACTGCAAGCGCTACAGCAGAGGCAACAGTGTGCAATCTCACCCTGACAGCTCCCAGAATCCAAACCCATCACCATCACCATCATCATCATCATCATCATCACCACCATCAGCTGCAGTGGCAGCAGCACTGAGGTATTCTACTCTATCAGTCATGAGAGCAGGACTCATTGCAAGACACGGCCGCCATGGCCATTGAGGCACAGCCATCTTGCTGGGGAGAGGAGAAGAGAGGAGAGGAAAGGAAAGGAGAGGAGAAGAGAGGAAAAGAGAGGAGTAGAAGGGAGAGGAGAGGAAGGGAAGAGAAGAGAAGAGAGAAGAAGAAAAGAGAGGAGCGGAGAGGAGATGAGGGGAGGGCAGAGGAGAGGCGGAGAGGGGAAAGGAGAGGTGGGAAAAATAAGACGTGTCCAACGGAGCCAGGAATTCATGTTTTACTGATCCAGCATGATGGCTCTCCATTTGATTGATTAAGCTGGAGCCTGGTCCAGAGTCCTGAGGAAACATGGCTGAGCTGAGAGGCAAGAGGGGAAACCGAATGAGCGTTTAGTCTCAGTTATACTGTTTAGATTAATCTCTCTGCACTTGCGGCACCTTGATCTTTTCAGTCATTAATCCAGTAGAAGAGGGGAAGGTATGGGAAATCAGTACAGTATGTTTTTTTTTTTTTTTAACTATTATTTTTTATAACTATAACTATTATGAATTATTTGTCACTTCACTTTGTGAGTGTATTATTACAGCAAACCAGCAGAATGCATCTATTTGTACTCAAGGGCCATGAAGCTAAGTTTAATGGCTTCAGAAGTTTTTTTTTGTCTTTGATTCTTGAGGGCAGGAATTATGGTTATATTGTGCAGTGTATCTAAATAGGAGCTTAGGTATTTTGAGTTAATTATTGTATATTTTTGTACAGCATATCCATAAAAATCTCATGATAAATTAGCTTGGCTTAAATATCAAAATTTTCCATTACTGTTAATAACCGCAATCTATTTTTTGTCTGAGGAGCGTAATCTGGTGGTACATTATGTAAATAAAATTAATCGGTAACATTAATCTTTATATTCCTCCCTTCTACATGAAAATGTAGAAAGCTAAATATCACACATTAGTATCTGTTTTTGACAGGAAAAAGCATATGGTTTGTGTAAGCACTTCACAGATGAGGCAGAGGCAAGACAGAGACTGCAGCACAAACAGGCCTGGAACATTCCAAGATGCAATGACATCATCCCCACAGCAGCATGTGCAAACATGGATGATGTCCCCAAATCCCTTATTTCCCTGTCTTCCACGGGCACTCCTCAATAAACCTTCTGTCAGGGGAAAACTCAGGCTGGGAGAGGCAGGCAGAGCACATCTCCCGGATAGATCTGTACAGTCGGATGGCTTTGACAAGCAGCACTAGTGAATAACAGCATCTTGAAATGCACGTACAGTACTTTAATGCAACCGCTGCTGTAAGCTCTCCTCATGTGAAATAGAGAAGTAAACCACGAGGTAAATTTCCACAGCATGTTTTTTTTTTTTTAAATGAAATGTCACCTCTGGATTAGGAAGAGTCAGATGAGGAAGTGAAGTTGTGTCAGCACTTCCTGCTGTGAAATTGGAAAAATCCATCTTTCATGGGATGTATCCATAGTCCGACCATATTATTTTCAGTGGAATTAAAGGACAGGGTAATTTAATCAAAGTATTATGGGCTAGCCAAGGAAATGGTGACGTTTTCTGTGAGTGAAGGGGACAAAATAAGGATGAGAATCTTTCTCTTGCCGGACTGGCGATATTGTTTTTTTTTTGTTTGTTTGTTTGTTTTTGTGGCATGAAAATGATAACTTCCATTTTTCCACAGCTGGGCAGCTCTGGCACAGAGTGTTTAGGGCCCAGGATGTAATGATGATGTTGGCAGTGGGGACGATCCTGTCCAAGAGTTGTCCAAATTAGTGGGAACGATCTTGTTCCCCTGTGTGTGTGTGTGTGTGTGTGTGTGTGTGTGTGTGTGTGTGTGTGACTGGAGGGCTAAAAATAGTTACGACGAGTCTAAAAAGTTACACACAAAGCTCACACTCTCATGTGGCTCTGGTCAAGCAAAATGAAGGTAGTGTGAGAAAGAGGAAGCATGTGTGTGTGTCTGTGTGTGTCTATGTGTGTGTTTGAGAGACAGAGTTTCCTTTAAAAGGCCTATGCATTCCTGCTTCCTGCATTCCTTCCAGTCATTAAGATTTCCATTCAGGTAGTTGAATCACGCTGTAAAAAATATAACCTGTGCAAAAACACCTAATAGCCACTTATTATTCCAAACCTGTGCATTTGCATTTACATGCGTTTGGCTAGATAAGAAAAAGGATCAATTGACAGAGTAATCCCAGGTTATTTCAGTGCCTCCATATGCAGCTGATGAACAAACGATTCCAAATGAATGAGCTCGTATTAGTATATAAATTTCGCTCGACGTTTTTGTGCTGAGCAGACACAAAGGGGTGACTAGATGCGCTAATGGTTTAGTCGCGGTCTCCGCGGCGATGGCTTGTTAAACGCGTCTGCTTTGGCCTTAGTGTGCAAAAAGATTGCAAGTAATGTATGCTGATCAAAGCAGCGGCGGCCAAAGCTCACCAGAGACTGCGCTCAATGAGTGCAAGATTCTATTTGCAATTACTTGACCTCGTCTCTGGCGGCAGCTGACTGGAATTCTCATTAATAGGACTTAATATCTGGCTTTTTTTCCCCTGACCTTGGCCTATTCCCAGATAACTGGCCAAGCAAGTGAATGAGTGCTTCCTGAGGTGTGTGATGGGCTGTGTGTGTGTGTGTGTGTGTGTGTGTGTGTGTGTGTGTGTGATTGTGTTGCTATTGGTGTTTCTTTGTGTGTGTGTGTGTGTATGTGTCAGGGGGATGGGCTGGCGTGTATCTTTGTGTGTGTGTGTGTGTGTGTGGAGGGGAGTAGAAAGGAGTGTTGGAGTTAACAAGAACGCTCCTTGAAAATGGGTTGTGTTTTCTTTGCTCCATAATTGAACATGCTCAGGGGAATACTAATATCCCAGACTCTTTAAGTACACATATTGCCCATATCCAATGGCTTAGATGGATCAGCTTATGCTGAGAAAATGTGTTTTGATTCATATAGAGTTTACAACAATGTGATGCTAACGCTCAGCTAACAGTCAACTGTCCCCGGCCTTCCAGCCAGATAAGTTTGAATAAATTAGCTTGTTAATCTGCACAGTATTGTCTCACGATCTTTAATCTCTATCTGTTGGGGGTTTCTGATCAGAACAACTACATCTGGGCTAAAGCTTCAGTCGACTTTTTCAGCATACGACAAGCTTCTTTTCTTCTGTTGCGTCAGAGTAGTATTGGCCCGTCACTCACCATCTGGTAGTGAATTATGTAAGGATCTTGAGAGTGGGAGTAAAGAAAAAACATACACGCGCACACACGCGCACACACACACTTGTCTGTCCTTGAACAATACAGTCCAAGGCTCAGGGGACTCCATAACAACAGCGCTAAGCACAAATGTCACTGACACAATCTGATTATTTCATTTGAATGGCATCCGTTACTTGGGATCGGGTGAGACCCGCATGCCCTTGTGAGTACCCTCTGTAGTTGGTGTGTGTGTGGGTGGGTGTATGTGTGTGTGTATGTGTGTGTGAGTATGTGTATGAGTTTGTGTGTGTGTGTGTGTGT
>JAGFZM010000778.1:2951-13661 GCA_017657215.1 Limnothrissa miodon | reverse complement strand
GAGAGAGAGAGTGTATGAGAATGAGAATGCAAGCTGACCCAGCTCTTTCATATTGCGGCTCAGTGTGTGTGTGTGTGTGCGTGTGACACTGAGAGCTGACACAGCTGTTTGAGGTTATGCAACAGACACACACCAGCTCATTTGTGCTGTGCCACTGTAACTATGTGTGTGTGTGTGTGTGTGTGTGTGTGTATTGGATATCAGATCGTATTTGTATTTACATGCACCCAGCACGCTGACAAATGCTACTCACTCAAACCTATATAATGTGACACTCAAACGTATTATATGTGCTTTGCTGTTTCTTGGCTTGCTTGGTGTAGGATGCACTCTTTTCTCCATCCATGTTCTCTTCCTCCCACTTTACTTCATTCATTCATTCATTCATTTGGGCTCATTGTTAGGAAGTGTTACGATTTATTTAGAGCACTTGTCACACTCTTTCTCTCTCACACACACACACACACACATGGACACACAGTCACAATTTATGTAGCACACAAATACCGGCAATTACTAGAGATCGCCAGTACCACCTCTGTCACTAATCAGCTATTTCTTATCTGGACTTGCACACAACACACACCTGTCCCAGTGTGTCTTTGTTTCTTAATCAAGTGTACACAATGCAGGGCTGACATCGTGTGCATTAGCGTTGCCAAGGCAACCCAGGTGGCTACTTACCAGACAGCAAGGGATGTAGTGAGCAAGCTAGGGCACCATCTTTGGCAGTGTTACCATGGAGACTGTATTTATAGTTGAGCAATCGAACCAGTTTGCATGCATAACAGCAAGAGATATGGTTATAATATTTGCTTTAGTCCGCTGGACTATTAGTCGTATGACAGGATATTTGAATCTGATGGCTAATTAAATCTAGGTTGTTAATAACGACATGTCTAAAAATACTAACTAACCAACACAGGGAATCATATAAAATATTTATATTTATAGGGGTTTAAGGAGCACAGCATGACTGAGTATGCATCTGTGATGTCAACACAATTGTGGTGCTGATCATATCTAATCGAGAGTGACAATGAAGCAAGAACAAGTGCATTGTCTGAAATTTAACCACAGTAACAAAGTGTAACAGTCGTAGCCGTTAAACTCTGAGATGTTGGTGTGTTTTTTTTACTTATTGTTAGCATCACGAAAATTGTTAAGAATATGACTGTATTACTTTGAACTATTTTGGCTTGTTTTCCCTCTGTGAGTGTGACTGACTGTGATGACAACCACGTGTTGACGTGTCCACCTTGCTCTTCACCTCCAGGTTCGTGCTTCTGGGTGGCAATGCTGGAGGGCCGTGTGGTGGGCATCGTAGCAGCGCAGGGTCGCGAGGACGACAACACACTCGAGCTGCGGCGCATGTCGGTGGACTCGCGCTACCGTGGCAAGGGTCTCGCCAAGGCATTGGGCCGCCGCGTGCTCGAGTTCGCCGTCCTCAACAACTACTCGGCCGTGGTCTTGGGCACAACCGCTGTCAAGCTGGCGGCGCACAAGCTGTACGAGTCGCTCGGGTTCCGGCACGTCGGAGAAAACCAGGACCACACACTACCCGGCACGCCACGCTCCACGCTCCAGAGCCTCTTCTTCCAGATCCGCTACCACCGCTACCGGCTGCAGCTCCACGAAGAGTGAGATGGGAACGGAGAGAAGAGTAAACAGGCGATAGCAGAGAGAGGATATGAGGCAGAGAAAGGGGGAAGGAGAGGGAGAAAGAGAGAGAGAGGGAAAGAAAAAAAAAGGAAAGTAGAAGTCTTCAGGCAATGATCTTTGGTTACCCCTCCACCAGACACCCTATTTGGCTTTTTTCCTCCTCAGATCTTTTTATTTCATATTTCACAAGAAAAATGTTTTTGTTTTTTTTTGTGAGTGTTCAAGCAACAAGCAGTAGTACTTCTGTACATTATGATGTTATTATTATTATTATTATTATTATTATTATTATTTGTATAGTTTGATCTGTAGAACAAATGGGGACCCTCTTTCTTTTAATTGTACATGTGTTTACCCTCCCCTTCCTTCAATCCATCTGCCATTCATCCAAGCCTAATCCTCAATATGGATCATCAGCATTTACCCCATCCCACCCACTCAATCACCTCCACTTCTCGAGGTTTCCAGTTCCAGCCACCAAAAGCTCTGCATGCGGCCCACCCATCCTACCCCATCTGCCTCTGGTGGCCATTTTGTGTTGTCATGTGAGTCAGCATACAACCACTACAAGTCCCGTGGCATTCCATCACCAAGGTGATCATTCTTGAGCAGCCAGTATACAGGAAATGGCCCCTGAAGCCTTGAATGGGGGTCACGACTGAAGCACAGCAAGTCGTTCATAAAAGTGTGCAAGTGCTTGAAACACTAAGTGTGTGTGTTGGGAGAAGGGATGGAGGGACCATTACACTTGTGTTCCAGTGTTACTTCTCGTTCAGAAACGCTTTCTGACAGTCACATTGCATAGAGACAAGATTTTCCCCTTTCTTACAAACATTTGCATTCATCCCATAACCCTCCTAGTTTCCTGTTTGTTTCAGGCCCTGGATACTGTCATTTATGTGTGTGTGTGTGTGTGTGTCTATGTGTAGAAAAATAGTTCAAGTACCCCATTCTTGCTGAAAAGTCTGTTGAAAGCTTTGCAGAGCTACAAAGTCATCTCTGCTCTCAGCCTGTCAGAAGTGTAAGATGCTCCAGTATCTAAGAGTGTGACACTGTCTACCAGTATTCCTGTTGGTTGTCTCCGTCTCAAGGACACTCTTTGTCCTGTGGAGGCATTTAAGATGAGATAAAGCATTTCTGTGAATGATCAGCTGATCAAGGGCAACAGACTAATATGTCCTCTTCGGCCTGTCTGTGTCTATCTTTTACTATAAGAGTAACATGCCTTCTGATCAAGTGGAGACTAATTAATTTAATGTATTCAGCTCTTAAAGAGGAAAAGAAATATTTTTCTCCCTTATATACACACACACACACACACACACACACACAACAGAAGTTGTGTGACTCAAATAAAGAGCTAACCCTAAAATAATATCTGCAGCCATCTGTATAATTAGTGGTTAGGTAAATTTTTATGACTCGTTTTGATAATTTTGTTTAATGAAACTTTTTCGAAATTTATAACTACTATTATTACAGGAGAAAACTGATTTCCTGACTGATATTGCTACATTTAAAAGCAATGTTTCAAACTAAAAAATAGATAATTAAATATTTAAAAACAAAGTATTTGAAAGTGATAAGCTCGGAAAGAATACACTTTGTGTCTTGAAAGGCATTTGAGCACAAAATTTGTGTGTAATTTGGATATATAACAAATTATACAGTATATACCTAAAATATACCAAGATTTATATCCGTATATGAATATACATGTATGTGTATGCTGTGAAAATGCATATCGCCTTCATGTCTCTCCATTATCCAAACAGAACCAGCAGTTGGAGATTCAACACAAGCCTCATTTGTGACATATTCTTGTACAAAGTAACTAAACCTGAAATGTGATAATTAATAATAAATTTTAAGAAAAATAACTAAAAAAAAGGTTGCATAGAAGTACAAAAAGTAGAAACTACATGACCCTGCAGTCCCTTGCTGACTTGACGTCTGTACCCCCCCCCCCCCCCCCCTTTGCCCCAGCCCCCATTCCATGGATCTGACTGCAACCCTGAGCAAGACCTCCCCCACCCCATTCAGACCTCCCATCTGTGTGAGAACCATCCCCTTCACCCTGCATGCCCCCCCATCCAGCCTTGCCGTGCTGCCTCTATTCACCTGAGCTCGACGCCCAACCCCATTGTGTCCCTTCTGTGATGTCATCGCTGCAGTAAGCACTGTGGCCCAATCATGCAACCACAGAGGGCCAGGGCAGGGGCGGGGCTTGTGTGGAGGTTTTGGGGGTGAGGCCTAATCTAGTGAGAAGATAAGGTCTGAGGAAAGACAAAAAGAGGGGAACACACCTTGCTGATCTGCCACGATGACATCACTGCCAGCAAAAATAGAATGCGAACAACAAAAAAATCAAAACAACAACAAAAAAAACTAAGCAAGTGTTTTTGGCATGTGTCTGTGCCTGGTGTGTGTACACTGCCTGCCCTGATGACAAAAATTAACCAATGTTTAAAAAAAAAAACATGACTAGCTATTTTTCTTATCTGAGCATATAAACAACCGTGTGTGTTTCTTTTCGGAAAATTACTGTAAATTACTGCATGAGAATGTCTTTGACAAGTGCATAGGAAAAAAATAATCGACCTTTGCTCACAAGAAAGTCTTAACAGTGGAATGTTATTAGTTTTTCTTTTGTGATCACGTCATCTTACTGCTGTTTCATGCCTTTATTGGCATATGTGTAGGGTGACTTCACTTACGCGCCGATTTTTTTTTTATGCTAATCTCACTGTAGCACTTCATTTCTTTATTTGGTAAATCTGCCATTTAGCATTAGATCAGATTAAAACAGATTAAGCTGATTTGACGATGGCATAATGCACACACATTTAATCGCTTACATCACCCCTCAAAACAAAAATTTTATGCTGGAATTAAACTGGAATTCTGAATTTTTTAATTCTTCTGAAAGCGGAAATTCAAGGAGTATGCCCTTAGCATTGTTTGGGCTAAGCACAGGGATTCTAGCCAGTAGAATGTCCTGTAGAATGTCTGAGCCACTGTCTGAGCCATACATCGCGTCAGTGATTTACAATGCACCAATTTCCCTTGGGGAGTTTTTCACCGTGACCTCTAAATATCAAAGTTTATTTTGTTTTTCAAATTATGTCTCTGGATCAGCTTGTACCCCCTGGGCCTCTGCCTTAGGCATCTCTGTCCCTCTTTCTAGTTAAGACATATCACTGGCACAGACCATTCGAACAGTATTGATTTGGGACACTTCCGGTTCTGTATCAAAGAGCCTTATGGGGTTTACTGTAGAGGCTAGTTTATAGGGTGGGCCCATGTGAATGTAGAAATTGAAAGCAGAACATGTGAATAGGTCCTTGAGGAAGCATCTTACAAACAAAACTGTCACCCGATATTATGTATGGCCATCATACATGCCAGTCTTGATTGCAAACCTCTGACTATTTCCAATGGACGGACTGTATACACAAGACTTTCTGTAGGCAAACTATATGTTAGCCAAGAGAGAATAGTAGTTATGTCAACTGATAACTAAAAAATTACCAGATTTTTAATTACTTAACTACCTTTTAGCATGTGTGATTACACACCAACTCTAAGGTTGCTGAGTAAATAAGTGCAAGGGGAAAGGATGTAGCTGTCAGTTATACATACCATATCAGTCAGATTTTTTTTATTATTTTCTTGCTAGGAGCATGATTATATTGCGTGCCATGAAGCAAGTCCATTTAGACTGGAGTCAGTGTTACAAGGACAACAGACAAGCAGAAACTCTTTGCACTCAAGGAATGTAGGTGGAGCTGTAGCATGATCGTGGCAAGATGGATTTCTGATGATCTGACAAACTGGTCTGTTTCTTTCCAATCTCCCTGAAACTCTGTTAATCTCAAGGCCCGAATGTTTTCTTTTTTCTCTGGCCTTTCTTTTGATTTCTGCTATCAATGGACTGATGAATGAAAACACAACAAAAGGAAACACTTGAAAGAACAGCTGAGGACTACCCCTCTTGTTTTTTTCATAGAGAACATAAAAGAATGGCTTTGTGTGCAGCTGATGTAGAGCTACTGACTGAGGGGGAAGAGAGGAGGAGACACTAAAATGGACCTCTGTAATGTGCTAGAGAAGATGGCTGCCACTGGAATGTTCCATTGTGAGAATGTGTGGGGGGTGTAAGAGAAAGAGGCCTCACTGCTGGTTCAGCAAGGCTGCCCTATGTTCCCCACCTCTGGGAACAGCAGGATGGTACAACTGGACATGCCAAAATGTGAAACCTTTTCTTTGTGTATCTCCCTTTTTTTCTTTCTCTCTCCCACCCTCCATTTCTGACGTTCCAGATGGAAAACGCCCTTTTCATCTACAGCTGCAGGTGCAAAGAAAGCTTAAGCACTTGTAGTGTAAAATGTGTCTTCATAATGATTTTTGCTTCATAGTTTTTTTTTATATTATGACGTTTTTTTTTTGCTAATCTTGTACTATATGCATCTGTATGTAAATTAATGCTCATATGTATAGTTTTTCAATGATTTATGTATTTTAATTTTTTGCTGTTTTTTGAAGGTTGCCAAAAGTGAGGGATATTTTGCAGCAAAATATTTTTTTTTTCCACTGTTCTGTCTTACAGGTGTGTGCAAAGCGCTCACCTGCTCTTGTGCCCAGCCCACGTGCCATCTTCTCAAGCAATAAAAGACCCACACCAACCAACTCCGAGGTTACAAAACGCAAAAAAGTATATCTATCTATCTATCTATATATATAGATATAGATATATAATGAAACAAAATGAATACGTATGCTGCATTGGAGTTCTACCCCTTAATCCTACACATGCCTGAGAATCGCTGTGATGTTATTATTGTTGGAATGGCACACCACCATGGGCAAGTGAAAGCCTGTTTGGTTGTGATTGTAAAATTATGTTTTTTTTTTTTTCTATTTGTGTTTTTAATTAATATTTTATCTAACTCAGACAAGATACTAATGTCTCTTTTGTGTTTTGAGGAATAATCCCGCAGTTTATTGTGTTGCACACAGACTGCCACACTCCTTGGCCGATAGACCCATCACTCATCCTGTAACCACGGAGATGCCTGAAAGCTGTCACCGTTCTTAGCTCTGATTGGTCAGTTCCATCCTGCCCTCTCTCCCATGTCCCTGGGAGTGGAGCACGTCATAAAACTAATCTCACAGTATTGATCACTCTGAATGAAATGCACGACAATATTTCTCCCTCCTGGTGCTGGAGGCACTCAATGCTGCATCTCAATGGCTCACTAGCTTTTATGATTTTCTGGCAAGAAGTACAACATATATATTACTTTTTTATTCACATTTTAATAAATGTAAAGTTGTAAAGTGTATTTACTGTAAATAGCATCTGAGGGATATTTTATGGTCCTTTTGTAACAGAAACTATATTGAAAAAAAGAGAAATTAATTAGCCTTATTTTAAAATGTTTACAACTATGGGGAAATACACAAAACCACATTTAGCAACAGCTGCCACTGGCAGATTTACAAGCCAGGTGAGGCAAAGTGAACTTCAATCTGGCCAGCTTGATCAGGTCACAGCTTTCAGGTCCCCAGTTCAAACCTCAGGCCTAGCAGGGGTCTGCCTGCCCTAGCATGAGTGCTAGCCTTTGCCCAGCTAAAAACAATGAGAGGTGCATGAGTGCAAGCCTTTGCCCAGCTAAAAACAATGAGAGGTGCATGAGTGCTAGCCTTTGCCCAGCTAAAAACAATGAGAGGTGCTAGCAGCTATGCTAAAGGCTGGAAGGTCCCTGCTCTGCTGTAGAGTCCATCAAATCCTAACCCTCCCTTATCATCTTAGGGCCCTAACCTTGTGGCCACCGATAGTCACAAAGGAAACAGAAACCTACAAAAAAGCACACAAGGAGAAGGTTTGCAGCCACAAGAGGGGGCTGATTGGTGTGTGTGTGTGTGTGTGTGTGTGTGTGTGTGTGTGTGCATGAGTGAGAAAATGGAGATGGAGATAATTGGCCCTCATGTAGTTGCAGGTGGAGCTGGCTCTCTGTGGCTGTTTGTATTTACTGGTGTCAATCTTCTCTTTTTTTAATCCCAGTTATTTTTAATTGTTTTTCAATTACAATTTACTTTCTGAGAAAATTCTTTGTTTCTGAGAACTGCTGTAATTTCAGGTTTAAAATGACTCCTCTTTAGCCTGTTTAGTTGTATGAACGCACAGAAAACATTGTAAAGCTGTAAAGACCAGATTTCCTGCATTATGAAAGAACTGGATGTACATACTGTATCAAATAAAACACATAACGCTTAAACTGTCTTCTGACTGAATGCAAATATAAAAATAGAAATGTAAAATAAATATGAATATAAAATAAATCCTACCTCCCTACAGTCCTGCATGCTAACACACAGAAGGTAATTTATAGGACAATAAGCTAGACACTTACATGCAAAAACCCTAACTTGGACAATGCTACTACCATATAGTCGTAGCAAAGGCCCTCCCATGCTTCCTGTGGCACTACATTTGATTTTGCAAGCAAAGTCACTCTGGCCAAGCTGCCGTTATAGAGCATTTCTGTTTCCCAAAAAAGTGGGAACCAATGAGAAACGAGCTTACGCATACGCCATCGGAATGAGTGGTCTGACTGGTTGTAGATTCATCAAGTAATATACAGAGGCAGTCGGGTAGTATGGCAGCTTGGCCAGACTAAGCTCCTATGAGCTTTATAGTCACGGAAGCCAGGCCAATATAGTCGTACATGGTCACACAATGTGGTTTAGAGAAGGACTAAGAACTGTAGACACAGATGTCCAGTGAGCACACACACACTTGCCTCACTGGAGTGTTAACTTCTCTTTCACCATGACGATTGAGGCCTTGATATCACTTTATTCCCCTTTTCAACAATAGCCCTTCACTGACCTTTAGATTCTTGGGGGAAAACAATTAAAATCACACACACTTTGTCTTCAGCCCTGACCCCCACTTCAGGTGAAGATGGAACTTTTAGCTGATAGGTATGCACAACTTAAGAGAATTTAAGGAGTGTGTGTTTGAGACATGACTTTAATTACAGTGTACGAATGAAGGAAAGAAATGCGCACGCACTCACACACACACACACACACACACAGGGGTGTGGGGGGTTACGGGGGACCCTGGTACCCTGCCAGCCCCAGAAAAACTGGGTCAGTGGGCCTGGCAGTGCTGTGGGCGCATTTCTCTCTCTCTCTCTCTCTCTCTCTCTCCCCATCTCTTTCTCTCTCACACACACACACTTTCTTTCTCTCTCTCTCCCTCTCTCTCTGTCAGAGTGCCTTTGAGTACGAGTCTGTGAAAGAGAACTGTGCATCTATGCACAATGAGGTTGTCGACTACAGCAAACAAAACGAGTTGAAAGAGAAGAGAGGAGTTTAGAGGAATTTGTGGCACGAGTTTGTGCCAGAGCGTGGGTAGTGAGTATTCGCCTGTGTCTGCCTCAGTAACTGGATTCATACCCCAATCTTAGCCAGGAGGGAGAGGAGGTTTAGTCGGGTCATCAAAGGACCAGTCCTCGCCAGAATAAGCTCGTTGAAAATACACACGATGACAACACTGAACACAACACAAACGAGACACAATCATAATTATGGGACAACTCTATTAATGTTTATGCATTAATAACACATGTAAATACATAGAGAATTGCATTAGTCACAACTAAAGCGTGACACAGTAAATAAATTAGAGTATAAATACAATACAGTAGCCTGCGGTTCGTCTTTCTATAGCCAGGTAGGGGGATTAATAGCAAACCAGCTGAAAAGTAAGTATTTTTCAAAAGTGGTAAAAGAGAGAGCGAGGGAAAAAAAAGGGAAAGAGAGGAACTGGTGTGATCCAGTCTGGATCTGCTACCGTTGCCCCCGGATACGGATGAGTGAAGTGCTAGAGGAGCTGCATCTGCTCGGTTACCAAGGAGACCGGATGCAGCAGAAAAACCAAGAAAGAGGAAAGGAGCGAGCGAATGAGGGAGTAAGTGAGCGAAAGAGAAATAGAGGAGAGAAGAGGAAGAGAAATGGCCGAAAGAAGGGACATTACTGAAGGTATGATACGCAGGAGGACCAAAAACGGGGCAGGATGAAAAGAGAAAAAAAGACAAAAGAGGGAAACAACAAGAAATGACCGAATGAATGAATGAATGGATGGATGAATGGATGGATGGATGGATGGATGAATGAATGGATGAATGAATGAATGGATGGATGAATGAATGAATGGATGGATGGATGGATGGATGAATGCAGACAGTATTATTACATGGATGGAGAACTGTGTGGGAGAGAGAGCTCAGACATAGAACCCCAAGAGGACCCACTTGATAATGCCACCTTAAGAGGGACCTAGAAAACACAAATACACACACACATACACACACACACACACACACACACACACGCACACACACACAGCAGACACCTGAAACTCAAGATAACTACAGAAGAACACATGCTCATATTTTGAAAAATGACACAGACATGCACAAGCACACAGACTCACAGAAAGATGAACTCCGAGACCATCTATATGCTGAAGAGACTCCATGGTATTCTTCACCAGCACTATAACACAGATATACACACAGACACACTTACACAGTAAGACAGCAAGAAATATAATGGTTTATTACATGCTAATTACACTGTAATAATATTTATTTGTATATATTACAAAATTATCATATATGTTCATATGATGCATATACAGTATGTTATCCTTGCATACATATTCGGTATATACTGTAAGTTCCTGTGGAAAAAAAATCCCGCTCCTTTGAGCCAACGGCAAATGACCTCACACTCTTAAAGTAGACAGTCTGCTATGGTGGACATTAATCAGGTGACCTGAGATAGATCTGAGATATGTTGAGATCTGAGATATACTATAGCAGGATATACTGTTGAGATACAGCTGAGATAGCTGATATATATACTGTTGAGATAGGTCTGAGATAGCTGATAGATATACTGTTGAGATAGGTCTGAGATAGCTGATATACTGTTGAGATAGGTCTGAGATAGCTGATAGATATACTGTTG
>JAGFZM010000777.1:52124-67076 GCA_017657215.1 Limnothrissa miodon | reverse complement strand
TGTGTGCATGCGAGTGCGTCTCCCATTCAGCCTAAAGTGTATCTTCCACACTATAAGCCGGGGCTAGGCCAGTGTGTGCTCTGGAAGTGGCATGAGGACTGGCCATACAGTCTTTCCAGCAGCAGGCAGCCAGCCCCACAACACCGGACCCAAACAATCCATCACTGTCACAGAGCATCAAGCTGCTCAATGTTCGCAGCTCTGCCTCCCTCCCTCTCTCTGCTGCCCGCTTGGTCACTTTCTCTTTCAGCCTCATTTTAAAAAATGCTTCTACACACACACACACACACACACACACACGCACACACACTCACTCACACTTTTACCATCCCCCCTTGTCCCTTCTCCAATTTCCTTCTTTCTCTCTTTCAGCCCTTTCACAGCAATACACTGAAAATACACATGTTGCTTACACACACACACACACACAGCCCTAAAAAAAAAAATCAGAAAGAGTACTCCCCATCAGCCACCCACCCACCCAGACATGACAAAAACAACAACAACAAAAATACCACACACAGACACACACCAAAGAGGAGAAAACCTTTTGCTTCAGACGTGCCGTGTGCGACCACCGCATTCCACTCTGGTGGCATTGCATTACCTCACCGCCAGACTGCATGGCCTACTTCCACCGCTAACCACTTCCACACCTAACCACGGGCATTCCTGCAGGCAGCCACCGCACAGCAGACTCACTGCCCGTGTTCAGTACTCTGGCACTGGGTGACGTTTCTGACAAGCCCCTCGTCTCTGACGACCTCCGCACAGTATCTGTCTCTTTTTCTCTTTCCCTTTCTCCCTGGTCCTGTCCTGACCTAGATCCCAAAATAGACACTGACCTCTGACTCTCGAGGCAAACGCAGCTCAATGAGACAGAGGGGACGTGACCGGGGTATTGACGACTTAATGTCGAAACGGTTTCCATTGAAGATCAGCCACCCGCCAAAACCCCCCACACATGCCATGCAATGTTACTCCTGCAAGAGGATGATGGTAACCTGGTAATAACAATGACAACACTGAAATGATCAGAGAAGTCTGGAAGAGGTGAGGTAGCCTAGTAACATGTGTTTGTTTCCAAGACTGTGTGTGTGTGTGTGTGTGTGTGTGTGTGCATGTAGTCAGGTCTTGATCACATGGATGGCTGAAAATGCCTTTTCCCCTTTCGACCAGGTGCTATTTGCTCTTAGTGAGGTCATGGACACAGGAGTGCGAGATCAGAGGTATGGCTGAATAACATGCTTGAGATTATTACATTGATCCATCACAGACTAGCAGACTTGTGTTGATTGTGTGTGTGGGGGGGGGGGGGGGGGGGGGGGGGGGGGGGGGTGTAGTGGTGATGGGCTAGAGTGTTTATGAAATAGAATTGAATGTTAAGCAAACACCAGTAACATGGGCTTGGACAGTATGTGTCCCCACTCGCAACCGAGTAAGAGTTATTACAACCAATCAGAATAACAGACAACCCCCAGCTGCCTGGGGTCTGCTAAAGCAAACCCTGCCTGCCCACATTAGGCTAAGTGCTCACACAATGGCCAATGAGATTTTCTCAAATACATCAACATCAAAATCCATTTAATCAATCATTCTCAATGCCGGACTGGTAACTACCCCCTTTCCTCCTCCTCCTCCTCTTCCTCATCCTCCTCTTCCTCGCCTTCTACACGTTTTCCCTCCTCCTCTCAGCCCCTCAGTCCCCCCTCTCCGGTTGCAACACAATTCATTTCAGGGACAGGAAACGCTTAATGAAATACTTGATTAACTATGAGCATTTCAAGAGCATCTGGAGATTTGCCTCTCAAGCTGCCTAATGGGCTACAGTTCTGGCAGGGGTGTCTGGATAATGCCTGCAAGAGCCTGAAAACTGACCCTGAGCTGGGACAAGCTGTGTGTGTGTGTGTGTGTGTGTGTGTGTGTGTGTGTAAAAGGGAAAGGGGCGGGAGGATTTAGTTGGGCGTCTCAGTTCAGTTAGGACAAACCCTGAGCCATCACGTGAGATGGCAAGGTCCACCCAAACAAGCATCTGCCAGGGGAAAGCACCGAAATGGCCACTGGCTCAAAAACTGTGTCAGAGGAGCCATGCTGGGTCCTGAAATGAGGCTTTTCACTTTCGTAGTTCCATTCTGGTGCTGCAAAGCAAACCCTTCAGAATATAAAGGGCTTTCTATGGTAACTCTGTTTGGTTATGCAAGTCTCCTAATTCTTCTCTTAAAAAAACCTCACTCTCTCACACACACACACAAGCTCTCACACACAGGAAAGAGAGCATAAGCCCTTGACAGCTTTTAGGGAAACACTTCAACAGTAAACCATCTCATGAATAATCTGCTGGTTGGTGCTGTCTGGAAAACACTCCATGTTTGAAGTCACTCGGAGACTATGAACCACAATTAGCGTGAATTCGTATTACACAAGACTACAAAAATAGCAATCTAAAAGAGTGGGAGACATATGACTAGTCAACATGAAATGATTGTGGAACTTCAGATCCCCACAGGTTTCAAGCAACAAATAACAATATTTAAAAGTACATGAATGAGAGAAAGCTTCTTTCATACAGTGCTGCACTTTCAGTAAAAACTCTTTTATTCCTCTGAGCCCATCTGCAAGCTGTAGTCAAACTAGTAGGAGCTCGTATGACATGACCTGTTTTACAAAAAGCAGAGAGACAATAATATGATTTACTTCCACCTTCCAGGCTCAAGGCGCACACACAACAAAGACCCTAAAGCCACAAGCGCATTTTGGCTGGGTTTGAGTCTCCATGTGTATGCAAAGGGCCGACATGTCCAGCATGCAGACAACAGGGACTTAAAAAAACAACACAGCAAAGAGCCACTTTGTCAAGTCATTGCTGATTTCAAATAACAAAGGATAATGTGTCCGTGCCAGATGTCACCTTGTCTTCCCAGATGAGATCATCTATGTCTGAGCTTTTGTTTTTTGTTTTTTTTTTTCAAAAACACACAACCAGCTGCAAAATCTGACTCACTGTTTTCAGTTGCTCGTATGTACTATCACAGCACCCACATGCAGTCCATCAGCCTCTTTTCCCATTTGAGGGTTATTATTAAGTGCTTGCTACCGGGCTGCAAAACCCCAGTAGTCAGTTGGTTAAGAGAGAGAGTGTGCATTAATCCTCCCTTTTGTTTCAGCAACACAAAGCAAAAAAAAATCCAATTAAAGGCCTCAAGACATATGGCTTGCTTAGCTTTTCGAAAGTAAACAAAAAGGAGCAATAGGGGTAAGAAAAAAAACAGGCTGGAAGCCCTTAGTTGGGATTTGAAAGACAACAGACGCTTCCAGAATGTCACCCTTTACCCCCGGATTTGCATAAGACAAACCGACAAACCGATTTGACTTTGTTGGTCTTTAACTCACCTAACAGCTTGCATCTATGGTTGACAGTGGCCAAAAAGTGAAAGAGCCCCAGCCGTCATTTAATTATAGCACAGCACAACTTCCATGCACTCGAACAACTACATCAGACAGATCGATCCACACGAGAATAAAAATCTACAACAAGCAATCCATGAGAAGTTCAGGGCCAACCGACCATGCAGTAAAACACTTTGCCAGCGGTGGCGTGGAGTGGGGGGAAACGCACACGTTCCCAGGACTATGACATGGTTACACAACCCACAGGGGACAAGCGAAGCAGAGAAACCTACCAGTGCGTTCAATGTAGTCCACACATTTCTCAATGAACAAGGGAATTGGTCGATCTGGGCTGACCAAGCTCTGCAAGGGCACGCCAAAATAGTTGCTTTCCCAGTTCCTTCGCGTTGGTGGGTACAGGGGCTTAGGTGGCTTCTTTTGCTGTGCAGGGAGAACACAAGACATTGAGGGAAGGGGAGGACAGGTGAAACAGCAAATGCACTTCCAACTCCGCTCTAACCATTCCTAAGTCGGACAAAAAAATAAAATGAAAGAGCAGAGCATTCTGCTTATTTTCCCCCCACAGCATCCCCAGTGAAAAGCTAAAACAAATTCCATTTAGAGGAACATGTTTAAAAAAAAATAAAAATGGAGGCTCACAAGTAATAGCCCACATCTTCTTGATATGTCTCACTGATCACACATAGACAAAAATAAAACTAAAATGTGGGCAACAGAGAGAAAAAGAGAGAGAAATGGAGAAGGAATGGAACATAAATATTGAAACACATTTCTACCATTTCTTGGGTAAGCTGCCATTAAATTGCCTTCAACATCTGGCCTGATGCAGGCAAAAGTACACTGAAATACCTAAAAATTGCTTAACCAAGTAAATTCCCTCCTACAAAATCCACAACAACAAAGTTGTAATGCATATTACTAGTCACAAAAGTCAGTAGACACTATGTTTTTATGCACTGAATACACTAGACTGCCTAAACACAAATAAATTCAGTGTAATATCCGCACACCATCACCTTTTTATCATTGTGTATTTCAAAGAAAAAAAACTATCCAAGTACAGGTCCAATCACAAAAACACTGAAAAAAATGTGCTGTAATTACAATGGCTGACATCATCCTCACTCAAACACAATAAGACAAAACAGATAAAACAACTCACCTTCTTAGGTTCCTTTGCTGCCTTCGGCTTGTTCTTCCTTCTAGTCTTCTTGTCATCCTGCTCAGGGTCAGAGGTGATGGCTGGGTTGTCTATGCCCCCCTTCCAGGGGTCCACGGGAGAAAGCAAGGGGTCTTCCTCACTACCCCGATTCCCCCTCCCCCCCTTCCTTTTCCTGTGAGCTGGCCCCGACTCGTCATCACTGATGTCCGAGTGGACACGTCTCTGGTAGGCTTTTGTCTTGCTAAAGAGGATCTTGGACCGGTGTTTGTACTTGGAAGGCCTCCTGCTTCCCTGGGTTTTGGATAAGCGGTCAAAGCCATTTTCTTCTTCTCCATGTAGGACGTGGAGCCCGCCAAACGAGTTGCGCATCTTCACAATCCGACTGTGGGTGTCCTCTGGCACAGCATAGATGTCGTCATTGAACCCCTTAGACTTGAGGAGCGTATCTACCGGCTCAGCGTAGTTGTCAGAGGCTTCAAGGTCATCGCCATGGACCATGGGGCCTCTCATTCCTCTCCTATGAGTATTCCTATGAATGCCAGCTTCAATGGTCTTAAGCAGATTTGGGTCGAGCTTCTTGACACTGGGTTTGGGAAGAACAGGTTTGGGTCTCACGGGGGGAGGCACTTTGTGGTTGCGCTCGTGGTCACCCACTGGTGTGCTGTGAATGGGATACTCATTCCCCTCCAGGTCTATCCTGCACTTGGTGCGCTCACTGGGGGTGGGCAGAAGCTGAACGTCATCCCCAATGGGGCTGTAAGGCGGGGGGCCCTCTGCATCATCCTCCGAGTCAGGATAGTAGGTGTAGGCAGGCGAGTGGCAGTGGGGAGACTGGGGAAACGGGTCTTCGCACGCCCCCGTCCCGTCCCGGCTGCTGTCGAACATGAATGAGCTCTCAATGCTGGATTTCTTCTCAAGCACCTCGTTGAAAAATGGTGTGAAGACCTCTGTTTGCCGGTGGTACTGGGACAGGGAGTAGAGTGCCGTGAACTTTGCAGTGATCTCGGTGGCAATATGTTCACCTTCAGTCATCAGCTCTTTTATGGCCTCGTTCTCAAAAAAGTCAGCCTGGCTGTCCGTGATGGCCACCATTTGAACTGGGATGACATCCTGGACCTCAGCTAAGAACGCCCTAAGCATGGCCATTGAGGCTTTGCGCTTGGCAGAGTAGACAAGGATGTACCCATGGACCAGTTCGTCCTTGCGAATGCCAATGGAGGAGTGGTATGAAAGAACAGTGACTTGTATTCGCCTGCGACTGTCACCGATGATTTTGTCAAGGATTAGGGTGTTGCTCTGACCCGGCTGACCAGCACTGCAGGAGTGTGAATCCAGGAAAGGTGAAAGGATGAGATCCACACTAAATGGATCTCCACACATGGCACACATGACAATCCGCAGATCAGTTTCAGACAGGTCTTTGATGGAGGGCACAGGACTCACGTCAAAGTTGTGCTTAAGCCCTTCCAGAACACTTCTGAGAGCTTGTTTTATCTGGGACTCATTAAATTTCCTTGGGAAGGTACCAGAGGGTATATCTATAAAGGTGCACTGTAGCTTATTGGCAAGCTGTTGGCCCTGATGCCTCAGGATGGGCATATTTTTGCAAACACTGTCTCGCTGGTTTGCCAGAATTAAAATGAATGGCATAGGCTGGGCAAATCTGTCTCTTCGACTATGTGCAATCTCTGCTCTGATTCGGCTAATGCAGTCACCAATAAAATTTAGCGACTCAATGGAGCTGAACACACAAAAACACCCATGAGGTTTAAAGCTTGCCGCCCACGGGTGGCTTAAAAGCAATGAGTTTCCATCAACAGACATAAGATCCAACTCATAAATTTTACCATCTAGAGTGTACTCATCATCTGTCGATTGGGCTCTGATCTCATTTGCTAGCTCCTGGGCTAGCCCGTCCCTTCCCACGAGACACAAATTTATCTTATCAAAGTTGGCACTGTAGTAGAGATTAGATCGACCGTGATCCAGTTGGACAAGCCTGTTTGCCAGGACCTGCTCAACTTTCAGATCTATGCAGCCTTGTCCGCTCAAACAGGTCTCCTTGGTGGGGTGATAGACAAAGCCAATGTGCTTGAGCAACAATGACTCCCTATCTGGGGCAAGTTTTTGTAGGGCTCTGTATCTGGGTTCCTCGTTAAGTACAGTGTGAATCTCGCTCATTTTGTCACAGCTTGGGGTGGCATTTAAATCCAGGTCATAAAATAGTTCTGCGTGCTCAAAAAGCATTTCCTGAAACTCCTCTTTGGCCCTTTCAACTATTTCCTGCTGGTGGCGGCTGTAAACATCTCTGCGATCAGATTCACTGATATACTTGTAGGCCTCATCCTCCATGACCAAACACATGACCTCATCCCACGGCTGCCCTGGGCTGATGAAGTGCACCCGCTCAAGGGTACGCTTAAACCTCTCCTTCATCTCAACCCGCCTCCTTTCAGAAATCAAATGCTGAACGTGGTTTTGATATATCCTCTCCGCTTCCAGGGTTTTGAGGATATCAAAAGGCACCCTCCTGTCAGTTTTGTCTATGTGGTCTGTCTCATTCCACGGGCCGTGCTCCAGCACCACGAACCAGTACTGAAACTCGGGACGTGTTTTCATAAGACTCTGTGCCTCTGACCAGCTCAAGCCCTCTATTTCATCAAGGTTATTTAGCAGATTATTAAGAATTTTGGGCAGGCTGGACAGATAATCCTCTCTTCTCCTCCTGATATGTTCTTGCTTGAGCTGCTCAATGTGCTTGGAAAATGTGTTCCGGGCCTTTCTAGAGCCTTCCAAGTTAATGTATTCCTCATAGTCAGGTTGGTTTTTCAATGAGTTGCTCACTGTCTTCCAGGTAGAATGATAATCTCGAACTGTTGACACTATAAGCTTTTCAAACTTGTCTGTCACTGTGGCCACTAACTGCCTCTGGATTTTGTAGGCCTCCAAATAAGGGATGATTTTGGGTTTCCCTCGCGTTTTATCCATCTGTTGAATCAGGGCATTAAAACAGAGGTCGACATTCACTGACGACCGCGCAGATGTCTCAACCACCAACAGATTCTTTTTGTTTGCAGCAAATGCCTGAAGGTCCCGCAGATATTGCTCTACACACTCATCACATTTTGTTGCAGCTATGATGATGGGTTTTTTTGTCTTTGCCATTTGTGAGTAAAGGCTATTGACAAATTTCATCTGATCGTCAAATTTCCTATTGCATCCCTTGCTCACATCTATGCAGAGCACAAAGCCGTCAATGTTCAGCTTCCCATCGGGCATCTGCTTTTGGTCAAAGTCCTGCTCCAGGCCCAGCTGGTCTGTGCAAATGTACATTAACTTCTCGGCAGACTGCAATTTCGAGGATGCAGCCCGTTTTGTGTAGGGCTGCAAGTTTGTGCTGCGATGAGGCAAGAAAGTCTGATCGTCAATAAACTCTGTCTGTTCAATGATGTGTATTTTACACTCGAGGCAGTCGTCGCCTCTGTGGAACACCTCCCCCCAGTACAGGAAGTGGTCATTGTTTACTACCCGTCCACCAAAGTCAATTGTGCTCAACACAGAAGTGTGCTCTGTATAGTAGTCGTCCGCACTGGGACGCACATATCGGTTGCACAGGCAGGACTTGCCCACACCACAGTTGCCTTTCTCTTTCTCCGTCCCTGAGAGCCCAACTACGCTCACAGCATAGGTTGGGGGGCGGGGCTCCTTGTTCTTGGCCATTATATTCCCCCTGTCATTGCCTTTACAGTCTCAGCAAAGATTTCCAGCAGGGTATAGATGCTCTTCCATTTGTTCAGCTAAGGTGCAGTTTCCATGGCTCTGAGTCAATAGGCAGATCCCTCTCCATTACTGTATGGGGCGGTTGCTTCTCCCCGTCTTCATCACCTGCCTGCAAAAACAAAAGACAAATTGCAATTAAACTGAGAAACAATGCAGTGTGTGCTAATAATATGTAACACATATTTACACCTGTTTTCTCAATATTGTGATTGTTGTGCTGTTTTTTTCTGAGCTTGTGCAAATTTGCAACACAGATAATGTGCCAACTTTGGTCACAAAAAAAGCAATTTAAAAAGGATTAGCCTAGTTAGAAGTTTATGACTAGTGCAGATATTGTCAGCAGCTTAATATTTCTGCAACACCATCTCCATTATAGTTACACGATAACAGAGTGGATGTGCTGCAAATTAGCTGAAAGTGTTTGATCAAAAAGAGAAAATCACTGATGAAACACATAAACAAGTCTCCACAAAACTAAAACATTACAAGAAATTATTTTGATGCACAAATGCTGTGCCCACCTAAATTGTGCAGGGTAAAAAAATGCCTCGACCTAGAAATTTTCAGTGCAATAGGCTGACGGGAGAAAAAACAAGAATAGTTTTCCAAAACAATCCATTAAGTCTGAATCAGCCACTCAAATGCCTGCTCAAAGAGGTTGGAGGTATTACATCTACAAAAAAGAAGACACTGCAGCAAACAGACATGGATTGGTAAGACCTATTCTCGCAAAAGGGCAGTATGTGATATTCATGTAAAAACTGACGCACAACGTATCTTTATTCCATTAGGTGTAGTCTAGATCTTCATAAAGGTCAAACAACAGAATCTGGCAGAACCCATTGCTTGTTAAGCAGGAGCAAGATTCAGTTAAATGCTTTGCTTGCCCTGCTGAATCTGTAATGATTTTGGCTGGGTCTCTGATTTTGTTTCTTTAGAAAGATACTTCTCTCCAAGGACAGGTTGCATCAGACACCAATGACTTTTAAATTTTTAAGTACATCATGATGCCTCGTCCTGCGTTAAAAAGGGAAGCAATACGGTGGAAGCCTCAGGGCAAGAAGGGCACATGGCTCTTAAATTAAACTACCGTCACTGACCTAAATACTCTGGCAATAGGCTATTTAATGCAAATTACAGCCACAACCAGACAAAATTAGATCATTTCATTTGGGTATCAAAGACATGGGACAATAGATTTCTTGTATGTTGGCAAAGGTAAGCTGAACTAACTAGAAGACAGACACACTGGCAGCAACTTGCCATGTGGTGAATTTGACTATCTATGATGCCCAATGCCAGGCATCTAGAATGTCACGGATAATCAAAACATTCAATTTTACAATAAAGAATATTTTGATAAAAATTGAATGTATAAGCTGTACCTGAAATTAAAGGTCTACAAATGCATTGCTGACATTGTACAAGAAAACCCAGGTTTTGGTTGCATAATGCTAGACCTGTCAAAGACACTGTTCCTGACATTCGTTTTATTTACACTAATTTCGATTACATATCTGTTTATGAAAAGTCTTAATTTATTTTAGATTTACAAATCAACAATTCATTGATGAGAATTGCTGGCACTCTGTCCTGCACACTATTTGGGGAGCTACAAGACTTTGCTGTCACTTGCAATACAGTAACTTGCCATTTAGTGCACCTGAATCATGAGCATCCCTAAATCAACAAAGGGGTGTAGGCCTAATACGGCTATAAGCATACGAAAGAATAAACATTTAAATTGTAAAATATTGGGAACCTGTGTGAAAAGCAATCAAATTGTTGAAATTCAACGTTTATTTGTGTTTAGCGTTTGCATTACTCTTCTGAATGGAATTCGTAACCTAATCAGAAGCTAAGGTCAAAAAGGTTAGATGCAACATCATTAGTTCCCCATAAGTAAGGTTTAGTGTTCCAGTACAGTTTACAGTGGTGCCGCTGTACAAACATGATAAAACACAAAACCAAGTCACGTAAATGGTCATGAGACTGAGTTGTATTATTGTTTAGGAACATGATCAAACATGCAACCTGGCCGCCTCTAGCCAGCGTCAGAAAGCGAGAAATTCAACAGAGGTGAAAGCAGAATATCGACAATGTGCAATGGGTGTCAACCAAGGTATTGACCTAAATGCTGTTACAGTACACTAAATTTAAATTTAAAGCGAATAATGCTACACAATTTGAATATAGCGATACCAAAGCTGACGTATTATTTTGGTTAGTCTTTGCCAGTGTTGCTGTTTTAACACACGATGTTAACGGCCGTCTGAGCTTTAGGTTAACGTTATGTTAGCTGTTCCATAGCGTTAATGTAAATGTAACAATGCATACTATCTGACAAAAAAAAACAATTTCGTACAATTTATTTGTTGAACAAGAATATGCCACCTTTCACCCTTTCACCGTTACTTCTGTTGTAATCGTCAAGTTCCGAATTTAACATAGTCTGCCCTGCTGTCATTTCATCAGGTCACAAATCATAGCTAACCTATGATAATCTACGTTGATGTGACACACTGACTGCACCTTATCTGCTACAGCGCTAGCAAGTCAGTGTTACCCACTGAACTAGATCCCCATACCAACGAAGCCTTATGTATAGTTACTGCTAACGTGTCTTAGCTACCGAGTTGGCCAGTGTTGATTTCTGGCAACCCTTTGTATAGTGAAATGAAAAATCACTCTCGTGTAATTCTCAGCAGAACAGCCGTTCAATTCTTTACAAAATGTTACACGAAATCATACAACGCCGCGCACTCAGCTTTACAGGGTAAAGAAAGATATGTGCCTGGTTAGCTAGCTAGTATGCTAGCCAACATTATGCCACACTAGACTCAGCAGTCGAACAATACACTTTTAGAGGTTAGTGATGCGTATTTAGGCATTTCTGAAAAACCGTGCGAATCGATTCATAACACTTATACATGTCATTAATAAAATCATAAAAACACTTACACTGACAGTAAAGATAGTCAAAGCAGTTCATTCCAAATACATTCCCCTACCTAACATGGTCGCTCCCAGCCCTCGATACTACGGAAAAGAGATATCATTCCAAGTGTCTTCTTTTATTTCCACGGATTCGGCTTTAAAACATTATCGTTGACATACTGTGGCCACGAAAAACGTTAGTTCCTAAGAAACATTTAAAAGTGTTTTTATCTTGTAATGTAACTATATTAGTGGTATGCATGTAATCCGAGACTCTCCCTCCCCTCATTCCAGTCGGTAATGGCGACGAGGATGGATCCTGCTCTCACTCACACTCTCCCCCCCAGTAACTTTTCCATTCGGCTCAGTACGGGGGCGCGTTGCGCGTTCATGGATGCGGCGGATTCGTTGAGGAAAACCCATTTGAACATTTGCTTCCATCTCTCTCTCGCTCTCTCGCTCAGAATTGCGATTATTGTTGCATTACTTTGCGTATACCTGACGAAGGGGTGCGTTTTTTGTACCGTTTTAAAAGACTGCTAAACATTGATGCATTTGTTTAATTATAAATCTCTAAAAAACATAGCCTACTAGTCAATCACAGAACTTGGAAAATCAGCGATGCTTCTCTGAATACCACAGTCTAGAGATTTAGATAATAGGCCAGATAGTGGAGATAACCTTATAACAGGCCTACAATATCACAGCCCACAAGCTGTAAATATTCTCGTTTTAAAACAAAACATTAAAGATTATGTTACCTTTAACTTATTGCCATGACTGAATTGGGTGGTGCTTGTATTCACACTTTACTCACTGACTCTAGCAGAGCTCATGTTTTTATTTCTCAGCTTCTCCAATTCGTCACAACAGAGATCCACTTGCGGATTTTCTCAAGTATATGAACCACATAATACTCATGGATTGTCCCTATGTTATGACACTGAACACAGAGCACATATAAGGGTTGGGGATGAAGCCTAATGAGGATCCAGACTAGTTTACCCCTTCACCCTAACACCCTATAAGAAAAAGACTACAGTTACAAGAACTTAAATAGCATTCCCTTTAATAATAGGCTAATATAATAAACATACTAATAACCATAAATGAATGAAATCATTGAAAGCATTTGTGAAGCCTGTTAATGTTGTTTAAGCAATTTCTAAGACCTAACTATGTAGAGGGGTATTGTAAGGTTCGGTGCTGATGTTGGAGAAGAGAACCTTGCCCTCAAGAACCTTTTGAGTTTATCTCCAGGATTTTTTCCTCATACCTGTGAATTTAGGATGGCGGTGTTCCTGTAGACGTAATGGCAGGTATCCCAATAAGTAGTAAGAAACAACTTAAATTAGATGATCTTTAGTGTATTTGCATATGGGGAAATATATTTTAAATATATGTGAACATTTAATGTATAAACAGGGCTGTGTAATCACCACAAGAAAAGACACAAGACATTACTCATGTTCAACATATTTTGTGTGTCTATTTACAAGTGTTTTGTAGGTGAGAGTGCTCTTTATTGTTGCTAGGACGTTTGGGTGTGGACGCATGGTCCTTTGCCAAATGCTGAGTGCAACCCCCCTCACTGCGACTAGTGGGGAAGTGCAGAAAAGCAGGCATTGGAGTTTCAGTTTTCCTTGATGTTTTTAGCCTTTGCCTTTTCAAAAAGAAGCTTTCTCAATCTTATCACTTGTCATCAGAGCTTTGTGAAGATCTATTTGTTAGGAAAGAGCAACAATAAGCCAAATGATTCTCAGTGAGGGTTTAAGTAAGCATTTTCAGCATTTTCTCAGAGTGACTGTCAAACAGCCAGTTGGATTTGGAGACAAGATCACTGTGTTCCAACTTGGCTGGTGGCCATTTGGTCAGTATGAACAAGAACAAGGACTTGAAATTTGAGCTCATGAGCAACTCTGATTGCTGTGGACTCAAATGAGAGACTGCACATGTACGACACAATGCACTTCCTTATGGAGCAAAGGTTAGGCAGTTTTAAGATGACCCGTGTTGTTGTTGCTGTCACATCTGATGTAGTTAACATGTTACTAAATAGTGTCAGAGGACACAGATGAGGCTTTTACAGGCCTCACAGAGCTGGTACTTCTGGTATGCCTGTGCTGCTCTTAGTTTTATAGGTTATCGGGGGGCAGTCAGAGACAAATGCAAACCACCAGAAACAGATGCTGTCTGATGTCTGGCCTTTTGGTTTCAGTTTTTTACTCCAGGTTATTTTCACACTTGTATTTTATGTTTAAAAAGTAAACTATACTGTCTTATTTTACTAGAATTTCATAGTTAATTTCTCATTTTTTCTTTACCATAATGACAAATATAATTCCTTTCTGTTTTGTGAAAGAGACTAGAGAATCCTCAAAAGAGAGAATCATCAGAAACTAAAAGTTACTTTCTGTTGGCTAACAAACAAATCTGAAAATATTAGTGCTGTCTGTTTACGAGAAGCAGCTGCTTCTTATCAGTTCATATCTTGCAGTGTTTTGACCTCATTCTGCAGTGTCTTATCACGTCTGGCAGCTTATTCGCACTTTCATCATCTATGAGAGGCAAAAAAAAATCAATGGAAAACAGATCACTGTATTCACACTTGACCTTCACTTACCCATGACAGTTATGCAGTAAAGCACACAGTCTGTGTATCTGATCAAAAGCACAATTACTCACTATTCCACAGGTGAGCTCAGGGTGCCTCAATTAAGATGGTGAAGATTGTATCCATTGCTGCCGACACTAGAAAATATGACCTTGAGATGTCAGATGTCAAGAGGACACTCCCTGCAGTTTTAGGGGAAGGCAGAGGATTTGTAAATGGCTCTCAGTGTGTGTCACTCGGCCTGCCAGCACTTGTTCCACTGGCTCGTTTCTATTGCAGGACCTGAGGCTCCTATGCTAATAACTTTTCTGTGGGGGGGGGGGGGGGGGTCGGAAAAGCATTTAAGCACCCTGCGTTATCTACTTCAGCAGTGAGACTATCACTTTGGTTTTTATCTGTACAGCGCACTTACTCCCTCCCTTCCCCTGTGAAAACCGAACGGCATGACTCCAGACACACCAGGGGTAGGGCCGCCTGGTTAACCTGAGGCAAGTGTTCTCACAAGTTGGCTGCGAAAGGAGAAAAATCACACTTTTTAAATGAGCAATGAAAGGCTAGAGAGGAAGAGCCGTGCAAAACTCAGAGGCAAATATTTTCAGAGCTTCAGCACTACTGGCAATTGCGTGTGTGACTGCACAAGTACAGACAGGCAAGGGAGAGTAAGCAAACACAGAGAAATGAAACAATTAGCTACTCTCTCAGTGGCCGTAATACAATATACAGCCATGTCCAAAGACTCAAATAAGGAATGGTATGGCATATACATTACCATACTCATGGCTGTGTTTATTTCTTCCGACCCTGTGCATTCAGAGGATGGTGATTATAGCTGGGATGTTCCTCCATTGTGTCAAGGCAACCAAAAGGTAGAGTAGCGATGGATCACTATAGCAACAGAAGCTTTATTTTTTAATTGAACCCTGAGGCGATCATGCGCACACCCATTCTGCTTCAGAGCTTGTCCAATCCTCAGATACCCTGCAGGGCTACATTGTTAGCAGAAGGAGGTGTGTTTGTGTGTGTGTGTGTGTGTGTGTGTGTGGGGGGGGGG
>JAGFZM010000777.1:4634-52024 GCA_017657215.1 Limnothrissa miodon | reverse complement strand
GGGGGGGGGGGGGGGGGGGGGGGGGGGGTGGGACCATGGGTGTTGGGAAAATATACTTTTTTTTTAATCTGTGTGCATGCATTTTTTTAGCCCTATGTGTGGAGTGTTGATGCGCCTCACCCAACCTAGAGTGTCAGCACACAGCGGTTGGTTGACATCAAAAGCACATCAGCAGCCCCCACCTTCACTTTGTCCTGTCTGTCTTCCTGTCTGTCTGTCTTCCTGTCTATCTGCCCTCTTCTCTGTCTCTGTCTGTCTTTCTTTCTGCAACCCTGTCTACCATACCCTTTCCAAATCTCCAGGCTCGTCTTCTCCTTTACATTCATGAATTATTCACCAAGCTCGCAGGGCTCCTAAAATCTCCTCCAGAAATGCTTCAGATTTGGGCCCTTGCAGAACAGCCACGTCAGGGACTCCCTCCTGCATCCCATCGGTGTCCTGTTCCTTTTTGAGGCAGCCATTGCTGCCGGCAGACAACCAGATGAGCCTAATCATCTCTGATTTGTAACAGACAGGCGTGCGACTATAGGCAAAGGCTAGCTTGTTCTAAAGGGCCCATTCATTTTTGTTTTAATTACTCTTAATGCACGTCTCTGGTGACTGGCACTGCACTACACAGTCATAAGAAATATTTAACAGATCTCTCCCTCTTTCCTTTAAGCCCTCCCCCTCCCTCTCCTCCTCCTCTCAGAGAAAATGCTGGGTGGTTTCAAAACCCTCCTACACACATACATATACACACACACACACACACACATTTTGAGCTCCTCTGACATGGAATAGGAAGGGAGCAATGACTTGAGCTGGGAGGGGGTCTCTTTCACACCAGCCAGTCCCTCAACCTACCCCCTAGTTGGGGAGTGGGGTGGGGGTAGCAGAGCATAGCGTACTGCATACATGCCCTCCCAGTGACGCAGCGCAATTGGAACCAGCTGCTGCTACTCAGCCCGTGCAGGACCGCAGCTGCATTGGCATGGCAACCAGTCTATACTCCGGACCCATGACAGGCAGAGGAGGGTGGTAGGGGTCAAGGAGAGATGATGGGGGAGGGGTGGTAGCTGACAGTGCTTGGGGTGGTGGGAGATGGGTGGTGTGTTTGGGGAGGGCATTGGAGAACCCGCTCACCTCTCTCCCCTGTCCAGGGACCACGCTTGCCAAAATCAGGCTGTTACTGCACACTGCACGCATGCAGAAGACAAAACAGCTCCCCAGGGGACCGTTTGGGAGGAAGGTGGAGGTATTTTGAGAGATTCAGTAGGGAGGACATTCACTTAAGTGGATGGATTTTTCCTACTTGGTTTTCAGAAAGTAAAAGTGTGTCTGTTCTTTCTTTCCCTCCACCCTGCTCTTTCTCTCTCTCCCTCTCTCTCCCCTTAATTTTGGAATGCAGGATGTGGCATTTATAACAATGGCGGGTTATATTTCGTTTGGTCAAGGCTGACAGAAGTAGAGTGGGTAACTGGGATGAAACCGAGTGAAATGTAAGAGTAGTCCTTGAGGTCCGAATCGCAAGCATGGAGTTTTTAATTCATATATGTAGAGCATGGAGGGGAAGCTAATTCAGTCCCTTATGTGTGGTAAAGCATGCAGACAGCATAACTACAAGTTCTTTGACTCAAAAGACTCCAGAGGCTTCACTTAGCATAATTTTGATCAATAATAAATGTTATTCTCCTGTATTATATATGTGAGGATCACCACTTTGGATAAGTTTCCAAAGAGACAGTCTCTCTAATATCAAGACTGGAGCCTCAGTGAAGAGGATGTAGCTTTGAAATATTTAAAAACATGGTGCCAGTGGAAGTAAAGAAAATTCTAGAATCCAAAGAAGAATTGAAACGCTGAAATGTTCCGTTACTAATAAAAGAAGTGTGGAATTACCTGTATGAAAATCTATTGTCCTGGGAGCTCAGGTAACAGTGAAAGCAGACACCCTCTCTCATTCTTTTTCTCTCTCTCTCTTTAGTCACTCTGTGTCTTTGGCGGATTTAATTATTGATTCTTCACAGCTTGAGGAAGTGGAGGTCTTCTCATGCTTGTCCTGGACAGCATCGGTTGCTTTCGAAACATGAGAGAACTGCAAGCCTGACATCATTCCTGAGTTGCAGATAAGTCTCCACCCAGAGCTGATAACGCCTTTTTTCATCAGTGGGAATGCACCAAGCCTTCCCAGAAAGTACCCAGTCATCTTGTAAAAACACTTCTGACTATGTACAAAACAAAGGCAATCAGGAGGGGTCATCACACACGCACACACACACACACACAATTACAAGTTTCTCACAGAAATTTGTGCCCATCTTTGTCAATATATTCTAGTATTCTTCTTACCACTATTTATACCACTTTTTACCACTATTTATGTTTAATACTACTGCTGCTAAAATCTTGTGTTGCACTAAGACAACAAACAACACTGCTAGAACACTATGTTATGTCCTGTCTTATATATACTGTGTGTCACCTAAATATAATGCCTTAAGCCTACTTGCACAATACCTTATTGTTTAAATTGTTTTTCTTGTTGTGCATCTGCACTTTATTGTTGTCAACGTCTACGCATGGGACAAGTGTGAAACGTAATTTCGATTCCTTTGTGTGTCGAGTACATGTGAAGAAATTGACAAATAAAACTGACTTGACTTGACTCAAGGAGCACATGGCTGAGTAGTAATTATCAAAGCCGAGTGATCTGTCTGGTTCCCCCTTTGGGCCTTCAAACACCTTGACCGTGTCCCCACCTCGTCCTTGCTGTAGCGGCATGCAGAGAAGCTTTGCTCTCACTAAAGCAGTGCTTGATGCCACATCTCATTAACTCTTAAGTTATCATCTCTCATTTGGTGAGATAGATGACGGCACAACTCGGTGCCAAGACCGCTCCAACATGTCACAAGAGACTAGGTGAGGTGACGGGGAAGAGGTGAAAGAAGCTGAAAAAAGAAGAAAGTGAAGGAGTGGTTAAATGCAAGAAGGATTAAAAAAAATGAAGAGACTGGGCCGTTAAAATGAAAGGGACAGGGAGAGAGAGCACAAGTTACAGGACATCCAAGTCTGGAAGATCTGTTTTGACTGTTTCAAATCTCCAAGTAAGTGCACAGAAAAAGTCTTCCTGATCATTACTCATCATGACATATCTGTCAGGCCAGAATACCAGAAAATGCAAGGAGAGTGTCTGCTCCGAATAGGATAAGCCAGCCCTGTATGAGGGATAGAAAAAAAATCAACATATCGCTCGCTACTTCTGGTTCAGGCACAGTAAGACAAGAAGAGTTTTCATAAAAGATTTACACGGCATCTTATTCTCTTTTATTGCAGTTGCCTAAACTCTGGGGATGACTTTCAGCAGTATGAATTGCATTAAAATGGCTTAGTTCATGCACCAGTTAGACCCACGTTGTCTCCAAGTCTCAAGAGGAGTCGAGAGCAGACTACCCCCTACGAACGAACATACACACGTACACACCTTAATCTATGTAAACACAAATGTCCAATGAGAGTGGAGGTTTTGCGTCAGTTATGGCTGCTTCAGCTGACTTAAGCACGCCCAGGAAAATATGCAGAATGTGGAGCCGTTTGTCATTTAAACCTGGTCCAACTCGGGTAAATAAATCTCGGCCTGCCAGGCACAGTGTGTCCTTCTGGCAGCCAGTTCAGGGCCACCTGGTGGACATGGTTTGTAATAACAGTTTTTTGACCACTGGTGTCTGATCTCTAATACTCTAAGTACAGCTTTTCCCAGTCACCACTGCCTTTTTCAACCGGGCAAAAAAAAGTTCCTTCTAATAAGCCTTAGGGTCTCATTAAAGCTTAACCATTACTCACAGCTACAGCACTGCTGACACCTCAGCAGCTTTCAAGGTCACTAGACGTGTTAAAATGCAAACGACTTTATGTGCTTATCTGTTGTGTCGGCCTTTTGTGTAACGGATGCAGATGATGCAAGAAAAAGGGACATGGAGGAGATGCTGAGAGGAGCCTGTGTGAACAGCACACTGGGTGAACAGTGATGATGTCATCTCTTTGGTATTGATGGGGATTAAAGTCTTGTAAAACCAATTCTTCGGAGGAACGCCAGCATAGCCCAAACCAGCATAGCCTGAACTGTTAGGTTAGATGGAGAAAAGCTGGTGTTTACTACTCTCTCTACTAATACGCATAGATATTCCAAAATCTCTAATTGCAAGAAAATTAACAGGATTAAAAAGATGTCATGCGTCGCAGATTGGACAGTTTGGATAATAAACTGAGACGCAGCTAATAACCCGGAAATGTCAGACATCAGATTAAATACAACACAGCGAAAGACTATTTCTGCCACTTTTAATTATGTCACACTCATCCACTCATTTTTTTTGTCTCTACATGCCTCCTGGTGTGCGACAATCTTTTGCAACACAGGAAAAACGATTGTGCGTATTGGCTTGAAACACTCAACATTGCAGAGCAGAAACTTCAGCCACAGACTTGAGCGCATTCCACCAGACAGACAGCCAGACAGACAGACATATGGTCAGGGCCCCGAGCCCTACGGGAAACCCACATTACTGTGGTTTTCGCTTCCCTTTCTCCTCAGTACCGCCCAAAATATGACAATGAACACTGTGAGATTGCGAATAATGTCGATCAAGTCCATGAAAACTAGAGGACTTCATAAGTATTGTATTGTCAGCTTACTATAAGCTCATTAGATTGTGCTTGTTGAGAGCTCTGGCTATTGTAGACATCGGACAACAGGGAGGCAAGTCTGCTTAAGGGTGGCCTCCACTGATGTGTAAGACTTCTCGTGCAGGGGATGACCAGAACCCTCTGGTCAACACTGGGCTGTCTGTCAACCTGAAGAGTCCTCCAGTCGCCGCACAACTGAGGCAGCCACTTTCCTATAAGCTTCAGCCTGGAAAGACACACAGAAGAGACAGTAGATCTAAAGAATGGAAAGGTTGAGAATGGAGTGTGTCTAGAGTGTGTATCAAATTAATTTTTTACAACTCAGTGTGTAAGACATCAAGAGTAAGAGTTCATCTTTGACAAAGACTCTTATGAATGTAAAATGGACAAGAGTGGCAATGACTGTTTGAAAAGCCTGTTTGAAAATCAGCAGCAGGGCAAAGCTGCCTCCTTTCCATTGAAATGTGCCTCTGGCTGACACCTAAGAGATGGCAATGGAGATGATCTGAGAGGAGCTTGTGCTGGAAGTGGGATTTAAAAGGACTAACGATGAGAGCACTGTGCGGCGCTGTGGAGCGTACCTCGGGACTGTCTGGGGACGACACCACCACTGGCTGGCCTCGGTCAGACGTCTCCCTGATATTCAGGTGCAGCGGGATGTCCCCTGGGAAGGCATGAACAGGTGCAACAGCTATAGGATTACTCATCAGCACCGAGCTCTTCATTCACTTACATGTGCACTTACATCAGCAGATTTAAATGACAATTTTACAAACTACAAAAACGAACGTGGTGCACACATTTCTTTTTGACATAATAATTGTAAATAAAAACTTTTACATGACCCGTTTTTCCTGGTTATATATTTTAAATATCATTCAACTCGAGGGAAACATGTTATCCGAAAAAAAAAAAAAATTCCTGCACAGCCGGTAGGGTTTGAAATGAAGTTTTCATGCAGAGATTTGCTATTGAAACTGCATTCGCTTTCTGTATCAAGTCTAGACAGGGTGCGAGAAATCGTACAGAGCTGTACTGTAATGTATGCACATGTTCCTTTTAGATCATAAATAAGTTATGAGGACGAGACCCAAAAAAAAATAAAAAATAGATGTCAAGTAGTGCATTGCGACGCATTTGCTATTTCAGTTTTTTGCAAGTCCTCAGGTGCAGAAAGGAACTGCAGAATCTCATTATCATGCAGCGAGAGCAGAGGTAGAGAGCAGAGATCCATACACCTGGCGTGTCTGAATCCCTGATAAATATAGAAAGTCATTAGCAATCTGTGGGCCCGGACGGGACAGGGCAGGGGGCGGTGGCAGCAGCGACAGGAATGTAAAGCGCTGTGCACGGATGAGTTTGGAGTGAGCCACTGATTAATGGAGTCAGAACGGAGGTCTTACCAAGGACTTCGACTCCGAGAGTGTGGGCCAGCTCCTTTGCCCCATCTGCCCCAAAGATGTGGGTCTGGTGGTTGCATTTAGGGCACTGGAAGACGCTCATGTTCTGTACCAAGCCCAAGACCTCAAACACAAAAATAAGCACAAGAAAACGATTAAATGCAAACCCGCACTGTCACATCACAAGACACTGGTTTTCTTGTCTTGTCTGCCGGCAAACAGAGTTTCATTTTTGAAGTTCAAATCTGAGCTGTACAACGAAGTACTTGAAGTAATGAGATTTATTCCGCATAGCAAGAGAAGAGCTATTAAGGAAACTACATTGGTTGTCTGCCTTAAGCGAGCACTCATTCAGTGCTATTGACACAATTCAATTTATTAAATGACATAAATACTCAGAGCTAAGAGCACTCTAAGAGTCCTCTCAACTGTCCTTTCTGTGTTCCTCTGCGATCTCTGATTGGCTGTCGGAGGAGTGCAATGGATTATTCAGAGGACTCACTCACCGGCACGTTGACCTTGCGGAACATCTCCGCTCCTCTACGGGCGTCCAGCAGGGCGATGTCCTGAGGCGTGGACACGATTACTGCCCCTGCAGAGGCCAAAAGGTCATTCAAGGTCAGAAGATTACAGCACTTAATGGCCGCAGCAGCCTCATTCATTCTCAATTCACTGTCAAAGTAGTGCCATTTGACCACATTGTTTAATGCATTTTGGTCTCTAATAGTATATAATATTAACGTAATAACGTCTGATGTATTTGATAAAGGTGCAGTAAGTGATATTACGTAGACAGTATTCCTACAACAGAAATCTGTATGTACACTTCTGCATGCCGAGCACTTGATACTTAAGTGTGATTGGGAGAAAGAATGCACGGTATACATGCTCAAATCCTCATCAGAGTCAGAACATGATATTCACATGATTTCAAGGGATCCCAGCACAGTGCAGTTCTATTCATGAAATATTTATGAGATCCTTACATGAAATATTGTCTACTTTAAACAGAACTACTGCGCATTTACCACCTTGTAGTAAATGTCATGCTGCAAATTCCAGGGGCAAGGCCTCTAAATCGAAAATATATTTGCATGTGACATTTAGATTACACTTGTTTCAGCAGCTGCATTCCAACGCTAGTTCTTACATACGCTGATGTTTGAGTTATACGAACAGCTTCATAAATCACACACAATGACTGACTCCTGCGCACAAACTTGCACAATTTTTCTCATTTGTTTGGTAGAATAAGGGCCAATGTCTTATCATGACCTGCTAGCACATGGTTGTCTTGGGTGACACAGGCTGACAACTGAAAACAAACAATTGGGCACAGCCTGACCCAAATCAATAACCTAGAGAACACACACACACATCCTTACCAACACGCATTAACAATTTAAGTGACAATAAGCCTTAATCATAGCAGCCATTTTGTCCAAAATGGTTGCAGGGCAATAACTTCCTGCTTAATAACAGCCAGTAAGGTTCTGATTCAGTGTGGCAGAATCAGATCCTTATTGGATGTCATTAATGATGTCATTAGTGATAACGGGTGCTTGCCCTTGGATGCTGAGATAAAGGCTCATTAGCCCTAGGCTAACGCATGTCTACTTTAAAAGGCAGTAAGTGTTAGCAAACCATTTCATATAATTTATTGCACTTTTAACTAAAGAAATGACACATGGATGCAGCTAAAAACAAACAAGCAACATCCTGCCCCCATTTTCTTCCACCAGAATCACTAGCTGTTACTGCACCTTCAAAGCTTGTGATGAAAGTCATCATGTAAGACTGCCTAGTGATTAAAGTTTATTTAACAGGATAGGGGAACAGTAACTGGGTAGATTAAGACTAATGTAAATTTAAAGACGTGTGAGCACTGTTAGCCGAAAACTACATTGTGTCCTACATAATTGACTAACCAAATGGTTGGGGGGAATGTACCTCTAGCAAGCAAATAACTTTTTTAAAACCTTTTAAACACTTTTTGTACAATTCTGTGAACCTGGTCAATTTTGGAACACTCTACCTACCAGTGGGAGAAGGTAGGACTTGTCTCAGTGCATATTACTGTAAATCACATGTATGGAGTGTAGGCTTCTAGAAAATACATAGGTCAGGCTGTCTCACCAGTTTACCATTACTGTACTATATAGTCCCACAAGCAGAAAATTATTGCATATATATTTGTATGTATGATGGCTAATCACATATCTACTGTATCTATCTATCTCTGGCATTTCAGAAAACAGAAAAGGCAAAAATATAATTGTAGGTATCTATTGATTATTTTCTCTGCCTATTCATGTGTAATAAAACCGTCCAATTGACATAACCAGGCTGTTAAGGCACAAACAGCTACCCCTGAGCGCAGTGCTATCACGTATAACTCTAAGGTAGAACACCTTGCCAAATAAAACGCAATAAGATTTACTGCCGTTGAGTGGTACTGCCAGGTCAAATCTGGGAGTCTGGCGTCAGGACTAACTGCTGCTAGGGTCTAAATGGGTCTTTTGTGTGGGAATGGATCATTTGAAAGGAAATGCCTCGGCAAGCACAAGTGTTACTAATAGCATTCATTATCATTGGAATTGAACAGAATTGAACTTACTGTTTTTATCAGCAACTCCTGTTATTTAATGTCAAAATGGCTTCAGTAAAAAGATCCGTAGCCTAAACTGATTTGGGAGTAAAGGCCATGTCCATGTTAGTGTTTGGAAATACTAAATAATCCAGCAAGGCTGTGTGAAGTGTTTGCCAGCTCCAGCTTAGCTCGGCTCAAGACAGGGGCATTCACTCCACACATCATTACCTGGCCATTGTGTCAGCGGTGAAGTAAATTGTGTCAGCAGCCTATTTGCTGAGATCTTATCAAGGGTTTGTAAAGGGGACAATTTATAGTGCAACAAAAAGCGCTGTGCTTACACAGCATTTCCACAGGCTTCCTAACCAAGCAAAATAATTGCCAATGACTGGCAGCTGGCCAAAGGACCCACATTTCTGCTTGTCATCTAGAGTGCATAGAAAATTGCCACCTCAGCCGCCTCAAGTGTACAAATTTGCACACTGCCACCTCCTGCTGGCCATAAATTGTCATTACAGTTGCTACACTACTCAAAACATGTTTATTTACAACAGGAAGTTTAGAGATACTCACCAGCAATGGGGATGTTCTGTGTTATAGACAGCTGCACATCTCCAGTTCCTGGGGGCATGTCTACCACCAAGTAATCCAAATGTCCCCAGTCAACCTTATCAGGTACAAACGTACACACAACTGGTTTCAACAAAATGCAATCAAAGGAAATCCAAATTTAGTCAATTTGACTCTGTCTTGGGAGAGACAAATAAAATTATAGACAAAATCACACAATAAGATGAAATTGTTAAAATATACCATTAATAACATTTGGTGTAATATGCATTTTACATTGATTTATGATCTGTTACGTGGCCCGTCATAATCTGTGTGCGTTTATGGCAGTAGTAGCCTTGATTTCTGTCAGCACCCAGGTCAATGCACATACTTCACCACTGCTCACCTGTCTGAGTAATTTCTCAATGGCTGACATGACCATTAGACCCCTCCATACAATGGGTGATACGTCCTCCACAAGAAAGCCCATTGACATACTTAGAAAGGACAGAAGCATAGCAAGATGTCAGGGCAGAAAACATTATATTGCCATGCAATTCATTAAAAGGCTCTTTGGTTTTACAAACTTACCAAGGAACTCCAAAATTTACTAGAGGTCTCATAAGATTATCTGAAAAGACAAGAAGGCAAGGAAATACAGCAACAATCTATAAACATAAATTCAGATGTCAGTTCTTCTGTCATTAAACGGTATATTTAAACATGGACCAGAATAGTACACTGAGTTTTTAAAATGGGCCCATGTTCATGATGATGATCATGATGTTATGATGATAAAAACCGGAAAGAAGAATATTCATAGTGTGACACATGTACAACTTACTGTCTGTCAGTTCTGGATTCCCCTTTAGATTCATTAGTTTAGGAATGGAAGGACCATAGACATCAGCATCCAACAATCCCACGGATAAATTCTGCACATCAGACAACTGAATCAAGTTTTGTACATTTTTTTTTATCACTTATTACACCACAGAAATAAATAGAGATTGTGTTACCGGATCATTGGCTGTGAGTCCAAGTGCCAGGTTTACTGAAGAGTGTACAAAAAATGTAAGATTATAACATCTAGTCCCATCACAGGTTGTGCTTCCTATTAGGGCTGGGCGATATCTCGATATTTACGATATCTCGATATGATTTCTAACCAAGATATAAATTTTGACATATCGTATATATCGATTAGGACTTGTTTTTCGCTTTTTTTCCTGCTCTGTGCGCCGACTTCTAGCCAGCCTTGCTATTGGTTAGCTCCTCCCTCCTCCTCCTCATGTATAGCCTAGTAAACAATGGTGGCGTCCATGGAAAGCATGAGTGATAGACAGAGAATGCCGCGAAGGAAGAGCTTGAGGCCAACAAAGCGAAACAACGGCTCGATCATTTGTAGATGAAGGCCATCGGCAAGCATAAGAAGAGTGTTACAAACTCTGAGGACAGACCGCCACAAAACCAGTGCAAACTGTGCAAAACGAACTACACTTCAGCACTCATTGGCATGCAGTCTATGACAGAAAAAGCGGTGGACAATCAATTGCCATATCGCGGATGACATGGCATTAATTGTAGATTTTTGTTGTTGAAAACACTCGACCCACAATACATTTTACCCAGTCGTCATTACTTTACAAGATAAGAACTGCCATGACTATGATGAGAGAGCGCGACTGGCATTTGAACTCTGTGACTGAGTAGCTACGCAATGACAGCAGACAAGTGGAGTAACGTTAGCGTCTTAGCGTTAGTCTTACATTTGTGTTACAGTACGGCTGCACTCAAACCTGCGACTGTTAACACATCCGTTTTCCTTGCACAAAATGTAAAGACGTCCACATTTTTATGTTATTGTTGTTTGAAACTGTAGCACAGTTTAGTTTAGAACTTGTCATACTGAAAAAGCCCTCTATATTTTCACTATACATTTTTATAGAAACTTTATTTATTTGTTTAGTGAACATTTGTTATATTTTATGACATTTGTTATATTTTGCAGTCGTTTTTTTATTAAAAAAAAAAAAAAGGTATCGATATATATCGTATATCGAGATATGAGAAAATATATCGAGATATACATTTTTGTCCATATCGCCCAGCCCTACTTCCTATTTCAAATTGTTTATATCAACTACATGACAATGCTATTTTTGTAGCCTATACTATTTACCAGCTGTAGTAGACTTTCCTACACCGCCCTTTCCTGATGCAACCACGATGACCCTCTTCACTCCAGCAATAGGTTTCTGTTTGGGTAGCCCCCTTGCCATGTGCTGCCTCTGTTTCTCTTGTAATGTTAACCTGTCAGTTGACCCTGATGTCTGTAATAACAAACATCAAGACATGATATTAAGTCAGTATTAATGTAAACTGTTTTGACTTGAAATAGATTCATTATGCACTAATGTCACCCTTACAAAAAATATAAAAAAATAAATGTGGCAGTAATAGCACGATACCACTGTTTGTTTTGAAGGGCTAGCTAACACTTCTGATTTAGCTATCTTTATGACAGCTTACCTTAAAACGTATTGCATGTTTACAGTAAGTCGGTGGAAGCTGGAAACGTCCTAATGTACATACAAAGCGCGATTCGATACCCTGAGGAATACATTTCAATGCATGCATAAATGTACAACACTTTAAGTGTGCCATGGCTTGTTCTTGTCAGCTCGCGAATTCAGCGACCGAATGACGTTTAGAAGATTGGGCCATTTATGATGACGTTTCTCATAGCATGCTTTATGCGGAAGCTACTCTCACTCACTCACTGCAACCACAGAATATTCTGCAACCATATCTGCAACCGTTGATTAAAGGAGTTATTTTTGATGAGATCAGTGATTGCACCCGACTATAACAGATCTTTGCATGTGAAATTTATCTCTCGTCATGTCTGACAAAACAGATTCCCTGCAAGCTAGAACCATTCTACAACAATGCCTGCATGCTAAACTTCAAGTAAAACCTCCTGAAAGCGAGTCAGAGGCAGAGTGGGTAGAGGTAAGTTAGGTAACGTTAACGTTAACGTTACGTTAGGTGGAGTGAATTAGCTTTGTATTTTCTTATAACACTATATTTTTTCTATTTCCTCCAGATAGACCGTGGAATGGTTATCTATATCTGTTTCTTTAAAGGAGCCACTGAAGACATTATTCCAAAAATTGGTAGGCAGCGTTCTTTTTATTTTAGAAGAATGCAGGTATTTATCCTATTCGATGCTGACTGTCAACAAGCTGTCTGTGCACTGTCTTCCACAGTGACTTCTCTTCTAAACATCAAGCTCTGTGAAACGGTCTCAGGGAAGTATGTATCAGTGTTGGACCTGCCAGGTAATGTCCTGATCATCCCTCAGGCTACACTTGGAGGAAAATCCAAAGGCAAGGGAATGCAGTACCATGGCAACATTGGAAAAGAAGAAGGACAGCGCCTTTATTCGCAGTTTGTCTCCCAGTGTGAGAAAGAGATGACTGCCTCCAGTAAGTGCTGTGAAGCTGGAGTTGTGGTCAGACATGGAACCTATGGAAACAGACAAGTGCTTAAACTTGATACAAATGGACCTTACACTCATTTGATGGAATTTTGAGGTTTCTGTTAATTTCGTATTGGTGTTAAGTGAACTGACTCAGGGATGCCAGTATAAATTAATTGTTAAATATTGTAAATTCATTGTAAAGTAAATTTATGTTTATGTGAACTCACTGTTAAAGATTTTTGAAATTGACACTTGCTTTAGTCCCATGTGTTCATTAGATCCTCAAAACCATTTTCTACAAAGTAGAAAGTTGCTACTAGTTTTACTAGTTTTTCTCAGTTTCACATACAAATTAAGACTACCAAGACTACCATGCCTTTCAGACTACCACAGTTATCTCTACTGCTATTTTATCTGCTATTTCATCAATCAGAATGATCTGAAGGATGTTATATTATAGTCTGGTCTGAGTTTGGTCTGACTACATTTAAAATGCTTATTTACTAATCAGATCATTATTGGATGCCATCTGAGCTTACACCACCACTTTCTGTCAAGTGTTCATAGGGTTAATAGCCATACAAAGCTGAAGAGTGAAAACGAGCCATAAAGTCAGTCAGAACCACCTTTTTATGACTAGATCTATGTATTTTGTGGCACACGAAACATTTGCAACATCTAGTGGCGATATGCTGCTAGGACAGTCTGTCACAAACAGCAAAGCTAGTGTCCAGCAAAGACTGGTATTGAAACCTAATTCAAGCCGATCTCTTTAGATTTTCAGCATCTTTTTAAGTCATTGCCAAGAGAAGAGTGACATGAAAAATGTTGATCAGGATATCTCAAGACCAGCAGAGGGCACTGTAAGTTCCAATACTTTGCACTGCACACTAGTTCAAATAACATGGTAAACCCTTTCCCTTCATTTTAGTCCTATGCATTTTCAAACACTATGATAACTAACACATCCAACAGTCAGTCATTTCAGCTGGCGATCTGTCTCTGTCAAAAGCTGTGCTTGGCTTGCAGTTTGCCAGCCGGTCATTGCTCTGTGCTAAAGAGGAGGAGATTTAATACTCTGCAGAAGAGTGGGGTGATGCTTTGCCATGTTTAATTTATTAGTCTACTGTAGCAGAGAGGGAATAAAAGGGGTGAGAAAGAGAAGCATGAAGACAGGCACGTGTGTGAGTGTGTTGAGAGAGGGAGTTGTGAGAGAGAGAGAGACTGGGAATGTGTGTGTGTGTGTTGATGGATTTTCATGTTTGGGTGGGTCCACTCCAGTGGAGCATCTGTGTGACTCAGCACAATCTGACTCTCAAAGGGCCACAGATCCTCAGCACTCCACAAACACTGCAGACCCATCAGACACATTTCCTGAACCTTGTGGTGCTGAATGCAAAGAATCGATTTGGCAGGCTGCGGAGTTAAGAATAGAATGCAGTTCCTTTTGATCTCAAGGGGAAAAAAACTCATACTGGTCCACATTTCAGCTCCACAAAGGCCTTTTACTTGAATATTAGAGTGTCTCCTAAATACAAAACTCTAAACATAATTAAATAAAATCTTTATCTGAGGCCAAGTGAAAGAGTTTTGTAACAAATTTTGTATTTGTGTGGGTGGCATGAAATTACCCTGGAGTTACTCAGGGCAATATACTTTTAAAATAACAATGCATCCCTTCTTAACTACAGACTGGCAGTTGTAGGCTGCTGATACTAGCAAGTACAGTATATATTGGCAGGAGGCAAAGCTAACTTTAAAATACTTGAATTCCTCTTGAAATTAAAGGTTTGCTTTTCAGTGTTAGCTTGTTTGCTTTTCTCAGATGATCAGTAACACACTGGCACGAATCGATTTTGTTTTTCAAAGCGAGACTTTGTTTACTGTGTGAGATTTTGTGGTATGAAGGCCTCGGCTGTCATATCACTTTTGACATCGTTTCAGTGGATTCTAAGTGGCTGTTAAAATTCCTGTGCATATTGGCAAATATGTTTGCATTACCCACTGTGACGTTCATGTTATTCTCAAACTAAACCTACCGAAAAGGTTAAGTAAAACAATGATTTGATTTAATTTGAATTTGCATGTTTTACCTCTAAAAGGTAAATGGTAAATGCCATATGTATTATATATTCCTGGTGTTCATGCAAGTTCATGCAGCAGAGATGCAGGCTGTGCCCTTACAACTTGCTACCATTGCCAAGAGGCCAAATAAGTGAAATTAAATGTCTCATTAAATGGCTAAGCTCCCTCTCCACTTTGGAACAAATGATTAAGTCATGTCAAAGTGTTTTTCATCTATAAACTTCAAATGGCAGCGTACTTGGAGCCGTGCGGGGGGACACTAAAGATAACTAGGAGAAGATGCAGAACAGAAGTAGTATGACTGCAGCAGCAGGATGTCTAACTGAGTTACACTGCATGTTCAGTGAGTTGATTGGGGTAATTGGTAAAAGCATGTGTGTGTTGTGTGAGTGGAGACAGAAGCCAATGGTCAGTCTCTCTCTCTCTCTCTCTCTCTCTCTCTCTCTCTCTCTCTCTCTCTCTCTCTCTCTCTCTGTCTCTCTCAGTCCACAAACCAGGGTTAGGAGGAGGATCTTTGTTCGTTGTTGTTAAAAAGTGTTAAAGCTATACACTGTTACACAGTACAATAATTTAAATGTGACATGGGCAAACACATCCTGGACTACTCCCTAAACTCAAACCACACACTTTCACTATATCTCCTTTGTCAGCTACCACACACACACACACACACACACACATAGACATTCACCTCTCCCATAGCTCTTGTGCCTGGGTAATGTGAAGAGCAAGGCATACTAACTGCCACTGTTGTTTCTAAAAACACACTGCGAAAAATTGATTGAGGAAAATATTACAGGAGAGCTTTGGTTACACTAATTAATATGAGTAGCCATACTAAGTCTGTGTTCTGGGTAGGAAAAAGTCAAACACTGAATATGAGGAGCATTGCTTGTTGTATTAAAACTAGAATTTTATTCAGAGATGCTTAGAATTAGTGGTCATACGTATTTACATTTTCCAGACAAAAGCGAAGTGCAGTACTATTGATTCTCTCAACACGTTCAGATTCTGCAAATAAGTTCATAAAACAACTGCTGGCACATTTTGGCAGTACGTTAGGAAAACCCTCACAATTCCCTATAGAGCTCTCTAGTGAGTTGAATGGAAGCCTGCTTCGCAGTCAACTGACTAGGGTGTCTGACGTTGACTCCTAATTTAATTTGCTAGGTTTAAGCCACAGGCTATACCGTGAGGAATGCCCTGGGTTATACTTGCGTTAAACAGTTAATACAAATCCCCTACCCACACAACCATGGACAACCAATGACAATGCAGTTACCAAATGCTGCCAAAAGTAATTTGGCTTCAAGGCCTGCAGTATTTAAAAACATTAGATACATTCTAGTCATTATGATTCTCATCATTGTTTGTTTGTGTGTGTGTGTGTGTGTGTGTGTGTGTATACATATAAGCATGAACATGTGTGTGCACACTGTGTAAGGCCCTATAATATCCTCAATACCCAAAATGTGGAGTGAACAGAAAATTGAAAAAATAACTACCGGTAGATTGCTTCTTGACAGAAGCCACAGACACACACCGCCAACAACACCCTCACCAACACCCCCCAACAGTTCACAAGTCTGAAATGGCAAAAAATACATTTGAAATAAATGGTAATTTACAGAAAATAAAATGGATTTCATATGGTTCTTAATGTGTTGATATCTTTAAATGTTTGTGTGTACAGTTTCCTTGAATATGTCTTCTGTCATTGGCCCATACTGACCTTAAGACAGTTGCTGTGAACTCTTATTGTAAACGGAAGTTGGAAGGGATAAATAAGACTGTTGTGCCAACTACTGTTCCCTTTAACAGTATTCAGCTACAGGGTCAAAAAGTCAGACACAGAGCATCTTTGGGGAAAGGAGAAAAAACATTCCCCTGGGGTTCAGAGTAGGGTGAGCCAGAATAGCCACAAGTACTCTGTTCATTTCCTTTCTATCTTTCTTGAAATAAAAATAAAATCTCTTAATGGAGAGAACAATTATATGACATTCCTAAACATTAACTGTTCGGCCAGCATGTGTGTTTTTTTACAAATATTACTACCTCAGCAATAGCTGGAAGAGATATGGTTGTCCTAGCAAGGGTCAGAATTCCAGACTGCCAATGAGGCTGTGTTAATCAGACTCATTAGCAAAGAAATAGTGGTCTAAACATTACCAGGATGTTTGACATCCCCAGCATGCATCGTATACCTCAGTGTCTCCTGGTCCTGGTGTATTTGGATGGGACCCATGCGTAAGGAACAGCCTGAAACAAGAGCCACACTATCTTCCAGGCAAAGGGGGTTATCCCTGCCTGCTTCAATTTAATTTTCTCCAAAATGAATTATGAACAAGGCTAATCAAGAGCGTAGTATGAGTGATTAGACCCCCTAAAAGCTGTTCTCACGGAGGATCTCTCTCTCTCTCTCTCTCTCTCTCTCTCTCTCTCTGCCTGTCTCTCTTTCTCTTTCCTGTAGTGTTAACCTACTGGAACTGATTCTGCTATTTTATCCTCTTGCAAGTTTTGATGAGAAGGTGTGCCAGATGCGGTCTGCAGCTGGGTTGCAACTGCAGCTATGAAATGTATTCATTGGAAATTTCATCGCATGTATGGCCGTGGGCTGTTTGTCTGAATTTCATGTAGCACAGGATCTCCGATAATTGTGAGGTTGTCATCAGGTACGGTACAGATGGAACAAGCTTGGGCTCCTAATCTCCTTCACTTTTCCTCTCTTCGGTCATGGCCATGGTCAGGAAAAAGGGACAGTATGTGTTCATCTTGATATTAATGGTTGTTGATATCAGATGTCTAAATATACTGCAGCATATTGTATATGAGCGTATAGTGTATCAAAGTGCCACATCCACATGCATTTGTTTCCTTCAACACGGCCAAATTAATTTCGACATTTACAATTTCTTCATTCACCACATACCAGATGGTCCACTCTTTAATTCCCAAGACAAACCAGCTATTCCGAGCATGCCAACTGTGCCCCCGAACCTCAGGAAAAACAGAGGAACATCACAGTGGATTGATTCATCCTCTTCTGTTTTTCTTCACCTATAATTTGGTCTCTTCCTTGTGCTCTTGAAGGTCCTCGCAGCCTAACACACAGTGCTATTCTCTGGGGTCAGAACCAGAAGAGCTGCGTCCCAAAAAGGTCCAAGCGTGAAAATGTGAGATTAGATATCTCCAGTCACATGTCTCCTGATGTTCATGGACTTCAGGAGGTACTACGAGGACACACACAAACACATGTTTGTATGCACATGTATACTAGACACAAACACGTACATGTAACCAGACGTATGGTTTAAGGCAAGTAATAAGTGTGCATGATGTGTTTGCATGAGACCACATAGCAAGACCACTTACTGAAAGATAACTTACATTTTATACATTGTAATGGTTGAGTCCTTGCATGTTTAAGACAATTCATGAACACAGTAGAAGACGGTAGTTATTAATTCATGACCTGAAATAGAAACTGATATACAGTATAAAAACAATTGGCCCACTGAGGTGAAATGTTTTGTTCTGGTACCAGTGAGGGTTACTGTAATTTGTTATATGTTATGTGATATTAATGTTATCATTAGTGATGTCTAACAGAAAAATATAATGAAGTCAACTTTATGGACCTTTATTGATCTTTCTTTTACACGGTTTTATTTGTTTTCTGTATTCAGAGGAGTGACCGTTTTGTGACTGGTAAATAAGTTAATTGCAGTTTCAGTACTGGGTCAACTACCCACACACAGACTAATGTGCTTTAGAACAGGAGCTGCTGGACTAACGGCATTATGAGTGAAACTCACCTGTACAGTAGTAAGATAGTAGCTAGCCCTTGGTCATGGTGTGTTAGTTTACTAGTATTCATTCATATCAATATAATTAAAATTGTGAAAAGATATACACAGTTTAAAAAAAAAAAGGTTAGTGTCCAGGCTGCCCAACTATTTTTAGTTGACCAAATTTGAGATAATGAGTAGTGATGACTTCTTATATTTGACTTAGCTGAGAATTTTCATCACAACTCATTATCTCAGGTTTGGTTAACTGAAAATAGTTAGGCAGTCAGTTAGGCAGACACTAACTTTTGTTAGTCGAAAGTGTGTTTTTTTTGTTTGTTTGTTTGTTTTTTTCCAAATGTAAAAAAAGATGCAAGAAGTGAGCTTAAGAAGTTAAAGTGTGTGTGTGTGTGTGTGTGTGTGTGTGTGTGTGTGTGTGTGTGTGTGTTTACAGGTCGATCGCCCGGCCCCACATTCTGTCTCTCTCACTCTTTTTTTTTTTGAGGATCACAAACATCATCTCTAAGCTCAGTCAGGGCTCAGAAAGGCATAAAACAGCCTCTTCCTTCTGTCTTTCTTCCTAAACATTGATTTCATGCCAATTTGCTGCAGCCAGTGTTCAGGATGGCCTCTCCTGCAACCTGGGGGGGGGGGGAAGAGGGCAAATGCGTGACTGTGGATGGCACGATATTTCCCCCCTCATTTTGAGGTCTGTAAACATAAAGTGTGTTTGTGTGTGTGTGTGTGTGTGTGTGTGTGTGTGTGTGTGTGTGTGTGTGCTGCATACTCGTCTATGGTATGTGTGTATGCACTTTGAGAAGCAAGTTATTACCATTTTGCTATGGTGCTTCTGTGCACGTCTCTGAGAGTGTGCCAGTATGATGACCTGTGTGATAATGACCATGTGCATACAGTATATGTGAATGTGAAATTTCACACTGGCTGCTGACTCACGTGTGCTTCCTACCTTGTATCAGCTAGTCTCATGATAGCTAGATATCTTTGTTGCTTTTGGTATTGACCATAGAAGTCCATAGAAGAAGTCCGAGAACACTAGTAGCACACCCAACCGAATGCTTATCTATAATACTGCTTGTCCATTCCATACAAATAAAGGATTAAGAGAGATGTTTATGAAGCCTAAAGACCCTTGGTGGGCTTAAGGGTATGGATGTGTGGTACGCACCGTTATCCTAAAGGAGTGAAATTGTCGAGACAGTACTAGTCGTTAAAATATCATAGTCAACTACATGTGCGATGGTGGCACAGGTGGTAGAGGTACTGCTCAGTAACCAGAGGATTGCAGGTTAGTATCCTTGAGCAAGATACTGAACCCCAATTGCTCCCGGGGGTGGGATGGCAACTTGCATGGCAACCACTGCCACCGGTGTGTGAATACATACATTGGGAAGTGCTTTGAGTGCTCGTAGGAGCAGAAAAGCGCTATATAAATGCAGTCCATTTACATGTATTAGATTGCACCCAAGACAACCCCGAAACAGGACTCAGCTTTTAGTGAATGAGTTTTAGCATGAAGAAAGGTGTCTTTCAATTAGTGGATTGTTTGTGCCAGAAGTACAGGCTATGAGACACAGGGAGCTTTACAATTGGAGACAACTGTTGTAATTTGTTTGGAAAACATTTAAATTACTGGGACAGCAGGATTCTTCCGATCATTAAATATCATGAGGTCTGTGTTTCTCCTTGAGGTCAGATTGCATAACTGTCAGGGCCCCAAATCATTGTTAAATTAAAGCTTCAGCATCACTTACAGTATAGCTCTTTACTTTGACTTTCTAATGTGCACAGTGATTTTAATCAAGATTAAAGCCCCGAGCTTTAATTCATTAAAACAAAGCTAGCTGATTCAATAACAAACAGTGCTTCCAATTAATTACAAAAAATGATATTTTGGATCTGATCCAAGGATGTCTAATTAGTTTTGACCGAGATATATGCTTTTAATACCAATCTAATGAACGGTGATAGCAGTTCTATTTGGATCTTAGACTGAGTCAGCCTCCATCCCCACAGATACATTTATTGAACTTGGAGCCATTTTATTTTATTCTATATGGGACCACACCGTTTTATGAACAAAGCACACAAATCACCATGCTCTTCCTGTCCTCTCTGACTCTGAGTGTAGGACCCAGACAGACTGTCTTTGGCCAACTTAATGTCTGCATGATGACGCCATAGCATGCTAGCCATCATGTGAAAGTGTGTGGGGCCTGTGGGCTCTGATATAAGTGAAAAGATGTGGGGAAAGAGCTGAGTCTCCAGTAATATCCTTTGCAGTCCCACCAACCGTACATTACAGTGGCTTTCTAATAATACCACATACTGCTGATGCGCAGTGGAATGAAATGTAATATCCTTGTGGCGCATCATAGGTTAGGCGCTTTGGGTGAACATCTTTTCTGTATCTGGAACACACAAGGTGTCTGTGTGTGTATGTGGGGTGGGAGGCGGGTGCGATAGTGTTTTTTTGTGTGTTTTTTTTTTTTGGTCTTTCCTCGAGTCATTAGTGGAGCCGCAGAATGGGTAGCGGAGGCTGAGGCTGTCTTGTTGTTTTTCAACCGGTCCTGTAATTGATTTTGCCGTTGAGTCACAACTTGGGAGGTGGCCAGTGGCTAATGCAGTATCATCTCTATCCGGCTCCGTCCATAGCACAGAGACAGCCACACGCGGGCATCCAAGGCAAAGCCATTAATCTCAGTCTCTGAGTAGATACGCAAAGTGCTGATCACCCAGGGGCTCCACTGTTTCATACATATGGATGCATTCGTCCTTATTTTATTTGATCAGTTGGACTAGCTCCCCCTGGTGTCAACAGGCAACACTAAAAGTCCAGCCAATCCTAGCCAACATTGTTGTCTTTTTTTTTAATTCAAGTCAGTCAGATAGTATTATTTAACTTAGCCTATCGTGGACATCAAATAGATGTTGATGACAAAATTGATTTTGTTTTACTCTTGAAGAAGGCTATGCATATTGACTGTAATTTCTTGCTGGATGAATTACCGATACCTGAATCCATGGGCTTGCGTACCCATTTTTTTGTTGTTCTCTACTCTTAAGAGCACTCAAAGCACTTCACAATGTACAGTATGTATTCACACACTGGTGGCAGAGGCTGCCATGCAAGGTGCCATCCCACCTCTGGGAGCAATTGGGGTTCAGTATCTTGCTCGAGGATACTTTAATGGGGTGAGATGGAGTGGGGCTCGAACCTGCAACCCTCCGGTAGCCGGCCGGCACCTCTACCACCTGCGCCACCATCGCCCCATTGGTGATTTTTATGTGTTGAGTAGCCAGAATGATTGACTGTGTGATGTGTGATGGCCACAGTTGCAGACTGTAGAAGTTTAACGTTAACTTTAACGTTAACATTCTCATTAATTATTTCTCACATTAACAAGGGACTAGATAAAAAATCTCGGATTGCTCAGATCTGCTAAGAAAGAGGTGAGAGGAGACCAGTTTATTGGGAAGCCTACCAACTCTCCTGATAACGGTCCTTACTGTCTCTCAATTCATTACTTAAAACACAAGTTTGAGATTAAAGACCGTTTAGACCGTTGGTGGCCGTAAAGTCATGTGAGCATGAGGGAACTGATCATTCACATGTCCTGGGCACACATTTGAATTAGATGACTTGTTAGATCACAACCGACACACACACACACACACACACACACACACACACACACACACCTTGCACCTCACAAACACACACGTGCAGACTCAGTGCAAACAACTTTAGACGGGAGCTTTACTGGTCCTCTTTTAGCTCAATCACTCTATCACTTATATAGGCACTTTTCCCATGAACCAGGACAGAGCATCAGTGTACTGGATGCTTGTAATGTGAATATCTGACCCCCAGTGTGCAATGAAAGACAAATTCAGTTGAATCCCTTTGCAGATTACATACGTAGCTATTATGTGAATCACTGAGATCAATCCATCTTTGGAGGCAAGGATGTTTATTGCAGGCTATTCATTATCTCTATAACGCATAAAAGGCAAGATCGAGGATCTCTCAGTTATTACAGACAATATAGGAAATGCTGTGCTGTCGTTGTATGGAGGGTAAGCCCATGCTGGTCAGCGTTTTCTCTATGAGTAAGTAGGCATGTACGGTAGGATCACCATGTCACAAAAGCATCAGCATCTTTATTATGCTTAGAGTGCAATACACTATATTAAAACACTGCATGACACGTGACATCACATACATAGTGGCCTGGAGTTTCATGACACAATGGGAGACATAAGATGGGCCTGAATATGTCAGTGGTTTCACCTGCATGCATTAAACGGGAAACATGGTGACTGGGGTATACTGAGGTGACTGTTGTTGTCCTTCTCAAACTGCAGATGTTTGTGATAACGTGTTTTCAGACTTCTGCTGAAATCAATTATAGTTTGACACAGCTGTGGCAAAACATGCATAATCGTTTATGCAGATGCATGTAGCCAGACAAGGATGTTTTTTTAGCATGTCTAACATCTTGAGTTGTATATCATATACAGTAAGCACTTCTTATGCCACAAAACACATACAACAAAACATTACGCACCATTATGTTATTCTGTCAGCGGTCATCATGACACCAAGCTGATCTCTTGTGGTTGTAATGAATTTTAGAATATTAGTATTCTAAACATAATTGAACTGTAATATGATGATCACTAAAAACTATTGGTATATCATGACAGATTAACAGATTAATAACATGGCTAAATATTTGTACGAGGTAATAACGAGGTGGCAATAATATTCCCATGTCTTGTGCACAGATTCTCAGATCTACTATTCAGCTTTCAAGGGCTTTAAAGTCAGACAGCGACCACAGTATTTTATGTGCTCTGGCAATGTCTGTGTTTTGGCGCTGCTTTGAGAGTGACTCAGCAGCAGGTTGATTTCAGGTAAAAAAAACTTCCAGTTCCTCAGTGAGATCACATTTTATTTTTAGGCCCTTGTCCCAAAATTGTTAAATATTTCAGGCCTTTTAAGTGCCTCCGCCAGTGGCACACAGAACAGGAGGGTACATGTTAGCGAAAGAGAAAGGGAACAGCTGGACAAAAAAAAGAGACAGAAAGAGACAGAGAAAGTGCAGTTTCACAAACATGGGATGGGTGTCTGGGTGTCTGAGAGCATAAAAGCCCATTTAAGATAAATGTTTTTGATCCCCCGGCCATTTCCTGTCAGCACATTATTGTTGTCCCCACAACCGCACCACAACCACAAAAATAATAAAAAATTCATCCCCTGTAGCCATTTTCTTTCAAAAGTTCTAAAGTGCAAAATACAACAAATAAAGAAAGAAAAAAAAATCCTGACAGGAACTATTTTCCTGACCACTCTGTCCTGAATGTCCTTGTCATGGTTTAATGGAAGGGAGGATGGGGTGGTGTGTGTGTGTGTGTGGAGGGGCTGGAGAGGAGGCTTTGGGTGGGCTGGCTGGCTGGGTGGGTGGGTGGGTGGGGCGGATCTGGGTGTGGGTGGCATCAGAAGAGAGAGGACCTCCTCCCTCTCCCCCACCCCTCCCCTTCCTCCTAATTAAGTTAGTGTGCTCCATGGCACACTCTGTGTGTTTACTGGATGAGTGGAGAGGAGCTCAGCCTCACTCCTCTGTGGACTGTTAGCCTGCGCGGATGCAGTGAGAAACCCTCGCTCGCTCACTTGCTCACCCTCACACACACACATACACACATGCACGCATACAAACACACTGAACTCCCGGTCAGCTCTCTGAGACGATACCTGGCTCTGCGACACTGACTCCCTCTCTCTCTCTCTCTCTCTCGCTCTCTTTCTCTCTGTCCTGCTCATCGTCTTGCCGAAAGGTGTGAGGGGAAAAGGGAAGACTGTGGGTGCTGTGATCTCCCTGGGACGGCTGAGTGAAGGGGGCAGGAAGGAGTCTCAACCTCACAAGCAAATCGCGACTCTGCAGCGACAGCAACAGTAACTGCAGCAACAGCAGCAGCGACGGGACACAAATTTTCTTTTTTAGTCAGGACTGTGCCAGACGCCTATCCCCAGGACCTCCCACAGGAACGCAAGCAGACGCGGGGAAGCCCATAGAGGAGCGCCACCATGTGCGACTGCTTTCACCTGGCATTCCCCAACTGGCATGGGCCAGGCACGGGTGGGCATCTTTAATTTTCCCCCTCCCCTCACTCTTCCACTCCTCCTCTCACCTCTCACGTTCATCTCCCTCTCGATTACTCCTGCTATTTTTATCCATGACTCAGCACCCTCGCTGTGTGTGAATGTGTGTGTGTGCGTGTGTGTGTGTGTGCAGTGTGAAAGAGAGGCAGAGAGATGAAGAGGAAGAAGAGGAGAGTGGTATTAAGGAGAGGGAGGAAGGTCGTCGCTGAGCTGCGACTGACTTCTGGAGCTCCGCTGTGAGCTGATGAGGATGAGGTGCACTTGCTGTTGCCGCCACTGCTGATGCAGCTGATGCTGCCTGCAGTGAGAGCTGGCCAGGCTGCTGGGTTGTGGGTTTGTCATGTGTGTGTGTGTGTGTGTGTGTGTGTGTGTGTGTATGTATATACCTCCTAAAATAGCAGTGTTCAGCTACATCTCTTTTCAATGGTTGTATTTCTCATATGCACCGTGTGATGTATAAGTATATGCACGGAAGGGCAGAAGGTCTCCTCATTGGCCAGTTGGAGGGGTGATGGGTTCGACTTGTTTACTTTGATGCTATCTGCAGTATGAAGGGCGGGGTCTGCAGAGGTTTTTTGGGGTGTGTCTGCAGTGCTGTGGGTGTGCTCCATAGTTAGGTGGGTGTGGCTGCGGAAGAAGTTGAGGGGAAATTACTTGTTTACTATGATCAAACCAGTGCCATGCATAGCACAACTAACTGTGCTAATTTATTTTTGTCAAATTTGAAATATGAGATTTTAAGAGCACATATAAGATGTTTGCAAGACAATGCAAACAGATAATGAACATGGATCATTTGCAGCATCATATATTGCAGCATCATATATTTTCATATTCTCATTATATACTTGTTATCCGTTCTGTTCATATATTTCTTTAGTTTCTGCTCAGCTGTTGCCTAAACTTCTTACTGTGTTTTTTTTTCAGACATTTGGAAAGTTACTATGAATCGAACTTTTATTGTAGTTGTTACAATGTTAAAGACTATAATATGCGACTGTAGAAGGCACTTGTAGCGTAAACTAAACAGGAACTTTCACAGCAGTGGCGTCCAACAACATGTTGCTATTCTGCTGCAAAGCAAAGCTCAAACATTCTCAAACATTCAGAGCTAACAACAAACCCGAGCCACAGTGCAAGTGCTTTTTGTTCCAGTATCTGGAATCATTGTTTGGCAGTCAGATATGGTCGGGAAGCGGAAGAATACTGTGTTGTGTTTATGTGTTAGACGTGATTGTTCTCGTGACTGAACTCGAATCACTCTGATGACGAAAGAAAAGGAAAAATCTCCTGAGCAGTTTGGCATTCTCTCTCACCTCTGCTCTCCCAGGCCAGCACTCAATGTTGTTTTTTCCTCAGCCTTAGTTGCCTTTTGTCCCAGACAGATCTCATGAGGGACATTCAAATCCAATAGAGTTTTAAACCCAAACGACCCTGGGTGGCTCCAGCCCACAGAAGCATTCCTCAAAATTCAAGGAAAGAACATCATTGTCCCTCTTGATAGGCATCTGTTAGCTTCAAAGAAATGTGTTACTTCATATGTCTCCTTTAAATAATGAAACAGCTGGTGGCTGTTCTCAGATGCTGTTTGTGCATACAACAACTGCCACTCTTTTTTTACACAATTTATTCAGCCCAAAGGTGAATTGACTACATTACTGTCAATTTTAGAATTAAAAGCCACACAGACTCCTTTATTACAGCATTTTATTATACTGAGGAAACTAATCAAATATGTAATTAAATTTTTTAATTACGTATTTGATTAGTTTCCTTTCATTTAAAATATCCAGCAGGCCAAAGCTAGTAAAATGTATTAGATCTTTTGCCAGGCAAAGCATCTCCATCCACGTCTGGCTCTTTGACATTAGCCCAAGGTTAGTGAGGGAGTGGAGCTGGAGCCTTGCCAAGGAAAGTGGCATCAGCATTTACACACATCCAATCAGGATATGCAGGGGGAGATCTAAAGATGATACATGCTGTTCTAAAACAGTAAAATAAACCAATACCGACTAAACAACTTTTGCAGTTGTTCTGTTTGTGAAAAAATATAATGTAAGGCCTATTGAATGAAAGAGCATTCATATATCGGGAAATAATGCGAACTTAGGGTGGCAATATAACTTGAACAGAAAATAGTCGTACAAAAGATAGAAAATAATCGTAATTTTGTATAAACAATTATAAAAGACATACACCCATAATTAAGACTGACTTGACAAACTCTGTGATAAACGTGAGATTCTGTTAGTGAAAAGCCATTTTGGAAGGTCTTCATTACAACACCCAGACTCTCTCAGTTCTCAGTCTTACATAAACTCAAATGAAAAATGAATGATGGAGAGATCTGGGTTCCCTGTAGTTTAGCTAACGAATGTTATTCGCCGTGATAAATTTTGTTCAGGCTTTCAACCCTGAAGCTTAGTCTGAAATTGTGCAAATCACAAATCCAAACCCTGTGATGATGTCGGTGGCACTTTATTTTCTGTGCTGCCAATTAATGTTGTAAATGATTGGAAGCATGAGGAATCTCAGTCAGTCCCATGTCCCCATAATCTGGCCGAAAATCCAATTTTTTTTTTTTTTTCAATTTCTGCCCCCTCCACCTCCTGTTGCAAAACTCAATTATATTTTGGATACAAACAAGCCTCGGCAAGAGGGTGACAGAGGCTTGTGTGTACTCTTATCAATACAAGCTGCAATCAATGTTTCTGGTTCCTTGTACTCGTCGAACAGCTGATTAACCGTATTACCTCAGATAACGAGTGGGTCAGAAGGCCCTCCAAGACGGTCAAAGAGGCAGCAAAACAAGCTCTAATGTATGTAATTTTGGTCATGGGAAAGTTGGATAGCCCCTTTGACGGTTCAGGCAAACTGAAGGAAAAAAAAGGGGGGGGGAGGGGGGTTGCAGTTCGAAAAAAATAGCTTTTTCACTGTTTGTGTGAAATTTCAGATCAGATGAAAGCTAAAATCCTTTTAATTTTTTCCCAGAAGGACTAAAGTTTATGGAATTTGGTCATGGCCTTTAACAATGTAGTGGTTCTCTATTAGGTCTTGAAACAACTAACATATCTATGTTGCCTGATTAATAGTTTAGTTCATCATTTCTAAAACATAACATTTTCAATTATGTTGTTATGTGCAAATATCTCAAATGATCACACACACACTGCACCAAGTGTAACAGATAGCCTACCCTCTGCTGACAGCCTTTTTTCTCCCTCTGTGTAGACTCACTGTCAGCATCTTTTCCTCTTTGTAAACATCTCCTTTTTATTTCCTGTTCACTTGTCATTTCCAAAGACAGCTTGTTGCAAAGGGGACTTGTGTAATTTATTAGCCTACTGTACATTTTAGTGTTAGTTAATAATCAGCAACATATTTTGGACAAGAAACGACTCTAGCCTTTGACTTTTACAGTTAAGTGGACTGGACCCTGGACTTCAGTCAATTTTCATCAAAGACAGAGTCCAGTGTTGTACCAACTCTCTTCTCTCTTCTCTCTTCATAACAACCGAATGTTATACTTTAGAGATGCAGTAACCAGTTAATTTTGAGGTACTATCAGACATTCCAGGCAAGATAATGACCAGGTTGACCCAAGGAGGGGTTAAAGTTAACTATGTTTCAAGACAGTTAATTGATCCATCGGAGGATGTTGCAGGCAGTCATGAGTTGGGAGTGCGCCGTGACTACAATGGTGCGGAATTTGATCAGCATGAGTCATAATCGATTTATCAGCAGCAGTTCCAGCACGCGTCCACCTGCCTCACACCCATAAACAAGCACATGACTATCTACACACACACACACACACACACACACACACACACACAAATGGACACACAGATGCACAAATACAAACAGTACTGTATACAACAGCTTAGCCTGTTCATCCTCTAAACAGTCTGAAATGTATACACAAGGACAATGCAAGTACAGTATATTCACCCACTGACAAATGTGGGCATACACAGAGAGAGAGAGAGAGAGAGAGAGAGAGAGAGAGAGAGAGAGAGAGAGACTTGGATCAAATTTCTGTTAACTTTGCAGCTGCATTTGTTTTATTTTCAAATGGTCCCAATCAGTTTTTCAGAATTGAATTGTAAGGAATTATGGCATAAAATATTACAGCATTGTATATTGTCTGTTAAAGGTCACTTGACCTTAACTGAGCTCCATAGAAATGTGTAAGGCTTGATCGTTAGAACTTGAGTGTCCTCTTGTCGTCATGGTTTGGACCATTGATATAAAAACTAGGACTAGAATGATTGTGCATAGCCCTCAGACTCCCTGCAACCCTCTCTGGGAAACACAAAGTACTTATCAGCTCTTTTAGTAGCACCCTAATAGTAAATATTTGATGAGGGAGTACCTTCCTTGTGAATAACATTTGGTGCACCAGGAGGATTTTTTGGCCTTGCAAAACTAATCCATATTTTACGCAGTGACTGCATAGCCTATATGTATAGGTCTAGGGACACCGTTCTGCTATATTCTAAAGCTACTCTGCAGTGATATGTGCAATGTTCCTCTATTAAAACTGTTGTGGTCAAGCATGGTTTTCTTGTTTGATAAATCAATTCCACAGGAATTTCCTTGAAGCAAAAACTGTGATTTAATTGTAAGTGTGTGAGTAAACATACTGAATGCACAATTAGTAGACACACACACACACAGAGAAAAGGATTACATTTGGATAGGACAATGGCACTTAATCTTTTTAAAATATGTTGTCTTATTTAAAAGGCTGGGAAGTTCATGTAGTGGTCTAATTAGTGTAGTCCATGTAGTAGACATCCTTCTGATGATGATATAAAGTTCATCACCCTCAAAATTCATACAAGATCAACAATGGACCAGTGATTCATTTTTTGCCTTTGTGATTGGCTGTTGGAATATCGTAATATTACTGATGCATTTGAGTATAACAAAGAAATCCAGTGCCAAAACATTGGCTGAGATGAGGAAGAATATTGATTGTGGTACAGAACAAGGTACAAAAATGTCTCCTCTTCAAATATCCCTTTGCTGTGGCTGTGCCATATTGGATGTTGTACAGTAGGTGAGGCTGAGGGAGTGTTAGCGCAGCCTTATATGCCTAAGAGTGGGCAGACCCGACTGGCTCCTCCTGCCCTAAATCACAGGTCGGCTATTGGCAGCACCAGACAGGACAGCAGCTTTGCGTTTGTTCTGTACTGTATTGTACTGAACTATATGCATGTAGTGTATGTGTATGTGCCAGAGACAGAAGGACCACAGGTAGCCCAGACCAGCAGTAGGTGAGCAGCTCTCTCCTAAGTTCTCGGTCATGATCTTAGATCAGGGGTGGGCAAACTATTTGACTCGTGGGCGATAATGGGTTATAAAAATTGACAAAGGGGCCATGCCAGGAGCTGATGGTAGTAATGTTGGTGTGAAGTAACATAAATGTCACGCAGCAGGTGAGCAGCTGTCTCCTGAGTGTCATGATCTTTGGGATCTTAGATGCTTTGCCTCTGGGGCCTGTGAATACAGAGTAGTACTGCAACTACAACTGGAAGTATATACTCTTGGTCTTCATGGTCTGTGTCTGGCATCCTGTCATGGAGGTCAGACAGAGAGAGTCATGGTCTTCCTGTCTGAGAGGAAAATTTGGTCGCCAGTAATGTTTGTATATGGTCTTAATTTCTGAGAGGAAAATTTGGTCACCAATAATGTTTGTATTTGGCTATTTTTTCATTGTTTATACATATTCACCTGTGCAGCATGCCTTCATAGAATAAGCTTACATGACCTAAAATATGACACATGGTGTAGCCTGACACAGTTTGTGAGTTTGTGCATGAAAGTGTTTGAAATTTAAAATGGGAAATAGCTTCTTTTCTCTGGCTTCTTTTCTCATCTTGTTGGACATTACACCACATGAATCATCACCTTGGTGTAACCAATCATCACCTTTGTGTAACTAGTCTAATATCACTATCTTCTGGTAAGACCACTGCAGTAAATTTTGACTGCAATACTTTACCACTGTGCCAACATAGAATGCATGTATGGTGTAGGGTCTAGACTTGACATTGTTCTGGGTATTTCTTTGGACTGGCCGTAAAACTTGGTGTGCTTTAGGCGATTGCTGACCTCCTGGGTCTTCTGGTTGTATTGTGACTGATGGCCAGGTGAGTGGAGGTGTTGACTCAACTAAAGCGCTGTGCTGCTTAGTACACATTTGTCTGCATCAAAGGGCTTCTGAAACCTCTGGGAGGCACACCCTTGCCATGGGAAGTGGCAAGACACTAAGGGATCCCTAATATTATCACACATTCAGTATAGATGAACTGTACACAAATGTGCACTGTACACAGATTGCTCATCACTATATGGCTGTGCCACAGACAAGCTCTGCATAATTAGACACAAATATATAAATGTAACTTCTATTAGTGCTGTCAGTTAGGCTGACCATACAGTTGGGTGTGATGACAAACCAGGATGTTTGCTAAAGGGGAGCACATTACTTGATCTGTTAAATAGTACGTGGTCAGTGCAGACTGTAAAGTTTGTAATTAATTTGTTTTTGACTTGTAAAAAGAACCAATTTGAGAGAATCAGGGCCTCAGCCAGGGTTTGATGATTGCTAAGGTCCAATTGTTCGATTTTGTTTTTTGATTTTGAATTTTCATTTGGTTTACCTTAAAAGGAGTTTCAGGGGTTTCGCAAGCCCTTAGCATAGACCTTGTATCCTGGATGGTGGAAAATGTGTGTGTCACACGATCATATTGGCCAAGCCTAAAATGACTATTTGTATGACAGATTGTAAAATAATTTAGGTAAAATCCTTCAAAAAGTAGGCCTATCTCAAAAAGGCAAATAGTAGGGGTTTGAATAGTTTTTTTTCCTCTGCAAACTTTTTTTTATAACTAGGTTGCTTCACAAGAAAGGACCTGAGTAGTGGTCGCCAAAATGCATGATTAAGTTGAGTTCGAAATTTTAAAAAGGGTGATTGTATGTTGTAAAATTTCTTAAATTGGTGGCTGCACAAAACCTACTAAACTTCACGTGTAGCCTAATGAGTGTTTTATCACCACATGCTGCATTCAGGCTACTATTCATGTAGTGTTCTGTAGTGATCAGTTTAGTGTTGTAAACACAAATCTTAAGCTACCAATGCCATCTGGAAATGTCAAAATAATTTAGCAGCAAGCGCAGATGTACAGTGAGGACAATTTGGTCTTCACAGGTGTAGGAGTAAAAATGCGTGTTTGTTTAGGATGGAGGCACTAAGACACCGACAATAAAATTTGAATGGTTTAATGGTAAGCGTAGATTCTTACAGCGTATGACAACACGAGACTACAATATGCTGGAGAAAATGCGCATACCATTCAAATTCCATTCTCGGTCTCCTAGTGACTTCATCCTAAACGAACATCCATTTTCACACTTTACTCTTGTACAGGGTAGTCCTTTAGTTTTCCACAAACATCAAGCCGTGTTCAGCCATTATCAAAATCAATAGTGCGTAATGGACCACGGATCATCTAATGTATCTGCATACTCTGTGGACCAGACTCTGACTATTGGTGGAAGGACAAGAAATCCCTTTCGGACAGCTAACAAGTTACTTTTAATTAATTTCTTCAAAATACTTTGCCACCAACAAGTTGGCATTTTGTGAGACCAATATTTTATTTGTATTTTAATCAATCAATATTTATCAATTTAATCAATCAATAATTATCAATATTTTATCTGAAATTTAAATGGATAGTTCGGTTTTTAACACATTGAGTCCCTTTCACAGGTTGTCTAAAATGCAATAAAGTGGTTGACATCGAAATTTTGACGATTGCTTCTGTCTCAGCTATTTGGGAAATGTAGAATCGCCTCTGCCTGCCTTCAAAATGGCTAGCAATGGGCATGTGTTGTTTCTATCCTTAAAACACTGGTTTTAAAAAAATGTTACTCACCAAGTGGTTAGTGGTGATCGATGATGTTCCAAAACATGTATCGTAGCGAAATAAAGCTTCTGTCATGTTTTATTAGACAACCTGTGAAAGGGGCTCAATGTGTTAAAAAATGAACAAGCCCTTTAATCCTTCTGTCATAGCTACAATAACCACAGTTCCAAGGGCTAGAAGAAATAAATGAAAAATGTTTTTGTTTTGATGACTGGCCTTCAGGATGTCCTTGGTATTTTGCATTCTTCCTCAGCCATACTGGGTCACTTCTTACGTTGTTGCTAACAATAAACACAAGAAATCTGAAGGACTGCTGAATGAATAGCAGTCAGAAAGAAAGGCATTGTTTTCATATGTACACAAATGTACACCATTGTGTGTGAGTGCACAGCCTTATTTTGATAAAGAGGTTTGGGTCAATTATTTATGAATTATTTAACTTGTACAAGTTTACCTTCTCCTCAGCTAATCTGTGGTGTTCAGGTAAAATGGAGTTAGTGACAATCGATAAACAATCCTAACACATGCCTGTACCAATTTTCCTGTAATCCAGCATCTCTCTGGCAGCTGAGGCTAAGAATATCCAACTCCCTTTCTTCTTGTTTCTCCCTTCTCAGGTTACATGCTGTGGTCTATACCCACCACCACACGGTTTACATAGATGCGGATGATGATGCATCCTTGTTTTTAGAGCTTTTATCAAGCCTAATGCCATTAAATACATTACAGTATATTAGATTCAAGTAAGATAATCGCACAACGACCGCCAACGAAACCCACCCCCTCACCACCCCCAGTCACCATACAAGGATGGTAAACAAGGAAGCCACAAGTTGAATTCAAGTGTGTTTTGAACAACACAATACCTTACGAATAAACCGACTGACAAAAAAACCGAAGCAGAAAAAAAAATCTTATATATTATGCTCAGACAAAGAAATTAAATGTAATTAAATTTAAAAGAAAAATATGATTACTTCAGACAAATATATCTTCCTCCTCTGATATCAATGACATAAGGTACCAGCTCCCTTTAGGACAAGTAAGGCCTCCCTATTTGCGGAGATGATGGGAGCCGATCAATACTCGGCCTCACTTTACAGGCAGGTCCGGAAACAGGCAGACAGGCTGGGCCCTCTGGGAGCTCTTTCCAGGAAGCACCTGAAACGTACCATTATCTCATGCTGCCCTGCACTGGTTTATTTCTTTTTTGCTAACGCCACTGAAGAAAGCTAATAAAATACTGCCCTTATAGGAATTCTCTGCTAGGATACTCTCTCTTATATAGCTCCTGATATTATCTTATATGGCTGACAACATAGGTTAGCTTCTGCTGATGAGAAGGAAGCAAACACTGAATAATAAAAAAAAAACAATATTAAAGCATTTGCCATGCATTTTTTTAATACAACTAAATGACAATCTCTGAAGCTGTGTTAGCTGAATACTATTAGTTTTTGCATTAACTGAATTTCTTCCTTGCTTTGATCAGGGGCCGGAAGAAGGCTGAGAGGACCAGACCGAGAAGCTGAAGATGATTCAGTAAGCTAACTCAACTGCTTACTACTAAAGAGTTGGCTGAAACTCTTTAAAAAAAAAACATGTGTCTGAAAATCATTAAAAACAGTATTATGTACAAATTACATTTGGACAACTTGGAAACACTTAGCTGCATAGCCTTGAACCCTCTGATTTCTATGTCACGATTATAATTGTGATTATACAAGTGTGTGTGAATAGCCTAGGGAGACAGTGTTTACAACTGTTATAATAGATAGAGAATAAATACAGTTAGCATACACAACACAAGTCAGCTACATTGTTGTATCCATAGCCATAAAGCTCCATGGTGATTCATGGGAATTAATGTGCAGTGGAGACATCTGTTAGCATATGTGTCTATCTATAATTTGTTGGGTCATGTCATTGCTCCCAAAGATTGAACATGTCATCAAGCACTACTTGTTTTTTACATTGTTTGTCATGTTTATCCTCTGCCCCATGAGGTATGTGAGGAGCCGACAGAATTTGTAGAGGGTGAGAGACCACGTCCTCAGGGATCTTCTCCAATTGAGGAATTTCCAGCAGCAGAAAAGTACACTGCAAAACAGGTAGAAACTCATAATAGGATTTCTATAATATGTCATGACTACCTTTGAAAGTATAAGCAACATGTATTTTTATATACTCAGAGGTGAAATCTGAGGATTACACATCAACAGGTAAATATACTGTATGTTTACAGTTTTGCTGTTTGTTTATCACTGTAAACATAGAGCTACAAGTTATTGGTATAGACTGTTTCAATAGAAACAATCTCTCCAAAAGTAATGCTTTTACGTTTATCACATCAAACAACAAATGGACTGTGGAAACAACCTTGTGGGATATGCTATGATGCTATATGCTATGATGCTATATGCTATGATGCTAATAATGAAACTGACCTAAAACCGCGTTTCTTTATACACAGAGAATAAATGAAATGAATTTATTTATTTATTTATTTATTTATTTTTAAGGGTGAGGACGACTTCTATGACCCTCTCCACAAGCCTAGCAGTGCCAAAAAAGGAAAGAAGGTTGGTTTTGGGTCCCTGTTTGATAAACGCTCCTCTGGAAAAATGAGTCAGATGGAGGTAAGTAGGCAACTGTAAGGTCAAAAACATAAGCAACACCCCTTCTGCATTCTTGTTCTATCTTTTACAAATATCCTTTTCTTGCTTGCATGCCAATTAGTTTCAATGACTAAGATGTGTATGAGTATGTAAATTAGTAGTCAGGGCCAGCGGTAACAATACATTGCTGTGATACACAAAGCTGTGATAATATTATAATTAGATTTTAGTTGATGTTGATGTCATTAAATGTCATTAGGTTTTGGCATTTCTGCACCCAAACAGCGTCAACTGTACATAACAAAAGAGTCATAAACATTAAAAAGGTGTAAGTAATGTTAATGACATGTCATGTCATGTTTATAAAGGGTTCTTATGTTGACTGCATCAAGTAAAGTGTTACCAATATTTTGTAATCCAGGAGCTTCAGAATGGGGAGTCTGAAGTCCTTGTGAAAACAGCAAAGGAGGCCTGCGCTGAGGGCTTGGTTGTCAGGGGAGGAGGGAAGGATGGGATCTTCATTAAGGAAGTAAAGCCCGACTCACCAGCTTCAAAGCACCTCTCGGTTAAAGAGGGTAGGCCAATATTGACATTTTACTAAATCGTTTTGCACATAGCATATAATAAAATATTAGATTCATTGCAATATTGATGTTATTATGATTATAATTTTTACAATAATAATAATAATACATAAATAAATACATACATACAGTGATGTGAAAAACCTTTTTTGCAACAGCACAATATTTACAAACATTGCTGCATACACTGATGCATAGATCATGTTGATGCCATTTACTGAAACATTTATGGCACTGTGCAAAAAACTTGGGACACCCTACACCTCCTTTGGCAGATACCACAGCTTGCAAACACTTTTTATAGCCAGCTAAAAGTCTTTCAGTTCTTGCGAGTTAGTCACCCTTCCTTGAAAAAGGCTTCTAGTTCTGTAATAATAATCTTCTGGGTGTCAATAACTTTAATGTTCAGAGTCGTACACAACTACTTAGAAGAACCCAAGGTTGTTGAGTATCTACAAGTGTTTGCACAAAGTTTGAAGACTTCCCTGCATCAGATGTGAAGAGCTGATTGAGGTCTAAAACGTTGTCAAATTAATCTGAAACTTTGGAACTCTTACAGTGCCCAAACTTTTGCTTAGTGCCATCATGATGTAAAACTACAGTATGCCTTAGTGTTGTCTGGAAAAAATGTGCATTTGATCCATTTTCTAGTGAGACTTTGTTACATATTTTCAAATTAAAAATCACTCTATATACATACTATACACATACACACATACTGTACACACACACACACACACACACACACACAGTTAGGAATGACAAATGAGGACCCAAGAGCAGACGAACAGGACCAGGTGTAAATTAAGTTCCACAGGCTTTAAAGGCCCACTATGCAACATTTTTCATTTAATCAATCCGTTTCATACTGTTTAGGATGCTAAAATTAGTCATTACATGGCAAACGAACGGTGTAGAATGCGCCACCGTGGCCAATAGCGGTAGATACAGCACTTGCAATGTTCAGCAGCGCGGACCGCCTCCAATAGAATGCAGTGCAATACAATGCAATACAGCGGGCTTTAGAGGGAGCTCGTGAGAGAGAAAAACAGAATGTTGCTTAGTGCCGGTTTAATGCTGGCTCAGTTCAGTTCATATACAAACCAAAAGGTAAAAAACACAAGATCGCAATTCAATCCAAAACTTAGAACACAAAAATCTGCAAAGTAAAAATCAATAATCCATGAGATCAACAATCTTAGAGTAGTTCACAAAGCAGGCAAAATCAGTTAATCCACAGAGCAGGCAAAAATCAGAACAATCCACGAGACAGACCAGAACAAAGATAATGTCCATAAGAGCAGGCAAGACAGAGCAGAGAAAAAGTTTAAGTGTACAAACACACTGAGTGGCCATAGAACTGCTTGAGGCACAGAACAATCCGAAACAGAACATAAGAACATAAACATAAACATAAAATAGGTGGACAAGAACAAGATGATTGGACAAGACAAACAAGGCTATTGAGCAAACTGATTAGTAAAACAGGTGATCACAAAAATGGCTGGAAGAAAAGGGGGAATAGTCCATGGGAAGAGAGGGAGGGAACAAGCAGTGCTTAATTTGTAAATCACAAGGTGCCGGAACACAAAGTACATATGACAGCGCATGGATGACGCGACGGACACAGCATAGCAACACCTTTTCTGAGTTAGTTTGTTACTGTTGTAGGCTAATGGCCGTTCATCCAATATTTCTACAGTTAAATGTTGTGAAGTTTTTGAAATAAAGCCAAGTTCATTACACTATGGTCTTCCAGCAAGCACAGTCGGCCGATCACGGCTGAGTGCTAGCATTGTTGGCTGAAACACTGTTTATCTGGAATGGGCCAGTGTCATTAAGCAATAGTCGGCACGATTACGTTTTTTCTGAGACGGCCTGATATCGGCAACATTTCACAGTACGTGGGACATCAAAATTAATAACAGTCTGCTTTATACAACTGGACCACTTCTGGGCCGAGTGTCAGAGACTGACAAAAATGTAGTGGCCCATCCGATTTAACACGTTGCTCCCGCCTCCCTGGATTTCGTCAGCCAATAGGCTTTCATCAGCAATAGGATTTCATCAGCCAATGGGAAAATGTCTCCACTACATTTTGATCGAGAGCAATTGAAATGTTGAGCGCACGCAAGAGTGAAGTTGAGCGAGTGGAAAAATGTTTTGAGCAAGAGGAGAAACAGTTTGAACAGGTGAAATTCGCACTCAAGCGGGGGCTTTTGAGAGAGAGAGCAAGTTTTGAGAGAAAATGTGAATGTGAAATGAACAAATAAGGCTCTCAAACTGAAAGGTCACGCTCTTGATTAAAGATAGGAATGTAACTCCATATTTCATCAGGCAAACCAATAACGATTGAACTAGTCAATTGAACATATACAATGCACGGGGGTAGACTGCAAGTTGGCAGACTGCTCTCGGCACCGTGAGTGCAACTGCGCAAAGTTCTCATCCTCGTTAATTTCAATGCACTTGTCAAATGTTTTTCTCTTCTGATCAAATATTCTAATAACTGCAAACACTGGCCTAGTAGTTCACCGGCATTTTTCCTCATATCATCTTCTCTTGCTCTCTCTGGAGTGAAAGGCGCGATTTGATTGGTTTTCAACGTCACGTGAACGCAGCATGCTGTTTTCAGTATAGCCATCAGCCACGGTGTTTTTTATGTTCGTGTGAGTTCGAATTCAATTTGAATTCAATTTTATTTCATTTTTTCAAGCGGCGAAACCAACTAATTATATTGACGTGGCCTTATTTATATATATTTATACAAGAGATAAGTCCCGGAACACTGGGAGGCAAAAATCTGGGAGGCAAAAATCATGAGCACATGGCACAACCAAAACAAAGAGTGGCACTACAGACAATAGCCAGTAGGGCGGCTTCTCGAACCGAGTACTAACACATACATACATACATACATAGTGTACATACATACATATAAACATACATACATACATACTGTAAATACATACACATACATGACATTAAATAATCTCTATCTTTTCCAGGGGATCAGATCTTAAGTGCAACAGTTTACTTTGATGATGTGTCCTATGAAGATGCCCTTCAAATTCTTGAACATGCCCAGGCTTATAAAATGGAGCTCTGCCTGAGACGCAAACCCCCAGAATCTACAGTCCAAGATGCTGAAGCAGCACAAACTGAGGTATCAGTTGGAAATATTAGATAATCTTTACAATGTTTTGTGTTTAAGGATTTATTGATATTGCGATGCATGAATACATGCATACATGTCAACCAAAAGATGGTTTTACCTTTCACAGGGTGAAGCAGGATCTCCTAAATTCAGAGGACGAAAGACAAAGAGGCAAGAAGCCAGAATCTCATGGCCGAAATTTCCATCCTTTAGCAAAGGACGTAAGGGGTTTAAAAGATCATACAGTACATCTGAAGCAGAGGAACAGAGGAAACTTGAAATGAGCCCTACGACAAGTGACACTGAATCCCCAGTCAAATCTCCACTGAAATCCCCAGACGGAAAAGAGAAGAAGAAGAAGAGGCTCAAACTGAAAATGAAGATGAAGGGACTCAGAAGCAAGTCGGTTGAACATCCAACGAGAGAGGAGGAGCCAACACTGGAGAATTTGGTTGGTGAGGAGAACCCATTGGAGCAAAATGGGACAGACATACAATCTCCTGAAGAAATGCTACTAATGGAACCTCAGGTTGTTGAGCAGGAGGATGCAGAAAGCCCTGTGTCCACTGAAGCCAAAGACGAATATGGATTTCCAAGCTTAGACAAACCTGAAATGGAGACCGGTTTATACAAAGCACAGCTAATCACATTGGATAAAACTCTAAAGACGACAGATATTACAGTTGCTCTTGCTGAGAGCAGTTCTACAGAAATAAGAAGCCCAGAAAGTGTAAAAACAGAGAGGTCTGAGCTGAGAGTCAACATTCAGGGAAAAGATCTCATTGACACTGTGAAGGAAAGCCAGACTAGATCTTCTCCAGTGAGCATAAAGGATCAGTTAGCTAGCATCAAGACCTTAGATCCATCCACCATTGAGAATGTTATAAGTCCCAGTGTAATGTCTCACACAGACTTTAGTGATCATCAGTTTAATGTTGACATCAACACTCCGACCACAACTTCTGGGAGGACAGAAACAACCTTGGGACATACAGAGATGGATATGAGCCTACCAAAAGTAGATGTTTCACTTGACATGTCAGATATAGGTTTGTTAAGGAAATCTCCAAGAATCGGAGCCGAAAAGCAGTGGAAAGACAGATCAATTAACATTCCAGAGCCCGAGAGCTACGGAATCCGAACCAGGGGTCCTTTGGCAGACATGGCAACATCAAAAGTGTTATTTGATGCAATAAATGGCCTTCAGTTTACAACCTCTGATGGAACAGGTGCCGCTAGTGCCCAGGAACCAGAAAGTGATTTGAAATTTAAAGCTGCCATTTCTCAACCTAAATCTAGTACACTAGAAATAAGTATTTCTGAAAAGAATAAGGATGGCACAGTAGATGTAAATGTTCCACAGACTTCTGAGATACCAATCGAAACAAGCATTGATAAAGTGTTTGCAGATGTCAGTACCACTGAGAGCAAAGTCAAAGCAGAATACAAACTGCCAAAAGTGGATGTCTCTGAAACAAATCTCATGGAACCAATAAAAATGACAAAAGCAGATAATAAAAGATTTCAACTTCCAAATCGGGAAGAACTAGAAATTCCAGGTATGGAGGATGCAACTGCAGCACTTCAAATTCAGGGAATGAAGTTACCCCAGATTATTGAGACAGATACTAAATTTGCTGATGAAATTCAGGCTAAAAGAACAGAAATTGAATTCAACCTTGAGGATGTGAAAGCACTTGTTGCTAAAATACCAACTTTCAAACTTCCAAGAATTGATATGTCAGGAATACATACGCATAAAGAAATCACACCTGATTCAGATAAGATTCTAGCAACAGCAGAAACTCCTGAACTCTCAGAAGCAAAAACCGAAGTGAGCCTCAAACTGCCTGATGATATAGTGGAAGCTAATCAAACACTAATCAAACTGCCAAATGTTGAACTGCCCTATATTGATGACCATCAACCAATAACCGTTACACAGATAGAAGACTCCCTACAAATGGTAAAATCTACTATGGCTGACTTGAAGGGCATGACTGTGGAGGACAGGTCAGATGAAATTAAATATAAGCTACCAAAACGTGAGGACATTGTAATTCCCGGAATGGAGGCAATAGTGAAAACAACTGTTCAAATGCCAGATGTCAATTCTGCATCGGAGATTAAGGAAATAAAGAAGCCTGACAGTTCTCTATCGTATTCAACTGATGGAAAAATTGAAATACCTTTTGCCTCTGCAGCTGATTTGGACATAAAAGGTACAGCTCTTATAAGTGATGGGAAAACAGAAACACCTCCCACGGACAGAAAAGACAGAGACAAGAAAACAAAGAAAACAAAGAAGTCCATACCCAGCTTTGGAATTACGAAACCTGACATTCGCTTTCCTGATGTAGGAATTGATTTACCAAAACAAACCACAATCCCAAACAAAAAGGATGACAGCAAAGTCAAAGCAGAGTTTACCAAAACTGAGACCAAAACACCGCAAGCTGTCTCACTAGACATTCAGAAGCCTGGAAAGGACATTAAAGATCTATCAATTAAGGGGGAACTACAAAGTGAAGTGAAAGAACAAATTGCAACTTCAGAAATGGATATTACCACTACAAAAATAAAAGAGAGTGGAATAGTTGAAATGGATAAACCTAAAACAGTTATCACAGTGTCACTAGCTGAGACTAAGGTAGCTCAAAGTCGAGATGAAGACAGCTATGTAACCACACCAGAGACTGAAATTACACAATCAGTTGATGTTCAAGGCACAGTGGGGGGAAATGATGTTCCTGAGAGTGAGACTAAATATGATGACATAAAATTGAAGAAAAGAAAAATATCATTTCCAAAATTCAGTTTCTCCAAGACTGAAGTTAAAGCACCTGAGGTGGCTATTACTTCTCCAAAAGCAATTTTATCAGAGACAACTATGGACACTAAAGAAGTAGAGGTAGATATCACAATACCTGAAAGTGAAATTACAATGAAGGACAAAAACATCATAGGCTCTCCAACTAAATTCAAACTTCCAACACTTAAATTCCCCAAATTTTCAATGTCTCCGCAGAAGGTCCCCTCTGAATTGACAGATGCAGAATCTGCACCAAAGCCCCTTGAAGACGATATCCTGGAGGTGCAACTGCCAGAACAAAAACTGCCAGGGAAGCTAGGCACTGTTGACTTCCAGTCTGTTCCAGGTGCAGACACTTCTATTCCGCAACCAACTGAAGGCCCTGAGCTGAATTTGAACATTCCTAAGCTGGAGTTGGAAATGTCTAAGGATGTATTGATAGCTCAAGAAAAACCTGATGAACCTGAAAAGGCTGAAGGATTGCTATTTGAGAGCAAAATAGAAACACCAGAATTGAAAATGAAAGATGGAAAAAGTTCCAAAATACCTATAGTTGGAATCCCTGTGCCTGAAATGAAAGGTCCTGACCTGGATATAAACGAACCAAAGTCTTGTATTGATACTTCACTTCCAAAAGAGAAAGCAGATATTAAACAGACAGATGTCCATGTTTCCTCTATGAAAACAGTTATTGATGTACCAAAAGTAGATATCAAGCTGCCCTTAGTTCATGAAAAAGATGCAAGTGTGGACACTGATAGTGCTGTTGAGGTTGGGGCAAAGGTGACTGACACAAAACTTAAGAAAAGACGCATTTCATTTCCAAAATTCAGTTTTTCTCGATCTGACTCAAAAGGATCAGATGGCGATGGGGAACCTCCAAAGGTAGACATTACTGCTACAAGTGTTGATGTAAAAGACTTGGAGACTGACATAAAGCTATTGGAGAAAGACGCAGCAGCAAAGGATAAAAGTATCAGTAGCTCCCCAACAAAATTCAAACTTCCTAATCTTAAATTTCCTAAATTTGGGATGTCTCCTCCAAAAATTCAAACAGAAGGAACAGATGTGGATGTGGTTAATACCATACCTGAGGAGGAAATTCTGGAAGTGACGATTCAAGGGCCTGATGTCGCTATATCTGGAGATGTACCCATAAAAGAAGCCCACCTAACTTCAAGAGCAAATGTTGACATTTCCATGAGTGAAAAAGAGGCAAAAGAAGATGTCAAAGTAGAGACACATGAGCTAGACACTAAAAACACTGAAGGAATTAAATTTAAAATGCCAAAATTTGGAATCACATTACCCAAAGTCAAAGGACCAGAAATAAGTACGAGTCTCTCAAAACCAGAAGGCAGCATTTCTGCGTCAGCAGATAAATCAGAAATCCAACCAGGAGTTGAAATCAATAAAGAGTATCTTGAAGCAGGGACTGACCTGTCTGGAACAGATAATAAAGATACTGACATTAAATTTAAGATGCCAAAGAAGTCATTTGGACTAAAATTTGGACATGCAAAATCCGAGATGAAGACAACTGAAACTGATAAACCAGAACTTGACATTTCTCTGTCAGATGGGGAAGTAAAGATTAAAGAACATTCTATTGCACAAGGAAGTCTAGAATTCACCTCACCAAAAACTGAACAGAAAGTGGACGCACCAGAGGCTGATTTAGACATTAAAGCTCAAGATATGGAATTAAATGATGGTGTCACCTTGTCAAGCTCACCAAGCAGATTTAAACTTCCTACTTTCAAATTGCCAAAAATTGGAGTTGGAGCCACAAAAGCTGAGCCATCTGAACTAGTTACTCCAGAAGTGAAGTTATATGGGGTAGAAATTGAAACAACTATGCCAGTGTCATCAGAAGTAGCTGCCCCATCTATTGACCTGTCTGTGCCAGCAAAAATGCCATATATAATGGAAAAAACTGAAGAGAGTTCTACATTAAAGTTAGAAATTGATACTCATGAGCCACAAGTAGACACTGATACAAAAATTACAGAGCTGTTAAAGCCTGATATGAAGGTGTTATTACCAGAGATTACAAATGAAGTTAACTTAAATTTACCATCAGTAGACCTGAATTCTTCAAAATTAAATGCAGATATTACAGGAATAGAAATGGCCTCTGGAGTGTCAAGTGATACTAATATTTCTATATCTGGGAAACTGCCTTCTTTTGACACTTCCAGCACAGATATTGTCCTCCCTCCAGTAGCCTCAACAAAATCAGACTTGACAATACAATCAAGTGATATTGTGGCTCCAGGCGGAAAAGTAGATGTTGAGGAACCTGAAATGAATGTCCGAGATCCTGATGGAAGCCCTTTCAAAATGCCAAAATTTGGAATTTCTTTGCCAAAAGTGAAATTACCTGACATCAGCCTAAGTGGATCCCAACCAGACACTGATTTATCTGTACCAGAATCCAGAGCCGAGGTCAAAGTCCCAGATTCTGAAAACAAAGCACCTAGTGTTGACACAGAACTTTCGCAAGCAGAAGCTAAAGAATTGGACACGAAAATTAGAAAACGAAGGATATCATTCCCAAAATTTGGATTCTCAAAACCAAATTTCAAAGCTCCAGAGGTTGATGTCAGTCTTCCAAAGACTGATGTATCTGCACCAGAGAATGAAGTTAAAGAGACAAAAGTTGCTGTCAAGGTTCCGGAAGACATTGAATCAAAAGAATCACCAACAAAATTCAAAGTGCCTACCTTCAAACTTCCCAAGATTGGTACTTCAACATCTAAAGGGGTAGTAGAACTTTCAGATATAGATATGAATGTGAAAACCCAGGTGACTATACCAGAAACTGGATTAAACATTTCAGGAAAGGTTCCAGTTCTTGATGGCAAACAGTCTAGTGTGGAATTAGATGTGTCTCTAGACACAAAAGGACCAGAAGTTAACTCAGAGGGGAAGGACAAATCTATAACCAAACTTAAAGGTACAGAAGTCCATGTCAGAATCCCAAAAGCAGAATTAGATAATTCACTGCCTGAAGAAAAAGTTGATGTTGCTCTGACTCAAGGAAAAACTGAGGTGCCTGGCGTAGATTCCAAAGGTGTTGATGTCAAATTAAAGAGACCAAGTTTTTCTTTTCCTAAGTTTGGATTGCCAAAAGCAGATGTTAAGGTCCCAGATGTAGATATCCATGAAGGAAAGCTAGAGGTAACACAGCCAGATGTTGATGTTCAAATACCGGAGAGGGAGACTCAGTTGAAAGACACCAATGTCACATCACCTACAAAATTCAAGCTCCCTACAATCAAATTCCCTAAGATTGGAGTTTCTGCACCAAAGGAAACTGTTGAAGGCCCAGCAGTTGATGTTAAAGTCAAAGCACCTGAAGTCAGCCTGACCAATGCTGACCTACCAAGTTCAGGAGATTTGTCAGTTTTTAATGTGGATGGCCAGGGAATAGATAGTAAAGCTCTAGACGCTGCTGCTGATGCAGAAATGCCTTTATCTTACACAGAGGTCCAAGGAAGTAAGGTCAAACTTCCAAAATTTGGAATCTCCGTTTCAGAAGTAAAAGGTCCTGATGTAGACATGAGTGTCCCCAAAACAGATTTAGATATTACCCTTTCAGGTGTTAGAGCAGAAATTGAAACTCCGTTTGTGGAAACAAAAGGAGATTTACCCGATGTAAATCTGAAAGACATTGATGTAAAAACAAAGACACCAGGTTTTTCGCTTCCCAAATTTGGATTCTCAAAACCTGAAGTTAAGATGGCAGAAACTGATGTTAGACTTCAAAAAGATGAGATAAAAGAGCCAGAAATTGATAACAGGATTACTGTAGGAAGCGCTGAAGGTAAAGATTCAAAGACCATTGACTTAAAAATAAAGAGACCAAGTTTTTCATTCCCTAAATTTGGATTGTCAAAGCCTGATGTTAAAGCTCCTGATGTTGATGCCACTGTCCCAGAATTCAACTCATCCTTACCAGAAGGAAAAGTGGAAATCACAGAACCAGAGATGGAGGCTGATATTTCAAAGCCAGATGCCAAGGGTGTTGATATTCACACATCCCCATCGAAATTTAAACTTCCAACATTTAAATTACCCAAAATTGGTGTTTCAGTGGCAAAAGGATCAGTACAAGCCCCTGATGTTGATATAAAGGCACCTGGGGTCACTGTACCAGATGCTGAGCTGAACGTCTCCGGGGAGGTTCAAAAGGTTCCCCAAAATATCAGAACAGACTTAGAGGGGGTTGATGAGCAGGGAAGCAAGTTCAAACTTCCGTCTTTTGGAATCTCCTTACCAAATGTCAAAGGTCCTGAAATTGATGTGAATGTTTCAGAACCTAATGTGGACATCCCATTGCCTGAGGGAAAAGTGGAGATAGATGCTTCATTGTTTGAGGCGAAAGCTGACACAGGTGGAGTCAATTCCAAAGGTACTGATGTGAAAGTTAAGAGGCCAAGCTTTTCCTTCCCAAAGTTTGGATGGTCAAAATCAGATGTTAAAGCTCCAGATGCTGATGTCAGTCTCCCAGAAAACGATACATCTCTCCCTGAGAGGGAACTAGAAATCAAAGGACCTAAGATTGATGTTAAGATAGCAGAGAAGGATGCTCAGTGTAAAGATACAACTATTCAAACTTCGCCAACAAAATTCAAACTCCCATCACTAAAATTGCCTAAGATTGGAGTGGCAATGCCAGCACCAACTCTAGATTTTGATGGAAAGGGTCCAGAAATTAATTTGCCAGATGCTGAGCTTAACATTTCAGGGGAAATTCCAGAGGTTGACATCAAAGGCCAAAAGGTGGATGTACAACCCCTTTCAATAGATATCAGTGCAAGCAAAAGACAAGAGTTTGATGGGCAAGGAGGCAAGGTCAAACTTCCAAATGAGGGAAAAGTGGAAGTTGATGTTCCACTGCCGGAGGTAAAGGCTGAGATACCTGCAGTTGATTCTACAAGTGCTGATGTAAAATTTAAGAAACCAAGTTTATCATTCCCAAAGTTTGGTTTGTCAAAATCAGATGTTCAACTTCCTGAAATTGAAGCCAATCTTCCTGAAGTTGACATTTCTGTACCAGAAGGAAAAGTGGAAATCAGAGAGCAAGAGACTGAGGCTAAGATTCTAGAGGCAGACAATCAACACAAAGATCTAAATATCCATGCTTCTCCTACAAAATTTAAGCTTCCAACATTTAAATTGCCAAAAATAGGGGTTTCAGCCTCAAAGGGTTCCATAGAAGCACCAGAAGTAGATATTGATGTAAAGACACCTGATGTCAGTTTACAACAAGATGAGCTCAAAGTTTCAGGGGATGTTAAAGCAGCAAATATTGAAAGTCAAAGTAGAGATGTACAGCCCCCACACAAAGATGTCCATATAAAATCAGAGAGACCTGCAGTACAAGGGAGCAAGTTAAGATTTCCCAAGTTTGGGATTTCCCTGCCAAAACCAAAAGGCCCTGAAGTTGATGGGAGTGTTTCAAAACCAGACTTTGATATCGCTTTGCCCGATGAAAAAGCAGTAGCAGAAGTTTCCTTACC
>JAGFZM010000776.1:2689-15711 GCA_017657215.1 Limnothrissa miodon | reverse complement strand
CACACACACACACACACACACACACTCCCCAACAAGGAAACAAACACTCCAAACCACAAACCAAAACAACACTCTGGACTGAAAATAACTACCTCTGCATTGCAAATTGCACACACCTGCTGCTATATATTCTAGTATTCTTACTATTTATACCACTTTTTACCACTATTTATATTTAATACTACTGCTGCTAAAATCTTGTGTTGCACTAAGACAACAAAAAACACTGCTAGAACACTTACTTTATGTTATGTCTTGTCTTATATATACTGTGTGTTACCTAAGTATAATGCCTTAAGCCTACTTGCACTTTTTTTTACTAACAGTACCTTATTGTTTAAATTGTTTTTCTTGTTGTGCATCTGCACTTTATTGTTGTCAACGTCTACGCATGGGAGAAGTGTGAAACGTAATTTCGATTCCTTTGTATGTCTAGTACATGTGAAAAAATTGACAAATAAAACTGACTTGACTTGACTAATAAAAAAACACTCATAAAAACAGTCATTAAAAGCTCTATGAGATGCTGCAGGATTTCCGCACAATTTCATTTTTTGTCTCAAATCGTAGGCATTTCCCCTTTATCGGCTAGCTTTCTGCCTCCTGAATACATTGAGAAAAAACTCCTTTGCCTTCCCCCCTGTCTCTCTCACCTCTCACTGTATGAAGGCTCGATACAGGTGTGATACAAATACAGGTGTGGTGCCAGAAGGGGCCTGAAGAAGTCAGCCTGAAGTCATGGGTAATGACATTGGTCTGCCCTGGCTTTAACTGGAACAGGCCTCTGGGAGTCATGCGTTGTAAGTCCTCCTGTAGCTTAGATGCAGGTGAGTGATGGAGGGGTATGTTGAATCACCACCAGCAGAGGAAAATTACTGCTCAAACAGAGGTATCCTTTCCTCCTTTCTAGGGGACCTACAACATCCATGGTGATGCGACTGCTTGACTATGGACAAGACTTGCAATGCTCTGTAAGGAATTATGGAAACCTGACCAATAAAACCTTTTCAGGATTCTTTGCTCAGTCTTGTACTGACCTATGGTGTGAGCAATGAATACTGTGAACACTTTAGCAATAAGGACCACTACTACCAACTCCTTGTCAGCACTCAACCTGCAATCTCCCTTCTTTCTCCCTTCTCTTCTCTTGTCCTCTCAATAATTTCCCTGGCCTCATCCAGTGTCTTGCAGCAAAGCATGAGGTGAGAGTAGGATCCTCCTGTTGCAACCATTGACTGGTTATTATATCCAGTCAGTGGTTGCAACTTCCCAAAACTTTCCACTATGGCATCATCCAGCAGTGGTGAGGTGGACAAACTAACCTGCACTGCCATTCCTGCAGCCTTTGCTTTGTGTGTCTCTGCATTTGTCTTCTTGACCTTGCCACCAGACTAACTGGCAAACGGCAATGGCTATGACCACATTTCCTGGTCTGACTTCACTCTGGTCTGAGTCCTTGTCAAAAACAAGGCACATCCTGTCTAGAAGCATGTTCAGACTCATCGCCATGGATGCAACGTCTATCCACGCTTATCCATCTTTAGGCAGGATTTAAGCAGACATTGACCTCTACCAGACTCAACTAATGCCTGCCATGTCTTCACTTTTACCTTAACAGGGACCAATGTAGCTTCAGTAGGCCACCGACCGACTGCTGCGAGTATTTAAAAGGTAGTCAACTGTCCAGTGTCTTCACCCACCTCAAAAGGTTGTCTGTAGGTATTTGGGGGGCTGGACTTTTGTCCCACATCAGCATTCATTTAATAGTTAATAATGCTCAACATTAAAAAAATTTCCACTACAAGTTTTATTAGATGTAAATGTAAAAGTCTAAATAAGACTCTCAGAAGGACAAAATGCAGGTATGGACTGTTAAAAAGCATGACTGTCTTTATAGACAGAACAAAAACAGACAAAGAAGACCTGTTGGTTTTCACCTTCTCTCTTACCTTCACCTCTATCTTCTCCTGCAGAGCTTCATATTCTCACCAGTTATTCAGACAATAACATATTTTTCTTTTATATACTGTAATATTGTGTTTACAATGGGTCAATGAATTAAAGTGTAATCACATTCTTGATTTCCAACAACCCAACCGACTTCAACCTGAATATAAATATATTTTTTTTGACGACTGATGATCCCGGTCAATTTGGAGCAACCTCAACATCACAGCAACACATTCTCAACAGTAGAGCTCAAACAGAATAAGAATATAATATAGGTAAAAAAAAAAACACAGATAATAATAGTTTATTATTCATAAGCTTGACTAGCTGTTATGAATGTTAATTAAAATTATTTTACAATGAATTGTCTAGTACTTGTAAATGTCTGAAAATACTAATATTTACAGTGAAAACGTGTATTGTCTTGTCCCTTTATTCAGTAAACAGGAAGTGAATAGGCAAGAAATGAGAAAGGATTGCCATTGGAGAGAAGGATTGGATCACCTTACAAGTTTTAAAAGGTCACGTTCATCACAGGTTATGATCTCCAAGCTAATAGATAATGTAAAAAAAATCAAGAAAACCCCTTTATCGCAGATTGGAGTTAAATGCACTTTACTCAACTTATCTAGGGGTGTTAGGCCAGAGTCTGTGTTATTAGTTTAAAATATTATTGAGACAGTTGTCAGTTTCATCTACAGTCTCCTCTACAGTCTCGAGCTGTTAATGTTGGAGGTTTTGAGGGAGGTGATGTTGACGGTTTCAGGGTTGGTGGTGGTGTAGGAGGTTGTGGAGCTGGTGGAGGTCTATGGATTCCAATAGGAATTTCCTGTAAAACAAACAGGTTGCTTTTAAAATCTAAAACTGCTACAGGGACCTAACCAACAACATCTCAGCTTACCGGTATCTTTCACCTCTTTCTTGCTAAAGTATATACAGCCCCCTCTACACATTTGGCTCCATTGCAAAATGTATTTTTTTTAAAAAAGTAATAAATTTTTATCTTATTTCCACAATAACAACAGTGAGGACAGAGAGAGTTAATTAAGGGGACAAACTTATACTGACAGCTTAAAGAAATGAAAAACATACCAAATTAATGGCACACCCACAAAATGTTGTTTTTCAATCACGAAAAGGTCTAATTTCCTAATTCCAACATAAAATAACTAAAATATAGGGAGAGAGTCTATTGATCTCGGTAAATCATGTAACTGAGGTAAGAAAGGTATTGTGTTACTGTTTTGGGAGCATCGCCCAGTTCTTACTATGGTGCATTTAGTTTTGCACAGTTACACTTTGTTAAATACTTTCAGATCATAAGCATTGCGCAATAGTGACCACAAAAATCTAAACTGTAAACTTTTTAAATGGAAAAAAACATGCATAAACATTAATATTGTGTGGTGTTTGTGATCTTACATAATGAAAAATCACTTTCACCTGTGAAAAAAAAACATAAATGCACAGACCATATATTACTACGTATTCCATATTACTTCAATTCAAATACAGCAGCACTGTACACCACCACATTACACACACACACCTATAGTAAACACACACACACACACACACACACCTAAAGTAGCCTACAAACTCACACTTACCGGCACAGAGTGTATTCCTCTAGCCCATACATGGGGGCAGCATAATGGCACCTACACAGAGGAACAAACATATAACTCCTTCAGTCGTTAATGTTGTGCGACCCTTAGTGTAATGCAGTAGGTCACTCACCAATACGAGCTGATGTATCCCTGTCCAGTGGGGGTAAATAAGAGACACCTGCCATAGAGCAGACAATTAAAGGCTAAAGTTTACACTAGTCACTATCCACATTCAGTCTATGGAGCTGCTTCAATGTCATTATCCATTTTCTTGATATTACATATTTTGACTGATATTACATATTTTTGACTGACATTATTTTGACAGATATTACATATTTTGATTGATATTACATATTTTGACTGACATTATTTTGACTGATATCACATATTTTGATTGATATTACATATTTTGACCATGATATTACATATTTTGACACACCTTAAACTGCTCAGACAGCGAGTCCTGTAATTGAAAGATCACAACACATGGACACATAGACAGTGCCAGCTCAAGTCTTTGTTTAAAAGGTCACTCATACTTAAAGTATGTCATTATTATACATACATTCTGTATTGCAGTTTTTTTTTAATTAAAACAATGAATCAAACAGTAATCCAGTTATGATACCTCTATTATAAAAACCAAAACAAACAAGTACTAATGATCTCAAATTAAAGTATGGCATTTTGGAACTCACAGTCTGATGAGGCAAAGGGCTGCTGTTCTAAAAAGAGTTATGCAAATTACTGAGAAATAAATCTAAACAAATACATTTTTTGAGCCACAGGGGTAAAACACATACATTTCAGATTAACAGAGCTAATAAGTTTCAGATAGAGAGCTAGAATTTACCGTCAGATGGACGATGGTGGCCCAAATGAATAGAATGGAAATTCTCCTCATCTTCGGGTGTTCACTGAAAACATGAAGATTATTTTCAACAGCACACATATAACCCATATTTATAAGTGAATCCCAAGAACATTTATTGTCTCCTTTTGCCCAGAGAGGATTACCTTGTGTTGTCTTCTGCTGCCTCTCTGCTAAAGTATGTAGAACATTTGGGTTTAAAAACGTATAGGTGTGTCTATCTGTGTGTGTGTGTGTGTTTGTCTCTGTGTGAGTGTGTGTGTGTGTGTGTGTGTGTGTGTGTGTGTGTGGTTCCTTGTTGTTCTAACATGTTGATATCTGTTTTGACCAACAATCTTTGGGGGTTGAGACAGAATAATTATGTCTGTGTGGATTTCAACATAGATTTTTGACTACATAGAACATAGATATGTAATGGATATCTTATACATGCCCAGAGAAAAAGGCAGAAATAATAAAGCAGGAGGCGACATGACTCCGGCGACCCGGGTTCGATTCCGACCTGTGGTCCTTTGCCGATCCTGCCCAATCTCTCTCTCCCATTCATTTCCTGTCTGTCTCTCCACTGTGACTATCCGAATAAAAGGCAAAAAGCCCCCAAAAATATCTTTAAAAAGAAACAATATAGCAGTTCAGATAAACAAACATTAAGTACAGAGCTGAGCTGGATGTGTGGTGGTGGTGTGGGGGTATCTTAGCTTGTTACTAAGGTAACCTTGTTCCAACATGCAGATAGTACAAGTACATGGTTGCTGATATTACAGATATTCTGCATGGGGAAAAGTGTATTTTCTAAATTTTTTGTATTGCTTCCATACAGTGTGAATCTAAAATATGCCCTGACGGAAAGCATACACTAAGTAAACACATAAAAACTCATTCAGATGTTCAAATGCTTCCAGCAGAGAATAAGAGACAGACTGGCATGGTCATTACAGCTAAGAATTAATTCTTGAAACATCCCTGAAATCATGCATGTGCTTTCTAAAAGGCTGTCAACATAGGCCTTCAAAAAGATGTTCTGTAGAGCCTGTGTGTGCATGTGTGTATATATCCTGATCCAGACTAGCTCACTTACATGTATCTTATTGTGTGTGTGTGTGTGTGTATGTCTGACTTCATAAGTCTCACCACGTCCCACAATTATATAGATGGTGCCTTGTCTTCTGAGTGTGAGAGAGAGAGTACGAGAGAGTGTTTTTCATTCCCTTGTGCCTTGTTTCAACATGCTGGTAATTATAATCAATAATCATTGTGGGGACTTTGATGCAGTGCGTGTATTTTCAAAATATTGTGTTGGCATTCCTCACTCAGCATCACTTACAAACAATGTGGATGGCTACCACATGCCCATACCAAACACACCCACACACACACGCATACACACACACACACACACACACTCACACACACTACAAATAGGGGGGAACAAGTTCAACCATTTCAACCAACACAAAACACACAAACAAACACAAACAGACAAACAGCTGATACATATTTTTTATTGAAATATACAAAAAATGGCATACTATAGTATTTACGATTTGGTTTTATGTTTATTGTTTTATTTACACATTTACACTATAACGATGCTTCAGCCTTCTTCTTTGGCTTCGTGCGTCTCTGAGTTTTATTCTGTTTCTGAATTGTTGTTTGTGTGTCAGTGTTTGTGCGTGTCTGAGTTTTATTGTTTCTGAATTGTTGTTTGTGTGTCAGTGTTTGTGTGTAAGTGTTTGTGTGTCAGTGTTTGTGTGTAAGTGTTTGTGTGTAAGTGTTTGTGTGTCAGTGTTTGTGTGTCAGTGTTTGTGTGTAAGTGTTTGTGTGTTTCTGAATTGTTGTTTGTGTGTAAGTGTTTGTGTGTCAGTGTGTGTGTCAGTGTTTGTGTGTAAGTGTTTGTTTGTCAGTGTTTGTGTGTCAGTGTTTGTGTGTTTCTGAATTGTTGTTTGTGTGTAAGTGTCTGTGTGTCAGTGTTTGTGTGTAAGTGTTTGTGTGTCGGTGTTTGTGTGTAAGTGTTTGTGTGTTTCTCTCTATGACTCCTCCTCAGCCAGCACTCGAACGTCGACCAGCAATTCAGAAAAAGATGGACGCTCTTGCGGCTTCTGAAACAATTGAAATACAAAACCACATCAGTAATCTTACAAACGAGCTGTTTTGTTGGACCTCTTGGCAAGCCTGTGATTTCTACCCCTCCGTCAATCTATCTATTCAATTACAGTGTAAACCTCACATTCATCCTTTAAACTATAATTCTGTACATTCTGACCAATATATAGAGACAAACAAACTAGAAATAGAAACCAGCAATGTAATTTTAGTTAGTTTAGTTAGAGTTATGTTGGTTGATAAGGTAAACTAGCCTGGACCCGCCCATACTTCCTGTGACGCTACATTCAATTTCATGAGCAAGTCAGTCTGGCCAGGCTGCCGTTTTAGAGGAATTATTTTTCCCAAATCTGTGAGCACCAATGAGAAACGAGCTTATGCATATGTCATCGGAATGAGTGGTCTGATTGGTTGTAAAATCGTCAAGTAGTATACAGAGGCCTCTGATGGACGCAGGTTAAGCCCGCCTCCCAGAAGACGTTTAGTAATGTAGGATGGCCAGACTAGGTCCCATGAGCTTTGTCGCGCAAGCCAGGCTAAAGGTAAACATGTTCATGTCTAGGTCTTTGTAATGTCACATAGCTCAATTGTGGTTATGAAACAGGATATCATTTAACCAAAGTAGACCATTTCAATTCAGTTGTCTTGTCAAATTGCACTTATTATTTTTGATGAATCAAAGTTGAATTTATTCGAGGTATAATTCTCCATTTATCCATTTGACCTGTTTAGAGGTGCCTATTGAAGAAAGATGCCTAAAGTTTGAGACAAAAATGAAATGAGATTTACCATCATGCACTTTTAAAATGGCTGCATGGTTCTCAGGTAAATTAAATCTGTTTATTGTCAATCTACTTCAGTGATGCACACAGTCGGGACAGCCAGAGGCGGCTGCGACTACACACTCTGCCTACTTATGGCATTCACCTAATCACACACATCAGTGGAGAAGGCTAGCATGCAAGGCGCCAGTATTCCACCAGGAGCAATTAGGGGTTCAGTGTCTTACTCAAAGACACTTCAATGGGGTCAGGTAGAGTGGGGCTCGAACTTGTAGCCAAACAAAGACAAACTCATTGAGGGGTATTTTAGAATAAAGGGTCCAAAGAGACAAGGGTAACATTTTAAAATACTAAACAAGATGGAAAAAAATTAATAGATAGTTAAAATTGTGTGACTGTGTCTGTGTGTGTTAGAGAAAGAGCGTTTGTGGAACTTTATGAAACCATGAGACTGAAGGCATTGCTCCTTTTTGATGTATATTTGTGTGACCTATGTGTGTGTGTGTGTGTGTGTGTGTGTGTGTGTGTCTTACCGCATCCCAGCACTTGAACATAATCTCGTAGATTTTTGTTGAGGCCTTGTGTGGGCGGTACAGGCGGTTTCCCTGGGTGACTTCCTCAACAACCTCCTGATTGGTCCGGTTCTCAAATGGAACATGCCCCTCTGTGAAGATCTCCCACATCAACACACCTTGAAATAGCAAACAATATTTTGTATGGCTGGATCAAAAAAAATTCTTTTGTCCTTATATAATAAGGGACGTGTGGGACGGTGTGCCTAAACAATTCGTAAAAAACAGCCATTATGGATGTTACAGTTTTTTTTCTTAGGGTGTGTAGCCACACAGATCAAAACCAGAACAAGCTTGCAGATCAGCCTGTGTGTCAACCAGGTTACTAGTATTTCATTTACATAAAAACGGCAAAAATTCAAATGATAAAAATCGACACTTCCAGTATTTTGCTTAAAAAGACGTGACCAATGATGCCGTCGAGGCTAAATGAAATAAATGTAGCTCAAGCCTCGTATGGAGATATTGAAACTAGTATTTCATTTACATAGAAATGGCAAAATATAATTCAAATGATAAAAACACACATGACACTTCCAGTATTTGGCTTAAATAGGCATAGGACCCATGATGCTGCAGAGGTCCAAATGATGTTAGCTTGCGCTGTATGGAGATATTGAAACACAGGGATGGATATGGCAAAGGTATCTCACCATAGGACCAGACATCAGACTTGCTGCTGTACTTGTGAAAGTGCAGAACCTCGGGAGGAGACCATTTGACTGGGAACTTGCTAGCCATGGAGCTGGTATACTGATTGTCTAAAACATATCTACACAGACACACTGTATGTATCAGCATAGACATATCAGTGTAGACAAACTGTATTTAAAAACATAAACTAAACATCTGTACTGACAAACTGTATGTATTGACATAGACTAAACATATCTGTACAGGCAAACTGTATCAACATTGACTAAACATATCTGAACAAACTGTATGTATCAACATAGACTAAACATATGGGCTATCATTCTGAAATCATAATAATTAAGACCTTCCTCGAAAATATAATGTCTGGGTGTCAGTTTATGCCGTTCAAAACCTAATCTCTCCCACTTACATCTATACCATAGCTGAGCTGCCGTGTGCAATATTGGGTATGCAATACGTTTATCTGACAAATGAGTAATGCATCCTCCCACATCTTTAATTCTGAGCCTTTCCGCAATAATCTCTGCCAGTTGGTAATGATTAGCTTAGAAATGTTTCTCCTTGTGTTGTTTTTAGCATAATTCAACTAAAAACCTTTTCTTGGCTCTGTCCCAGCCTTTCTAAAACATCAAGTGCAAGTATCAAATTCCAAATAAGCGTATACCTCTGATCAATAGCATTGCTATATAGGCAATAGCCTACACTATTCAATAACTTAAAACAATGAATACATGATTTTGCATTATTACCACCCTGGGGATACAGAGACTCACCTGGTCATGCCAAAGTCACATACTTTCACCACATTCTTCTTGTTCACTAGACAGTTGCGTGCAGCCTGAAGGAAAGAAACACCATTACATAGCACCGAGTGACAATGTGGGAATTAATTGACTGTATGTTATTATATACAGTCAATGGGTTTTATTAGCCAAGTATACTTGTATATACAAGGAATTTGACTTTGCTAGGTGTTTTTCTCCTTAGACAAACAACAAGGACAGGAATCATCTGTCCTCTTTTATGACTTGTATCACCATTAGAGAAAATAACTGGCCTGTCTAAACATGGCTTCATAATCAGGGGATCTAGGTGTAAAGTATACTTTTAAAAAGTTGGCAATACGTGGGCACGTGTTCATTGGGCGGCCTTAAAAACAACCAGTAAACCCTAAATTCTGTGAAATGGACCAACGTAGGAAGGCAAGAATGAGTGTCATGTGTCAGCAGCCTTATGCTGCATTCTGGACCAACTAAAGAAGTGAAGACATTTAAGATTTGAGTTGTCAATGGAAATAATTATTTTTAACGATGGGTGGAGTTCAGAGTTAAGGACAACATCCAGGTGTCTTGCATTTGACTTGGGAAGGAATAGTAAGATCAAAAATCTAAGGTTGTTAAAAAAAACTGTTGATAGTGCTATAGATGCATATAAATGCATACATATTAGACGTTAGATTGTATTCATCTGAAAAGAAAGGCACACGGCCACGTGCGCAGCCTCATTTGGATGTGTTTGAAGTCTTGGAGCTTAACTTCCCTACGGTTCTCCTAATGGGCCTTGAGCTTGTTTGGAGGTTCTAACGGGAGTGCAGCTACGTCTAAATCAACGGTGCTCGTTGCTGGGGTACACAACCATAATGGATGCACACAAAAACACATAAAGTGTAGAAATGTGCTAAATGGCATGTTTAAAGTTCTTGCCATTTTTTAAAAATGACCTAGATGGAGGATTGAATGTAAAGGAACAAATGTATTACAGACTGTAAACTCTCAGAATTCATATTCAAGATTTTGTTGGTGTAGATACAAGGTAGTATGCTTGGTCATGGCGCCTAGATCTGCTCAAGTTGGTGCTTGCCAGCTGCTGCTGCTGTTGCAAACTTCTAGCTGCATGATTAAAGCTGCTGCAAAAATATTAATGTATACGGTGACTGCTGTCACACACAAAACAAGCAATAAATAAACAGATCCCCCCCTATTTTGAGCAGATCTAGACAGGTGGAGCTGGGGAGGGGGAGGGAGCAATTAAAAAATAAGTCAGCAGTCAACTGAGCTGCAACAGGGTCTCTGCCGCCACAGTACATTTAAATAAGCATGTGATTTGGGAGCAAACTTGATTGGTCTGCGTCATTATCTAATTACGGCGTCACCCGAGTTTCCTGTATGAACTGGTAATTGATTTTGTATATCACAAAACCTACCTTAGAACCTACCTTACGACCCGCCTCCTGACGCTGGGGGGGAAAGCTTGTTTCTCATTGGTTCCCACTTTTTAGGGAACGGAAATTGTGGATCCCTATCTGCACATATTGCCTTGGAAATGGGTGGACTCTAGTCATTTAACTACGTAACACTCAGATGTCACTCACACACCCCGTCCCATCTGTCTTTGGAGGGGCATGAACTGGCAGCCACCATAAACCTCCACTGGCCACAGTGTGTTCCCAACAGCCTGTGGAGTCTAATCTCCAGTGCCGGCACCAAGGCCATCCAGCTCATGAAGGACCTGCTGCACTGAGACCCAAAGAAGAGACCCTCCACCAGCCATGTGACCACAAGCCTGCTGTAGCTTGCGTGTAGGCATGGAACAAAAAACTCTTCCCATGTGGAGCAAGTCTGAACCTTGATTTGGCATCTTAATGTTAAGAATCAAGTTAAAACTCCTTAAAACCATCCATTTCACACACTTTCAACTCTTTTTTAACATGTTACATCGGTCAAAAAGAAACAACCATAAAAAGACAATGTTGACTTGTGCTCTTGTTTCTGGTCAGTCTGGTGAGGAGAACCGCCTTAAATAGTGACATCATTGTCATTTTAATGGACTTTGCTTATGTTCAATGTGCTTGATTGCATGATAAAGGAAAGCTTTTAAAAGTGTCAAAAGAGATCAACTGGGCACTGCAGTTTTTACTGGGGGTAGGGCAAAGCAGCACAGAGCAACCAATAGCAAAGTGTGCATTTGCATACCTGCAAAGGATGCTGGGGGAAATTGGAATCATGGTATATCAAATAATTCAAATATTATATAAACTCTTAAATCCAAACTGATGGATTCAATTGAAACAGTATTGGCGAAACAAATGTAGCTTTAGATGCAACACTAAACATGTTTCTGTGGAGGTTGATCATCAAGTGGCCCTCACCATGGGAGAGAAGACCATGCACGGGGTGGGGTACAAATACCCTTGGGCCACAGAGGGGAAAATGGATGTGAGGGCGATCTGGCTGCGACATCTGTCACCCCATTGATCGCTAAGGTTGATTCGGCTGATCTGGCTGGCTAGGTGGGTGTCCCCTTCCTCCCTCACCACTCTGTGTGTGTCCCTCCCGAAGCTCAGCGCTCGGTGGAAGAGGACCTGTTACCCCGGCGATGCGCTCCGTTGGTATAACAGTAGCTGTGCTCCCCTGCTAGAACCTTCAAACAAGCTCAAGGCCCAATTGTAGGAGAACTGTAGGGAAGTCGAGCTCCAAGACATCAAACACATCCAAGTACGGCACTGCATGTGGCAGTCTGCCTTCCTTTTCTGAACAAATTTTAATTTATATTTAATTAGAATCATGGAGCCAAGTAGTCCCTGATGTTTTGTTTTTTTTAAAAGTGAAAACCAAGACCAAATGTAGGCCTACTCTTAAGGGTGACTGTATGTAACAAATGGTCCCTGTTTTCTGATAACGGCTCATGTCTGTGTCTTCTCGCTTGAGCTACAGTTATGGCTAAAGTTGAGAGAGTGCCAGATGGCCATAGCTATCTAAATAAATAAATAAATAAATAAATAAATAAGTATAAATACATAAATAAATTTTAAAAAGTATTGGGGGGGGGGGGGTCTGATTAGTTGGATCTGATTATTATCTGATTACTCCCCTAACCCCCTCTGGAAATTACGCCCCTGTGTGTGTGTGTGTGTGTGTGTGTGTGTGTGTCTGTGTGTGTGTGTGTGTGTGTGTATGTAATCACCAGGTCTCGGTGTAAGAAGTTGTTTTTCTCCAGGTACTCCATGCCCTCGCAGGTGTCCTGACACATGGCCAGCAGCTGGCTGTTGCTCATGCGGCCCGTGTGCAGATGCAGAAACTCCAGCAGGCAGCCATTGTCCATGAACTCAGTGACGATACACAGCGGACGCTCCCGTAGACACACACCATACAGCTGCACCAGCTTAGGATGGCACAGCCTCCTATATGCACACGCACACACACACACACACACACACACACACACATATATACAGTCATGCACACACACATACACATACACATGCACAAACACAAACACACACACACACACACAAGCACACACACACTCACACACACATGCGCGCACACACACACAGAAAGGGTGCATATTTGCATACTGCAATATTGAATATCTTTGAATACTTCAGAATGAGTGTGTAGTCATATACATGCCTGCCCTACCTCATGAGCTTTTACTTTTAATTAAATTAATTACACACACACACACACACACA
>JAGFZM010000775.1:0-11752 GCA_017657215.1 Limnothrissa miodon | reverse complement strand
AAAAAAGAATGAAAGGACAAACATGGAAAGTCAGACAAATACAACAGAGGAGGGAGAAAATATAAACTTAACAGAGAGAAAAAAGGGGAGTAAGATGAGGGGGGAACAGAAAGAGAAAAGAGAGAAGGGGAGAGAGAGAGGTGGTAAGGTGAGAGAAACATGGTGGTTGGCCTAAAGCGTAGTGCGTCACACACCTGTGGGTATGCGGTGCCCATGCCCGACAGCACGGCTGACAGCACCTCCTTGCCCTTGTCCCCGGCACGGGCCGACACGGCCAACTTGAGCAGTTCCACCAGCACCCGCGTGTCGTCTGGCACCAGCAGACTGGTGAACTCATCCAGGTACTGGGGCTCAGGGCCAACCACCTTACTTTGGCTCTCAGAGTCCTGAAATACACACACAAATAATTGTTAAAAAAAAATGTTAAAAACTTTATAGTTTTAAGTAAGTAAAATAGTGAAAATACATACACACACACACACACACACACATATATAATTGCCTACTGTATATGACCAATCCCAAATCATACAGGCAAGCACAAATGTATCTTTAAACACTAATACACAGTAAAACTGGTGAAGGCCCTGACCTCTTTGGTTTTGGTCATGGTCTCAGCGATGATGCTGGCGGCCCCTGGGTCGTCGGTCACGGGGATGAAGGGACGGCAGGAGGCTGCGGCGGCGGAGGGGGTGACGGCAGATGAGGGGGTGACTGCGTCCTCAGAGGTGGTGACCTAACCACAGCGTACACAAAGTGATGAGAGGAGCTCATCACACAAACCATGCCACTGAATTGTCTAAAGGCATATTACATATTAGCATTAGAAGGCCATTTCCTTAGCCCCTGTTGTCTTACTAATATTTCCCACCATTGTTAGCCACTACCTATCTGGACCATCCAAATGTTTTCCTTATGATTTATCTCACTCTTGGACTTTAGCATAATGACAGCGGCTACTAAACAGCTCAGAACGTCTGACAATCTATTGCTTGATGACATTAAGGATGTGGGACTATATCTCTGGACCATTATAATGCTAAAAGGAGTTTTTGTTGCTCATCCGTGCTCTCTGCTTTAAAGGCCCACTATGCAACAATTTTAATTTAATTAATCCGTTTCATACTGTTTATGATGCTAAAATGAGTCATTACACAGCGAACGAATGGTGTAGAATGCGCCACCGTGGCCTATAGCGGTAGACACAACACTTGCAATGTTCAGCAGCGCGTACCGGCTCCAATAGAATGCAGTGCAATACAATGCAATACAGCGGTCTTTAGAGGGAGCTCGTGAGAGAGAAAAACAGAATGCTGCTTAGCCCTTCTTTAAAGCCCCACAAGATGACTTATGTATAAGGCGCTATATAAATACATTAAAATAAATTGATACCCACCAGTGTGTCTTACTAATATTACCCACCACTGGTACCCACCAGTGTCTTTCATTTGTAAGCCCATAGTGGGTGTCCACTCATCTCCTCAGTGGCCTCACCTCTGCCCTCTTGTCCTGCCAGGGGTTGGGGCTGACGCGCTCCTCGGCCTCAGGGGGCAGCGGTGGCCCCTCGGCCTCCGACGGGCTGGACGCCGTTGACATGTCAGACGGGGGCACGGGCGAGCTGGACGGGCACTCCACTGGCATCATGGAGGCGGGCATCAGGGCACCCACCACCGCATCCCTGACAGACCACACACACACAATCAGAAGAGTGAAGAGGGCACCAGTCTTATCTTTCCCCAAGGAGAGGTAAGGGCACTCGGGTGCTCAAGGTGAGACACCTGGCCAACCAACACAAGTCACTGGGTCATGGGTCCCTACATGTTGTGTGCGCTGTGTGTATTTCACCAATTCACAACAGGGATGAACACCATTTCCCTCGAGATCAGAAGAGTATATATGCTATACATATACAGCCGGTTTGTGACTCTGGGCTTTCCGTGTAAAACTGCCATGTAAATGTTGTGTTGTAATGTTGTAAATGCATGTTGTGACATATAGTTACCCATTCAGATTAACTGTGTGAGCGTAAGCTTGGCCCAAAGCGTGTGTGTCTGGCTGATCGAGAGTGTGTGTATTTTGTGTGTGTGTGTGTGTGTGTGTGTGTGGTGCCACCTGACTAGTTGGCAGTCAGGTCAGTGTGCAAAGAATGTGTGTGTGTGTGTGTGTGGAGAGTTCAGGCGTACCTGGCATACATGATCTGCAGGGCAGAGAGCACGTGGGAGAGAGCCTGCTGCTTGGCCAGGTTGCCGTCCAGCGAGAGCAGGATCTTGGCCAGCGAGGGCCGGTTGGGCTTCACACTGCCTGGGCCGCTCAGCTTGTTGCTGGCGCACGACGGATCACTGTCCGATGGCACACCTGTGTGTGTGTGTGTGTGTGTGTGTGTGTGTGTGTGTGTGAGAAAGACAAGCATTTAGTCACACAGTATGTGTACAACAGGAGAGATAGGAACACGCAGTGAGGAGAGCTTGCCAAAAGAAACGGTTGACACACACAGCCACACACACAAACAAAACTAAAAAGTCATGAGGAGGGGCATAACCTTATTTGCACTACAACTTCTGTAACACTCTAGTGCCCTTACAGTACCCTCACCAAGGTAGGAGGCGCCCAGCGAGTCGCGCGCAGTCTGGAAGAGCACGGGCTCGTGCACGGAGGGGGTGCTGACGTCCACTGTGGTCCAGGCCACGCTGTGCGAGGAGCCGCAGGCCACCCGCGTGATCTTCTGGCCCTCCAGGCCCTGCACCAGCGTGGGCTTGCGGTTGACCGTGGTGGTGCCGTTGCCCTGCTGCCCGTGGTCGTTGTCGCCCCAGGCGTACACCTGTGGGACAGCCCAGAGATTGCGCGTCATCGACAGCTTGATTAGCCTCGAGACAAAGACAAACAACCACCTAGCGCTTTGCCATCCGCAAAACACTACAGAGTAGGCCAGATCGACATCACCAGCAAAGGAACCCATAATATGTATTTATGATATGATATCAGAGACTGAAACAAACAATAACATTTAGCCTGGTGTTCTAAAAGTATCAATTTGTTGTGTGTAATGCTGGTCTCGTCTGCCTGAACATAAACTGTAAACCTAGAGAATACAGCAAAGGATGTCTCAGTGTTGAAATGGATGGACCAGCTTACCTGTCCGGTTTCGGTGACGGCCAGGCAGTGGAGCGCTCCCACGGCCACATGGACGATCTTCTTCCCCCGCAGCCCCTCCACCATCTGGGGCTTACGCACGTGCACGTCAGTGCCGTGGCCCAGCCGGAAGTAGTCTCCTTTCCCCCTGGGGCACGGAGAGGCAGAGGGACGCATGTCACACACCACACAACACAATGACTGGAAACACGCCACAGACTCAATACCAACACATTTTATACACGGAATCATAATATACACGGAATCATCTGTAATAAAACTAAACTTAACTAAATAAAAGTTGTTCTGTGTTATTTGTTTTCTGTTGACATTTTGCCACCATTCATAGCTAACATCTTCAGGGGAGAGGCCACTGACCATGTCCAGACGACACCTGACTTGGTGAGGGCCAGAGAGAACTGGGCTCCACACTCGATCTGGCACACGCCCTGCCCGTTGAGACGCTCAATGTTCTGGGGGATGTTGCAGCCTTCGCTGCCCCCTCGGCCCAGCTTCCCAAAGTCTCCGTCTCCCCAGGAAAACACCAGGCCTATAGACACACACACACACACACACACACACACACACACACACGTTGTTAGTATCATTGGCAGCATCAATCCATCATTGAGTCAGAAGAAACTCTCCTGAAGCCCAGTTAGAGTCGGAGAGAGAGAGAATGAGGTCAATGGCTGTACCTTCATCAGTGAGGGCGAGCGTCTGAGCATCTCGACTTCCACATGCCACCTGCACCACGCGATGGCCCAGAAGCACTTTTACCTGCACGTGCACACAGACACACACACACACACACACACACACACACACACTTGTAAAACCATTCACTATGAATGAATTATAGATAGATGAATCATAAGTGGTATTTAGAGCTGTGGAGTTGCGCACCAGTTTGGGTCGGAGCTGGGTGGTGTTGTCCCCATGGCCCAGACGCCCATACTCGCCCAGGCCCCAGCTGTACAGCTCCCCGCTGGAGGTGATGGCCGCACTGTGGGAGCTCCCACACGCTATGTCCCGGATACGCTTGGTCTTCAGGGCCTCAATCAGCCGGGGCTTGTCACAGTTCCTGAGGGAGAGAGGGGAGGCACAGGACTAGTCAGGAGGGAAGGAAAACAACAGGGACAAGAGGAAAGAAAAGAAAGAAAGAAAGAAAGAAAGAAAGAAAGAAAGAAAGAAAGAAAGAAAACAATCTTACATTCTACTGAAGTGTCCCAGTTTGCCGTCATCTCCTTCTCCCCAGGAAAACACTTTTCCGTCCACTGTCAGAGCCATAGCATGACGTCCACCTGTTCACGCACACACACACACACACACACACACACCATGTAAGATCAATGTGCTAATGGAGTGGAATGGACAGATTTGTGAGGGGGGGACGTATTTTCACCCACCAGAGTGCACGGCCACCTTCTTGACTACGTAGTTGCTGAGGGCTGTGATCTGTCTGGGGATGGGGATGGTGCCGCTTGACAGGCCCAGGCCCAGACGACCGTTGGTGGCCTCACCGCACGCATACACCTTACCCTCCGCAGTCACTGCAATATTACAATACCGCTTACATCAACTGACCACAACACTGAACAACCTCAACGTTTCATGAGGTAAAGTACCGTGTGTCAGTGCCAAGACAGCAGAAGAAAAAACACACATATCAAAACAAGAATCTTTTCCCAAAGTCTACGTTTTTTTTATTTATTTTTCTACATTTTGTTTGTGTGTGTGTGTGTGTGTGTGTGTGTGTTCGTTCTACACATGACCCATGATCCCACTCACCAGCAAACAGGCTCTTGGAGCCTCCAGCCACCTGCACCACGTTGAGAGCAGACAGCGTCTCAGAGAACGAGGGCACTTTGATCTGGAGGCACAGGCACACACACACACACACACACACCCTTGAGCGGCTCATAGGAGCGCGAGCGATACAGCACAATACAGCTGGGCACAGTGCAGTGGAAAAACAAGATCATTATTTGATCCCAGAAGAGAGGCTGGATATGAAAGGGACAGTTGATGCAGTCAAGATGCAGTCAACACCCACTCATCACAGCTCCTATATTTATCGTTCATTTTCACAGAGAAGGTTCTGGTGGAATAGGAGCTGGACAGGACTCTTATTTTATTAAACAGCAGCTCTGTGGGTCTTGTTTGGAAGCGAGCAGGCAACCGGTTCTATCTGGTCTGCGGTGCTCAACTTTAGATTTGACTGTGTGTTTCACAGACAGTTCAGCTTTAGATCTGACTGTGTGTTTCACAGACAGAGCACATAAAAGAACAACAGGCTAAAAAAATAACACACTGCGTACAGCTGTTACATTTCATGCTTATACTACATCCATCACATCCTCATTCTTTACTACAGAATAAAGTATGAATGACAACTGCTATCAAGGTCCAAACTATACAAACTATATATACACACTTTTGCCATCAGTGGTGGGGACTAATATGTGGTTCGGGACTGACCTTTGATCCCTTGAGGCCCCCAAGCTGGTCTTTATCATTGAGGCCCCAGACAAACACTTTGGTCCGGATGGTAGCGGCTGACTCCAGGCCTGATGACCTCTTCCTGGCCAGGCTGAAGGAGCAGAATGGTGGGGAGAGATGGTTGGGTCAGGAGAGAGATGGGTGAGAGGGCGGCATATTAAGGCAGCACAACAAGAGAGACACACAGGTGAGGGGTGGGAGACAAGGGCCTCCTCGTTCTACCTCTACCTCTTGTTCCCATCTAATGGGTCAAGCCTCACCTCTTTCTCTCCTTTATTCTTTCCCATTCATTCTACCTTTCGCTATCTTTTCCAACATCAACATCTCCATCTCTCTCTCTCTCAGCATAGACAACTAATGAGAAGTGATGCTAATTTTAGCACCAGACAGTCTGGAGTGACCTGGGTGACCTGAACACAAAGCCTCCACTTGACACAGTATTGGCACCATGGCACAGCTGTAATGGGCTGGCTAAAACGGTGTGTGTGTGTGTGTGTGTGTGTGTGTGTGTGTGTGTGTGTGTGAGAGAGAGAGAGAGAGAGAGAGAGAGTCTGTGGGTTGTTAATCCAGGCCAAGGCCGCAGATGTTCCTCAGTTGTGTCTCAGCACAGCATGGCCTCTCATTTGTTCTGATTAAGAGTCCTTAGAAGCCCCTCACACTGTCATTGGTCAATACATTGTCTGTCTCTCTCTCTCTCTCTCTCTCTCTCTCTCTCTCACACACACACACACACACACACACACACGGCTATTGTCAGAGTGTAGACTTTCATCTATTCAACCTAATTTCCATTACAATAAAGCTCCTCGTAGCTGGCACACTACTGCCACACATTTACAATAAGAAGCTATTGGCAAAGATTCAAAGACACCGAGACAAACACACACACACACATCACTGTCAGTCTGGCGATGATCATCTATGCATCTTGCATTTGCATAACAATAAAACTCCTTCCAGGCGAGGAATACAATAAACAGCTACAGGCTGAGAGTACATATACTATGACTGTCAATAGCAAAATGCAGTATTACAAACACACACACACACCTGCCGGTGGCCGTCTTGTCATCGTCTTCTTCCTCGTTGTCGGAGGCCAGGAAGGGAACAGTGGCTAGATCCTCGTCCTCGGCCCGGATGCGGCCCACGATGGCCAGGCCGTGGATCTTACAATCGATCCCAGAGCTACGGCACTGCTTTATGGCTATCTCGATGTACCGGTGAAACTACACACACACACACACACACACACACACACACACACACACACACACAATTACGAACACATATAGCTGTACTGTTTCACACCAAAAGAACAGTTTACACCCCTTCAGCCTTACAGAACTGCAATTATATATATATATATAATTGATCATTTAGTGAATATAGTGATCATTTGTGATTTACTATAACTGTGCATGTTATTGACACGTCACTGTGTTTGGCAAATGACTAACAACTGGGCTCCTTTCTCTTTGAAGACTGACCTCGGTGCAGTCGTTCAGTAGTGCTACAGAGGTGTCAGTGGAGTTGATGTTGATGGTCTTCAGCTCAATCAGGTTATTCAATGAGTTTCCACCTGAAACAATAACACAGAAAAATTTGCAAAACTTTATTCGTTCTGGACACACACACACACACACACACACAGACGGTGAGGAGTGAAGTGTGTCAGGAACGCTCACCAGAGACCACCACAAGGGAAGGCATGTAGCTGCTGTCCGCAGGGTCGACCATCATCTTGAGTCTGTGCACCAGCACGTCTGGGAACAGCTCCAGTCGGATCCAGTGCTGCGGGAGGAAGCTGGATTCAGTGCTGACGCTTTTGCTAAGCGCGCAAGAGATTCACAGCAATGATGGCGCACACAACAAGCACTCGCAGACATTGCTAGGACATTTTGAATTCATGAAATGCATCACAACAGCCTTGCAATTCACAATACTCTCACACGTACAGGAAAACATAAAAACTACAAGCCAAAATGTGATTTCAGTGTATATCTATATTTAATAATTTATGATAGCTCCTCCACTTCCTCACGCATGGTGTGCGTTTTCCTCACCTTCCCCTGGGAGCCGGAGGACTGCCAGCACTGCTCGCTGCAGTCGATGAGGCGCGAGGCCTGGTTGACGGAGGACGACACGTTGAGGGTCTTCACCACGCGTGACCACTCATCAATCAGCATCCCGCGCTGGCTGCTGTGGTGGCGCTTCAGCTGTTTGCCCGAGCGCCCGCTGAAGGCCGGGGACTGACCTGGGATCAGAGGTCGTGTGGGTGGGGGTATCAATACCAAAGAGCAGATCAAAAAAATAATGTTGGGAGAGTACTAATAGACATAACTTCACAGTTTAGGCACTCTTAATTTTTTTGACCAGAAACACATTTTTTAGTAGACATTCATTTCAAGGAAGCTAGATTACATAAAATATGTACGTCTGGGAAACCTATTCCCTATTAAGAGTCACGGCCAACGGGGCTGACCTGGCTCATTGATCCTGCCAAAAGAGTGCCTGCTGTTGTGCTTGCGGGTTTTGAAGCAGTTCTCACAGAAGTCAAAGTCATCACAGTTCCTGCACTTGAACCTGGGGCCGTTGATGGGAAACATCTGGCAGCCATCACACCTACAGCAGAATGTAAAGTTATATTCACAAAACACACAAAAAAAAAAAGGACAAAACTACTCCGATGCATTCAGTGCCTTCCTTAAAACGGAGCCTCTTATATAGCCCTTTACGAAAGAGGATTCCAGAATATATGCATAGATAAAAAATATATATATAAAATTAAAAAGATAAATATTTCTACTAGTACTACTAAATATAACCATAATAAAAATACATGAATTATAACTATAATATAAATTATTATAATTATCTAACAGTGTATGCATGTTTTTTTTCCATGAACAAATAACTATAGTGTGACTTGTGTGTAGTGAAATCATTGTGTAGTGAAATCAGTGGGTAGTGAAGTGTAGTCGTTTAATATAAGCAACACATACATGTGTCTGGGAAATAAAGTTTTTTTTGTCTGCCATTTGTTACGCTTGTTTCAGCCACCGCTTTTGTTCCATTGATATTGAGCGGCTGGAACCGTTTCACAAAGTGTTGCCGGAAGAGGATTCCTGTGCTCAAACATGCACTGGTTTCTACACTCGTTTGATAAAGGAGGGCCAATCTGGCGCCTGAACCAGAGCAGCTCCCAGTCCTGGCTGGAGGAGGAGAGAGATGCCCCAGGCATACCTGACACCCGGGTGGACGCTGGGCACCAACTCCATCTCAGACAGCAGGCCCGTCCAGTGAGACTGCTGGGGGAAGTCCACAATCACATCCTTCCCATTGGCACTGAAGGCTGCACAGAGAGGACAAGACTCACTGTCAGGACTCACTGTCAGGACTGATAGAAGACTTCATAGCCATTGCATTATTAGGAATTCTTAAATTGGTATAATGACAGGACTTTTCCAAGAGTCAATCTTTGAATCTAGACACCCAATATTTGTTCCATTCCTGAAGAAATACCAACCATTTCCGGTTCTGGTTCTTTTTTTTGTTATTATTATTTTACCAGGTGAGGATCCACTGACATTGAGATTTAGAGTTCATATAAACAGGAATAAGAATAAAAACTGAGAAACAGACATAAGGCCAAGATTCTATAACTCTTTCTGGGAGAGAGCAGCATGTCCCACCTTTAACCACACCAACACTCCGGTGTGTGACAGAGCCCCACTTATACTTGGGAGTGGTGACCGAGGGCTTCACCCGCACCTTGTCCCCAATCTTGATGTGGGAGGGCGAGCTCTGAGGGGGGAACCCTGAGGAAGAAAGGCAGGAAATGGTTAGAGCACCATCTAGTGGTCTAGTGGACATCTCAAAAAAAAAAAAATTTGACAACAACCATGTGATGTGTATAATGTGTGTAATGTACAATTAACAGCAATGTATAAGAAAGAGTATACCTTATTTGCAATTCATAAAGGTTTTCTCAACCTTTCTGTTTCTACATTTGAGCTCTTATCCCAACCACAATGCCGTTTAAAGAAGGGCTAAGCAATGTTCTGTTTTTCTCTCTCACGAGCTCCCTCTAAAGACCGCTGTATTGCATTGTATTGCACTGCATTCTATTGGAGGCGGTCCGCGCTGCTGAACATTGCAAATGCTGTATCTACCGTTATAGGCCACGGTGGCGCATTCTACACTGTTCGTTTGCCGTGTAATGACTCATTTTAGCATCCTAAACAGTATGAAACGGATTAATTAAATGAAAAATGTTGCATAGTGGGCCTTTACATTTAATTTCCATTAATCTTTTTTTTTCTTTTTTTACATATATGCAGAATTACTTAATTCAGATAAAGAATGTTTTTGATAATAACCAAAATGGCCAATGACACATTTTATCTTTATTTTTAATATAATTTTAAATAATTTTTAATTCAATTCTGGGTTCTGATCATTCATACTGTGTATGACCAATTGAGATGAGGTGGTGTGTGTGTGCGTGCGTGCATTTGTGTGTATGTACCCAGGAGCTCGGTGTGGATGTAGCGCACCCAGTAGGTGCCCCCTTTCTGCTGCCAGTCACACTGCACGTTCAGGTCGTGCAGTCCGTCCCGGTCCAGCTTGACCACCTTCCCCACGTCCCCCTCGTACACCTCCTCATACGTCCGACAACACTTCACCATCATCCCCACCTGCACACAGGGGTCGGGGGTCAAAGGTCAAAATGTCTTGCCAGACAAGCTCAAGGCAGAACTTCATAATCCCAATAATAAGGTGGCAGGTTCAGGGTCAGGGGGTGAGGAAAGGAGGAGAGAAAGAAAGAAAGAAAGAAAGGAAAAACTCTTACCTGAATATTCTCTCTGACATACACAGCATAGTCGTCATTACTCTGGAAGTCTGACCTCTTCTTAAATGTCTGGCTTTCTGTAACCACCACACCAGGAGGCTACAACACACAGGGTGACAGAAAAAAAAAAAAGACAGCAGTTAAACACAGAAGCTGACACTGAAACACAGTCAAACACACAGGCTAACCTAGGTAGCCCTTGAGTAACTGAGAAATTGGTGAAACTAGCCAACGTATTTGGGCAACAGAGGGGTCATCTGATCAAACATCAGGTGTCCTGATGTTTGTGTTTAAACATGCCGACTTCCCTAATCTCGGTGCAACTGGCTGGGCTGTAGTTGTGTGAGGGGAAGACAAATGGTTGGCAGAAGGGTGATAGAAGGTTCTGTAATATACCACAGGGAAGGCGGGCTCGGGCTCTTCCAGCTCCTCCAGGACCTCCTCGTCAGAGTAGTCGTCCGACACGGTGTCTGCGTCTGACACCTCGGTGATGTGAACGTCAGGGTGGTCCAGCAGCCAGCCCACCAGAGCCTCCACTCCTACAAGACACACACACACACACACACACACACACACACAGACAAATACATCATACACTGATGGCTTATTTGTGAAAGCTTGTAACACAGAGATTGAATTGAACATAAATTTATGATTTATAAAAATCATGAAATTGTACCATATAGTGTGTGTGTGTGTGTGTGTGAGTGTGTGTGTGTTTGTGTTTTGGCCAATCCAGTACCTGGTACCCCTGAGGCGGTGCCGGTGGTGCCCGAGAGGGACTTGAGGGCGAACTCGATGTTCTTCCTCTGGAAGCCCATCTCCATGAGCTGCAGCACGATGGGCAGTGGGGGCACGGGCGACACCTTGGGCTTCTTCTGCTTGGGCGGACGCACGTGCTGCACCGTCACCGGCGTGGTGGCCTCGCTCGAGCTGCTCTCCTCGAACAGCGGCGACGACGGGTGCGTCGACTCCACCGCCAGGTACTGGCACACAGCTAGTGCTGCCGCCTATCAGCAGACGCAGGCACGAGCACACACACACACACACACACAGCCAATTATAAACACACACATACAATACAGTCACACAAACATGCAGTCTAGTTTTGTGCTAATCATTTTTTCAAACAAATACAGTAGAGTGCAAGAAAAGACCACATGTATGTTTGTCTATGTAAAATTACCAAGATCATGACACTCTTCCTATTTGTCACTCTGAGACTCCATAAGTGCTCACAATCAATTCATTATGCATTTCTTCAGGACA
>JAGFZM010000773.1:78188-112234 GCA_017657215.1 Limnothrissa miodon | reverse complement strand
GCAGCGTGTCTCTTGCATATGTGAGACTCTGGCTTGAAGCTGATCATTGGTAAAGCGCAATTCTTCCACCTGTCTGGTCAGGTTGGTATAAGTGGCTAAAACCTGGTCTCTCTCCATGGTAATATTCACATAGCTTGCTAGCTGGCGCTCTTTCTCAGCCAGAAGTTGATCATGCACCGTATATTTGACACCCAATCCGATGCTGAGTGCCAACAGCAGAACACACAAGAATCCCAGACACACAGAGACCGATCTGTACTTCTTTATTGCTCCAGATGACTTATCAGAGGTTGTAACCTTCTCAGGTCTCCCTGAAGGACTCGCATTGCTGTAGATACTTTTGTGTGTTGCTGAAAAATCTGCATGATGAGTGGGACTCATGACAATCTCATCAGTGTTTGCATATATTCCATCCTCTGCCATGATGACTGGTTTCTCATCTGATTGCACTGCTGCACTTTTTGAAGTTATATCTACTTCACACTTCACACACACTTCCTTTTTTTGGGTTCCATACTAAGGTGCAATTGCTGTGAAAAGGAGATAAGACAAACATGTGTTAGTTGATAAAAATGCATGTCTGTCACCCCCACACTTCTGTATTCCATTTCTAAATTGGAAATGACTCACAATAAAAAGTGAAGTGCAAGCAATGTCCTCAAGCAACGTGGATTCAGATTTAAAAGCAAGTGTTTTTTAAGGGTAGGCAATGTACTGGTTCACTGTATGTCATGTCAGTTCACTTGTTCATTTACTTGTATGTGTGTTTAGCATGAATCATCCAAGTTTTAATAAATCCCTCAGAGTCAGCAAGAGCAGGGTTGAAAGATGACTCTCAGTGAGGATTCAAAAATGTGAGACTATGAGTAAGTTGAGAAGGATGGATGGTGATTTTGTAGCTATCCAGTAGAATTGAAAGAAATTACTGGTGAAACAATAACAAGTTCAATATGGTGGAGGAAAAGAAAACTCTTGTCCATTTGGCTGGCAGAGAAACACAACTGTATGTGATCTTAAACTTTGGGGGTTATTAGAGAGTTTTTTTTCCTCCTCCATTTACTTTATTGTGCATGCAAATACTTGAAAAAAAAAAGGAAAAAGTCTTATTTTTAGGATTTTGTTGGGTTCATATTGATAGTGGCAGCTCATTGCCACCTGAGTTTTATATATATATTTTTTTTAATTAATAATGGTTTGTGCTGCATCATCTCTACAGACACAATGTGCCTTTGTCTAACTTGTAGTCTTTTAATTAGTTTGACATCGCATCAGGGGACATTTCTGTTTCCAGACAGGGGAGAACATGTTATGCAGAGTGCAGTAGATGGAGAAACAGTCACAAGACACAGGTAGTCAGCTTTAGCAGCACCCATTTATTGTAAACTTTTGGAAAGTATGAAAAAAACAAACAAACAAAAAACTAATTTAAAACAACCCTTTAACTTATCAGGATTTTGAGGTGGGAGATCTCTTTCACAACACAGAGGAATGTAGTTCTGCTCTAGCGAGAATGGCAGATAGGGTCAGAAAAGATGACACAGCATGCACACCAGGTCTGAGAAATTGAAGTTTTTACGGTTTTAAAGCATGATGAACCTTTGATGCGCTACACGCAGTGCCAGTGAGGGTGTGTGTGGGACCAGTGTCTTATACTGACAATAGAGGCAGTTCAGACTGCCGTACTCCTATGGAGTCTGACCCACTGAACATTATGGCCTATGGCCCATCTCGATGCATGATCACACATGCAAAACTATTAACTGGTAAGAATGTACATTTTTAAATAACATCTAGCTCATTCATTTACATCGTACAAGTCCCTCATTTCCAAGTCCTCTCATCATATAGTAATACTAATAGGTCAATTGTAAATCAGTGGTCATTTATGATACATCATCATCATTGGTCATATAAATTACAACAGTGCCTAAAAACACCGGTGGTTCAATGGCAGCATTCAAAAACCTGCTTGAAAAACTAAACTCAGTTGGATGAAATGTTTAATGACACATTGTTGCATTCCAACTGAATTCTGAAAGCTCATTATTCAACACGATTCCCTTTTGTTACATTCCATGGGGAAAGATATATTTACCTATTTACACTAACATGTACATTATTCACAAGGATACCCGAGGTCTCCCGTTCCTCTCATTTGAAGAGTTTTTAAGAGGCAAGAGACAGAGGACAGACAGACAGATAAACATGGTATTTGGGCACTGATTCCTGTCTAGTCGGTACAAATATAAAGAGCTATGATATTACCACAGACCGGGAAGAGAATTATACACATTGACACAAAACTAGATGTAACCATTCTAAGTGGAGACTGCAAGTGTGTGTGTGTGTGTGTGTGTGTGTCTGGGAAGGGTTGCTGGGAAGGCTCCATCACCGGGGAGCCCTGAGCATGGCTCTGTACATGGCAAAGCCCAGCACCACAAACACTGTGGCTCCAACGCTCGCTTTCAGCCAGAAGGTGGAGCTCTTCAGATCAGCTTGTGTCATGTGCCTGAGGAATGGACAGAGAAAACAAGTATAGGAGGGTATGAAAAAAAGTGCTTACTTCTATACTAGAGCCAGCATGTATCACATTTACGTAAGGTGCAAACTTATGTTATTTATGTGAAGATCATGTGGAATGGTTTGAAAAAGAAAATCAAACAAAAGACACTTAGGTAGGACACTTGATGCATGAATTACAACACAAGTACATGAGTTAATAAGCATCTATTCCAACAAAAATAAATGAGTTGACAAGCATGGTTAATGCGGTTAATGAGCTATTGCAAATGAATAAGTTAACAGGCATGAATTAAAATGCAAGTAAATGAGTAAATAAACATAAATTACACCACAAGTAAATAGAATATTACATTAAACAGGTGAACAGGGCGAGAAAGGATGACCGACGAGGCAAACACACAGGGATGAAGCGACATGAAAACAACAGACGTGATAACCAAACAAACAAGGCAAAGCCTGCCAAAGCACTCAGATGCGAGAAAGAAACAGCAACAGCCATGAAACTGATGGAGGAGAACATAAAGAATGGTTTTGAGATGAACGGTAAGTTGCTTTTAGATTTTGTTTTGTTTTGCTTGAGTGGCGAGAAAGAAGAACCTGCTGAAAATGACGGTGTAGATTTTGGCCTTGACCGTCTGCATGAGCTCCGAGTTGAGGAAGTTCTGACAGAGACAGAAGGTGCACCGATTGCACGTGCACATGCAGCGCAGACGAGCGTGGCTGAGAGAATAAACACACAAACACACACCCCAAATAGAGGATAGGAGGGTGTATATAAATAAACAACAACAAAACATTCACACACACACACACACACACACACGTCCATCCACCAAGGAGAAGTTTATTAATTGTACTCACATACAAGCCCTTTCTTCAAAATACACAATCAAAACCAGTAAGACGTTTGAGGCCACATGTACAAGAAACACACACACACACACACACACAAACACAGTGTTGCTGTTAGAGGCCAGCAGCATCCACCTGCAGTGAGGCCATTCTTCAGTAACACAGCGGCTAGAAAAGAGACTGGTCAGGAGATGGTCAATGAGTCATGTTGCCATGGCGACCCAACTGATACACCACCATGCGCACAGACAGGCCCAGATTGTCACTCCCCACCAGAGTGCCGTTGGAAAGACTAGCCACGTGTGCACAGGCATAATTACCACCAAAACACTGACTGAATACAGATCAGATTAAAAATTGTTGTCCGTCATATGCTGAGGAGGATTAGATTTGCGGGATTAAATTAGGTTGGAGGATCATGTGCTGAGTCGGCCGTGTGGAGGGATTACTGTTGTGACTGAGTGTGCATTACATAATCTAGAGTTGTCCTGCAGCTGGGACACAAAAAACAATTTAGTCCATGGAAACCAAACTGCCTATCTTACCATTATTGTCATTCACTTTTCCCCAATGGCCACATATTATCAAAAAACATTGGGCCAGTCTAAAGCTAAAGAGTAGCTCATTACTGCACACTAGTGGTTAAATGGCAGACCTGCAAGATAAAATATCTGAAATGTAAACACAGGGGCCACCTGTAGGCCAACAAGCAAAATTAATCAGATATCAGTTTAAACTAGTAAGTATTAAAAGTTACATCTTTAAAATGTTTATTTTTCAAATATTTATTTATATAATTTTGACCATTGTTAAAATGTCTCTATTTAAAGCTTTATGTAAAGCTTTCCTACTTATTAAGCATTGATTGTAATGGTTTCTTACGGTACGTACTAAACAACTGTATAACACAAAAGTGTTTTGAAGAATTTAGACCAATAAAATTCAACAGCTGCTCCAGATTTAATAAGGATAAATAGCCATGGTAGTGTGTGTATGTGTGTGTGTGTGTGTATGTGTGTGTGTGTGTGTGTGTGTGTGTGAAACCTACGGGTACATGGCCATGGTAGTAAGCTTGATGAAGATGTCCCTGTTTGGTGCGGCAGCCGTGTTGCAGGTGTAGGTCTGAGGCGGAGGCATCTTGTGCTTGCGGCAGAACTCCAGTGGGCTCAGAGCATACAGCTGCTTCACCTCCGGAAGGTCAGCCTTGGACGCCACCATCATGCAGGGCGTCTTGCTGTCCATGAAGTATTGCTGTGGGTATAGATAAAGCTTCAGCGGCTCACCACGGCCGTTTTTTGTGTGTTCTCAAAGGTGTGTGCGTGTGTGTATGTGGGTGGGTGAAACCTACGAGTACAAGGCCATGGTGTTGTGCGTGTGTGTGTGTGTGTGTGTGTGAACCTACAGGGACATGGCAGTGTTGGGGTGTGTGTGTTAATGAAATAAAATGAAAAACTCAATAATTTCAGCTAAGCCAGCCAATTAGACCAACAGAATGAGTAACGCCCTCAACAGTCCCAAGTACTGTCAATGGGAAGTGGATGTAATGTAGCCTAGCTGAGGAAGTGGATGTAGCTTAGGACACACTCCCGCTCACGGAACAGGGTGGACGGCAAGGGGACTAAATCTTGGTAAGATCTGTCAAATCAAAATACTGTATATATGGCCAAGTCACATTTCATTAGAAAGGGTTCATTAAAGCCTATTTGCGAAGAAAAGATGCTAAAGCAAAGTTGCAATAACCATCAAAATTTACATTAATAAAAATGGTCTGGTATTGTCAGTGTGAGGAAATGTGGAATCTGTGCTACTTACAACTGGGGGATGGCGTTTGGCAAAAAAAAAAAAAAAAAATAAATTTGGGGGTTGTCTTAAGTGGTTAAATCCTAGGAAGGGGCAAGATCTTAAATTACCTTAAAGACTTTTGCACAGTACTCAAAAGAGAATGGGTTGCTGGCGTCGTAGATCAGGCACACAACGTCGCAGGACAGCTCAGCGTCTGACAGAAAATCAAAATCTGGGAAGACCTCGTGGAGCTGACGGACAGAGGCAGGAAATATACGAGCATCAGTCAGGATTACCTGAGGCAGTCACAATTCCTTTGCCTTCAGTACAGTGCGTTGAACTTCTAGTGCTATACACAAACACACTCGCCTGCGTAACCACATTTAATATTACTGTTGTTTCAGTTCAACTCCATTTCTGAGCTCATTTAATATTACTGTTGTTTCAGTTCAACTCCATTTCTGAGCTCATTTCCCTAGTGAGAGCATTGAAATCAGAGCACATATCTTCATATGTATTCTCACAGCCATATGCAGGTTATGCCTTTCTTTTTCAGCTAGGTCTGACTCAAGACGCTCGGCCATCTAACGGCTCGCTATGATGGTGTGTTTATCAGAGCTGATCCTTAAGCCTTTTGCATTAATGAGAGGACAATAGCAGGGCTCACCAGTAAGTACTTCTCCTGCCCGTACACATAGGCCGTGCTGATTGCATAATAAGATTTGTGTTCTTCTTTTATTGTCCTCTGGCGCTAAGGAGGGAGGAAGCGAGAGCGAAACACACAGTCAAAAAACATAAAAGAAAAAGAGAGAAAAAAAATGCTAGTGTTAGACATGCTATGTTAGAGCAATGTAAGAGCAATGTTAGACATGCTATGGGTTATACATGTTATGTATTTTATAACTTCAACCTTGCCAACTATGTAAATATTAAACTGCACCCATGAATCAATTCATATTGGGTTTGAAGTACAGTAGTTGTGTTGGGTGTTGGTGCTGTGCTGTGCCATGCCTTCTCACCATGAGGTTTCTTCCCAGGAAAGCCTGCAGGAAGCCACTCTTGCCGCTGCCCATGGCACCAAACACATTACAGCGGAACACGTTGCGCTGGGTCTGCTTCTTCTGCAGGTCAATCTTCTTGTCCCGAGTCACTGCAGGGGGGAGACGGGAAAAAAAACAGACAGAAATAGAAGACAACACAAGGGGGGAAGAGAGGGAGGAGGAGGAGAAGGAAGACAACAGTGTGAGTCTGAATATTATTAAAAAGGTGTTTTTACAAGCCAGGCAAACTGAAAATGTATTCTAAGATACACAAAAATGTCATCAAAAACTGTGCAATGAGACTGAATGTTTGGGTTCTCACAACTATGACATGTTAAAAATGTGATTACAATTAGAAATGTAGCAGGATTCTTGTACTGAGAGATAAAGGGTTATTAGCCCAATTGTTTTACCCAAATGTAAAAGTCTATATATCTACTGTATTAGGCTGACATGTAAAAGAAGGCACAATCCTGTTCTGTGTTCTGTGGCCATGTACAATCCTGATGAAAAAAAAAAAGAGTTTTTTTTCAATCTACAGTATAATCTCTATTATTCACGAGTCATGGAAGTTCACCTAAACCTGTTTGGCTCTTTCTCTTCTTTACCTGCCTTTCTTGCCTCGGCCCCTGGTTTTCATTGCCCAACTCCCAAATGATAAAAAGCATGGTTTTGTTGATTTTTAAAGTCCATAAGTATGATTGTTATTAAAGGAAAGTTCATGTTCCTTCAAGTTCATGTTGATAAAGACTGCAAAAAATATCCAGCAACTGCCTATACCTTAAACAAAATAAACACAGCAAATGATTAAAATGTTTTTAACTCACAACTAACAACTCACAACTAACGACTCACATCTCCTGGTAGCAGTCATATTTCTCTGACTTCAAAAAATCCTGCCAAGAATATGTTTTCATGCAACACGTAGCTCCATTGTCAAAAACCACACATGAATGCATATGAGCTTGTAGATTAAATTTCATAGTATCACTAAGAACGCATTGCATCTGTAAGGTTATTTGGTTTCACTCCTTATTCGTTTGAACTTAAAGGAACAATGTGTAGCATTTTTAGCTGTTCATAATCTAAGTCTATGTTACCCCTTCACAATACGTGCTTTTTCTTGAATATTTACTACCACCATCAAGTATTCCAAATGATCGACTTACATAGGCATGAATGGGTGGCCTCGCTCCATAGTTATTCGCCATCTAGCAGTTAAGGGACATAATACACTGATGCTTCGCTGTTCGCGTTTTTCGCTGTCACGTGAAACTCAGGTAATGCTATGCTCCAGTCGCTCGGCAAGTTTTGAAAAAGAAAACAAGGCGGATCACACAAACTCAAAACCCAAATTTCAGGAAAAGGTGTCTTCTTCTTCTCCCAAAAAAGAAAAAGGATAATGAAAAGAGCAAGACCAGTGATATTGGAAAAAAAAGTGAACATCGATCAGAGCTGCTAATTCCCTAACGTTAGATGTGAATGGCATGAATCATGAATGCATGCACGATGAAGGAACAGGATTGAAAGAGACGCAGAATTTGCTTGCTTCCGTCTGGACAGGTAGAATGTGTCTGAATTCATAATGTTTAATTGCACGATCGCCTAGAACCAAAGATCTCCGCTTGAACCCTCTCTGGTCTAACAGTAGGTGTAGGCTATCAAGCTGAAGCTAACGTTAGTTCAGTAAGGCTCCCCAATGTTTGGGATGTTATAACGTTGACTGGGTAGATTTACCTGCAATGAATAACAGTACCAGAAGTGCTATTTATTTTATTTATTCATTTAGCTTCGTCCAAGCTATTTTACATTGCCTTATTTCATAGCCCTCTGTTTGACTTGTACCCACAAGCCTCAGGTTTCATACTCGTTTGTTTGTAACAAACAGGTAAAAATTGTTGTCTATTAGGCTAGGTCATTAGGCTAACCCTTGTTTTTTTTACGATGTGGCAAGCTTAGTGTTGTAATTTTATCTATGAAATTACATGCTATTATATTCCACTCTGCGCTTGAATGTGAGTAAGCTGTGAACTAGTTGTGTGGTGAGGTATAACGTTCTTTCTTATTGAACCGTGGCTACAGAAGTAGCCTTTCGTTCGCTTTCGTGAGAAGTGTGAGATCGTGAGATACAGACCTACAATGTCAATATTACCACATCTCACTCGTGTCATTCAAAGAAAAAAAATATTTCTCGTTTATATTGTCACTTGTCACTGCCTTTAGCTAGACGTTTGACATATTGGCGTTTTGACTAGCAAAGGCAGGTAGCTGCAATACATACTCTGAACTGCGTGCCGCAAGACTAAACAGTAGTTTGGCTAACATTTTACACATTGGACCTTTAAGATAGAGGACAACAGCCAGATCTTGCAAGAAACCCATCTGAGTTATTTTACGATTGATAAAGCTTGCTAAATTTATGTTTTTACTACACAAATTCCAAAATCAAAATGTTATTAATATTTTTAAGGGGGCCTGAGCAAAAATATAGCCTAAAACTGATGCTGAGTTTTTAGGGGTGCTTGAGCTGATGTTTGTGTATGTGTATGTATAGTTTCAGATGATAAACCTTTGCTACCTGTTTGTTATTTTATCCATGACTGTGGACTGCTCTCACCTGTTATGGCAGCGGCCTGGGACTCCTGTTCAGCGATGATGGAGTAACCAAGGTAACCAAGGTACTCCAGGCAGCGCTGGACGTCTAGGTATGTTGTCAACCTGTCGTCAACAGATACATTGATAAACACCATTTACTTACTGTTACTGTAGCCGCATTGAGTCATTAGCCAACTGGGAGATTATGAACCAAAACACTGAGCAGTAGTTGATGCATCCTAAGCTCATGTTATGTAACAGTTGCAAAATCAGAGTAAACGGTAGCTATGTGGTGCTGACATTTGTACACCACTATGTGGGCCAAACTCAAATTAAACAGCAGTGTTGCCACAGCAAACAACATGAGAAACAGATATTGCTATTTTAGCTTGCGGACACTGACGTCCACTGGGAGAGGTAGCCCTGGTAGGTGATCCAGCCCTGGTCATTGGTGCACACAGTGTTGTTGACATCAGCACCCCAGGGCATGTAGGGAAATACATCAAACAGGTCCTTTAGCTCCTCTGGGGAGAGGGCACAATCTCTGTCCTGCAACCACACAACACACACACACACACACACACACACACACACACAACTTTGCTCACCAAGTGGAAATATGCAGATAGAAATGATTTAATTTGGCTTTTTCCCCTGGAGAGCTCCTAAAATTCCAGAATTGAATAACTAGTAAATAACAATAATTGTATTACAAATTATTACAAATAACAATTTTGTAAATTACAACTATGTCAAAAAGACATGCTGTTTTCTTTAAGTTCAGTAGAACAATTCACCAAATGCAAATAATGCTTTGCATTGGGAATATCTTGATGTATGTTTTATGCACACATTTTCAAAAACCATGGTAGACATTGTAAAAAAAATTTCTGTTTTGAATTTCAAACTTTGCCACAAGACTTTAAGGACCTGCTCTACCTGCAGAGCATTAACGCAGAAGACACGGGTCATCCAGAGGGTTAACAGTGATTAAGTGCAGTATCAAGGGTAGAGTAAGCCTCTATTGTTTATCTAACAGACAATGGAACACAGCGATTAGGGAGGAAAACCTGACTGTCACCTTGTCATGCTTGTCAAAGATGCTCTGAAGAACAAGGTAAGCGTTGTGGTTGAGCTCGGTGGTGCAGTCGGGAGGTATTTTTAACCTGCGGCAGCATAAACATTGTGGCGAGATTAAGAGACGCACCCAGGGCTTAGATTAGTGATCAGAATAGCTGGATTACACCTGCACTCATCAAAGATGCCATTGGGGAACAGCCAGAGCACCCCGAGGGTGGGGTGGGGAGTCACCGTCAATACAGCGCAAGGTTCTCTTACATGATGCACTATCCCAGTCATTGGCCACGGGCATTCTAACACCCAGTCCAAAATGTTTTATTTAAATGCCTAATGTTAGGCTGACCATGAGGACAGACAGTCCGAAATGGTGAGTTGGTGGGGGTGGTAGAGACTCACGGCGGAAAGAGGTAGTCCTGATGGAGCTCCAGGTCGTCGTCGTAGCCAAACCTTCGCAGGACAGTCCAGGTGGTCTCGTGCCTCCCTCTCTGGATAAAGAGTGTATGCAGGAAGAGGAAGCCTAGGAGAAACACACACACACACACACACACACACACAAATTACAGACAGGGACTGACTATTCAGGGCTGAGTAGAAAGACTGAATAATTGTAGTTGGTTGTTACAAAAATGGTATCCAAAGCTAGCTGACAAGCTTAATATAGTTACTTTTTTATTTTTTGTTATGTGACAATGTAATGAGTCAAATTCATAACTAGTTCATATCATGTGCCTGTGTATTCTTGTACCATTCAACGTGAGACCATTATCACACACTCCATCATTGATGTTCTTCCTGACAACATTCTTGACGTCCTCCAGGGCTTGTGGAGCCAGTGGGCTGTTGAAACATGTCCTCTGGTATAGACAGAGCACAACACTATTTAGTACAGCACTAAACCACTACACCACTACACTCACAGACAGAGCATAACATTGTTTAGAAGCTAGCCACCATTACCCTAGGGCTCCACTGGATGCGTTGCTTTTTGTGAAGTCAAGTTTTAGAATGTTTGTCGCAATAGCTGTTTCCATTGATTATTAGTGAGCGCAAAATGTTATGGCAGTTTTGTCTTTGGCTTAACAGACTTAACACAACCGTCACATATCCCATGTAGCCTCCCCGTTAGGCTGGGGCTGCTCACCTGGAAAAAGTTGAGCTCGTTATCATTAAGGATGCCATCATTGTCCAGATCTGACACCTTGAAGATGCGAGTAAGGGCCTTCAGACATGCCAACTTCATCTGTAACCCAGGACCAAAGGTTCAAAAGCACTCGTAAAAAAATATGGAAATTATTTCTTCATATAAGGATATGCGTCATACCTCCTTCAGATCAGGGCAGTAGAGTGGACCAGTTGGGTGAAGAACCGCCTTCTGGGCATAGTAGAAGAGCTCTGAAATGTTCTTCAGGTTCTTGGCCGAACACTTGAAAAGACAACAAAAGGTACTAAGTAAAAATCCACACTCCATGTCCACAGACAATAATGTTAATTTGAATTTAAGTTGCTGAGTCCTTGCACACCTGTAGTGCTACACTGTCAGTGAGCATCTGATGATTCCTCATGGAATAGCCACTAGGAGCTCTTGGAAATGAACACATGTGAGTGTGAGCACTAATTGAGAAATACGCTTTAGGCCAATAGGCCTTTTAGGCCTATAGACGTGTTGATGCCACCATGCTACACTCAGACTACTTAGTTGCCTGTATTACATTCAAAGCAATATCTCCACATCTGCTCTGCTTTCTAAACCACAAAGGCAACCTCAATGAGATAAGACAAGTGAGAGCTGATCTGAGGTCAGATGTCTGCTTACATGCCTCATATTGGACTCAACCATCCCCTCATACTCCACCACAGTACTCACTTAAACACTTAATCCTTCATTCACAGGTGATAGACTTGAGGTCTGGCATTTGAGGTTTGACTGTTTCAGACTTAACTGTTCCAACTCTAAGGTTTATTTACAAACTCCAAGCCACTAGCCTTCTACTCTTGTCATAGAAATGGAAATCACATGTGTATTAACACAGTAAGCCACCAGCTATGACACCGTCTTTCAATAGAAATTGAGTCCAAAGGTGTAAGGCCACAGTCTAGGCAACTTGCCAGGATGCATTTGTGTGGTAGGAGTGGAGTTCACAGGGGTAGTGACACTGTCTAAACTACTAACCAGGATGAAGTCATGCAGTAGGAATGGGGTCCAGAGGTCTATTACCCATGTCTAAGACACTAGTCAGGAGGCAGTGGTGCAAAAGGAGTTAAGTTCACAGGTGTAATGACACAATCTGAGCCACTAGTCAGGATGCAGTCGTGCGATGAGAGTGGGAGTTGGCAGAGCTCTTAAGGCTCCAGGAGTGGGGCTGAGGAGCACTGATCTGCCCATGCTACAGTAGTTGGCTTCCAGAGAGGATCAGACTGAGATTAAGCTCACAGCAGGGGCCCTCTGCGTCTGGGCAGAAGTGATCTTAACACTTTCTAACCGAGTGCCATGCCTAGTTTGTTGGTTTTCAGAGGTGGACAAGACTTAAAGGTACAATGTGTAGCATTTTTAGCTGTTCATAATCTCATCATAATCTTACCCCTTCACAAATATGTGATTTAGTTTTTCATGAATATTTACGACCACCATAAATTTCAAGTATTCTAAATGGTCGATTTACATAGGCATGAATGGGTGGCGTTGCTCCATCTTGAAATACATTAGCCCGTAAGGGACATAATAGGCTACATTAATGCTATATTAATACATAATAGGAAGCATTAATGTAGCCTATTATGTCCCTTATTTGTGAAGGAGTAAGATTATGATTAGATTATGAACAGCTAAAAATGCTACACATTGTACCTTTAACTACAGTACTGTTTTTAAGTATCTTTTGTTTTATTTTACATTTGAAATGTGAGCAGTGGTCATTAAAGCAATAATAAACACTGAGAATTATTTGTGATGTGGTTTACCATACATCTCCTTTTAACTACATGTTAAACTCTCAGCTCCAAGCCCAACAACACAAATACAGATTTGTTTGCAGAGCAATTAAAAAATATATAATAATAATCACACATATAACACTAACTACACACATAATAAGGCTGGGAATTGTTGCCGATTTCCTGAATCGATCCGATTGTAATCCACAAGGTCATGATCCGATCCAATTCTCGATCCGAATCGATACTGTATTTTTCAAACAAAAATTGATATTGATCGGTGAATAGATTTTTTTTAACCCAGCCCTAACAGATCACTGTAAAAATGTAAAAATATTTTTGTTGTAGCTATGGTTATCGTTCATGAGAAAATAATAATTTTACCAATCTATACTTTGACTTAGGTAAAGATATTGAATACTTCATTCAGCACTTTATGTTATACCAAAAAGACAGTTGACACAGAAGGCAACAGGTTGCATGCTGGCAGCAGGTATCTACTAGCCTCTTTGTGACCTGTCCTCAAGGGACATGATTTACTTGTTTTACGGCACTCATTACTAGAGACAGGCAATCAATCAAATAAACAATCAGACCAACCACTGTAACGGTTTAACTAACAATCGTCAAGCACATGACTACTGTTTGATGTTTATAATTACTGTCAGCATTATTTATTTTGTAAATAATATTTCTTATATTTTATTTTTTCTTATATCCTGCGATTTCCACTGTATGTTCACTTACTGTTCCCTAAAAGCACACTAGCACGTGTGGTTTACCATCTGAAAAACAGTTCATTTGCAACCTTGCATAACCCTAGGAAGTTGGGTTAGCCCCTTGAGACGTGGAACGGCCCAAGGTCTCTTCCTAGACCACAACAGGATGAAAAAAGAGAGTTTTGCCTGTCCTCATTGGTGCTCTCTGCTGTAAAGTGCTACAAGACATGACATGTATAATGCGCTGTATAAATACAAACTGAATCACCTCCACACACGTCTCGATCTCGGTGTACTTGTTCATGATGGGGAGGATGGTCTCCATACTGCTGTGCTCCACCAGGTCTGACTTGTTGCCCACCAGAATGAGAGGTATCCTGCACCAACACAGACAACAGCAGACAGACAAGCAGTGAGATTGGAACAATCCCACAGCAAATACCCACAGTACAGGGATAATTCTTCACTGTGTAGTTCCTTGATCTTTCCATTTTGCTCTTAATTTCACTGTGTTTTAAAAACACTCCAGCCTGTAAACTATGAGTATTTTTTTCTTATTTTTTTTTTTATCACAAACTATCCAAGCTACTGGCATGGCTCAAAACGATAATATTTTGTTTTTAAATGCATTAAAGGCACACTAGTTTTGCTAGTATATCTGGTGGACTGCTCCATATATTCTTCTGAGTGTCACACTGCTATACACTACACTACACTACACTACTCCTCTATATAAAAACAACAACAGGAAAATAATTTAGTTACACACACCTGCTGTCTTTATCGGTTCGATCATTTATTAGTGGAATCCAATGACTGGTGACCTAAAATGACAGAATATACATTTAAAACTGTTCAGCAATTTCCATGTTAACGGTCATTTCTTTTCGATCAATGAATAGTCAATTTGGAGTCGGCTTGGCTTTCAGACATTCCTGTGTTACCTTCTCAATGGACATCTTGTTGTTGACTGAATAAACAATGCAGATGACATTAGCCTGTAACAGACAGCGGGCACGATTAGGTGTGTAGTTCCAACACACATAAATATCAGTGCATGCACTTGCACCAGGCGTCAGAATAAAGCCCTCAGACCCACCTTCGTGATCTCTTGATAGAGCTGCTCATCAGTCTGTTCGGCTTCTGCACACAGAAAGGTACAAGTAGAGGATTGAGGCATTCAAGCCTTGAGTTGAAAAGCAGCTATAGAGCTGTGCGCTTCAGAAGTCTGAGTCATTACCTGAGTAGTCGACAATGTGTGTGGGCACTCTTTCTGGAGTGACGTCAGCAGGAATGGTGATTTCTTCGGCACGATAGGGCACCTGGAGTCAAGATTCATAGCATGTGATACACACACTAGGAGGAATGCATTCTGAGCATATTGTGATTTTGATTTAGTCTATACAACCAATAACTCTTTAACCCACTTTGAAAGCATAGCATGGATAAAATTACAATATAATAGCTGAATTAGTTTTTAAGCATAAAAAAAAAAAGATTTCCATACCACATCTGGAAACTCTTCAGTCACCAGTGACATGATAAGGGAAGTCTTCCCGACTTTGGCTGTGAAAATAAATAAATAAATAAGCAAACCACAACAGTGAACTAACCCAGAGGTTGAGGCACAATGACTGGTCCTTAAAATAGTTTCACACCCTATTTAATTATTGATAGAGTCTTAATGCATTGTGCCCCATTCTCAAGTTTTATGTAGGCCACTTTTCAAGCAACTTCTGGCTGTTGACCTTATAAACCATATTGTCACAGAGCAAGGGCTGAAATGTTCTTACTTAACCATTTAAAGAAAAAATTGCCTACTCTTTACTTGTGACCTAATGCTTATAGTACAGTGATACAATTAGCAAGGCACATTCTGAGCATGCCATGACACAATTTAAAAGAATTGCTATGAAATGAAAGAAAAATGTATTTTTGTGTACATTGAAAAAACAATGCACTCTCATAGCTTACCATGCGGATTGACACATCCTATGCAATCAAGTTACAGAAGTTAGTGTATATGTAAAATAAATTTAATGTTAATTCTTTAGCCGTTTATCTGAGAGACTTACTACCCAAAAACTGAAGAGGTGACGTTTTGTATAAAAACGTTAGGCCTAGAATTCTACATAACTCCCGAAGATCTCCTAGATGAGGTTATGTTTAGCCTATTAGATAAATTGTCCTGTGCGTGGCACAGAAGATTGGATTTTATAACCTAAATTAGATGTCAACTTGGCCGTCTAAACATGAATATGAATTCTTCATAATTACAGATACATAGACGAACTTCAAGGCAAAAAGGTAGCGTGAAGAAAGGCAGGTGTGGCATGTGAATGAGAGCCCTTACCGTTACGCCATACAGGGAATATTGGAATACTAGCCTACGTTTTACTCTAGATCTATTCCAAAATAACCTTTTGGGCATCTTTGTGTTGCTGACACAGGCGACTCTCGAGGGGCCAGACTTCGCCATGAAGTAAGATTCAACTCTGAAAACTATGCAGGATTGGCTTGTGTGCAGAGTAGACTTCAGTCAAGGCCATGTTAACGTTACCTACTGTAGGCTTGATATGGCCCTTGGTCCAGCTCACTCTGGAGTCGGGAGTAGGGCCTAAAATTCCAGTCATTAGAATACTTTCTACTACATTTCAGGGTATTCGGTTGTGCAAACAAATTCCTAATCTGACTGCGTATCCACAACTGCAACAACTCCAGATGCATGCCAATTTTACTAGTCTACAATTAGCTAGTGGTTGTAACAAACATTAATTTCATGGGATATAGAGTAGATATTAGGCTACAACACAGATCAACAGATCACAGACAACACCCTCAGGCTCTCCCTTTATTCAGCTTTAGAAACGTATAGGCCTATGAGGTTATTTACACAAATTGTAATACAGTGCAAGCAGTGTAATTATGCTATAATGGTCAACAAACTAGCCTATGTTTTCTGTACGGACACAGATAGCAGCGTTAGCAGTAATTCATATCAGACTAAATACTGTAAAGTAATAATTGTGACGTGGTTTACTTTAGCGTTGTGGATCAAATGTTACAGCTACTAATGTGAATGAGAATCTTCACAGACATAAGGAATGTGACGTTATCACAACATTCGCACTGACAACTGTCACCTGCTAATAACACTGCCATGATAACATTAGCGGTCATGTCCAAGCGGAAGAAAAACAAATCGCACTCACGTTCCCCTACTAGTAATATCCTCACGTCCTTTCGCATATTTTCCAGTTTGTGGTTCTGACTCGGGAAATATCTGATCAAAAAGCATTTAAGTTGTCATGCGGTAGGACAGCAAGGTTGAAGGCAAATCACAAATGCGCAGATTCCATTGGGATTTACAGATCTTCTTGGCTATCAGAAGCTGGTTTAAATTTGATTTAAGAGAAGTACAAATGTATCAAATTGTTCACTTTACTTGACGTGAACATGACACACTGGAACTTGAGAGATTTACATTAGCCAATGGCTTCTGTAGCCACCGACGGTAGTGGTGGTTGTCGGCTTGGCTTTCATCATAGTACACGCCTTCAGCAGCTGACCTTCATACGGACGAGTAAAAGAGTGGGACAAGCAGGACGGATTACAAATACGCGTAGGCTAACGTTCCTTCCCAGATCAAGACACGAGGCAATATTTTAATCTTATTTCTCTATAAATATACAACATAGGCCTACGCAACATTTTAACTTTCTTAACATTACAATAGACAAAAAATGTAAAGTAACAGCATGTGGCAGAGTTTTTTTTAATGAGTCCATCATCCAGTGATGCAATTAGGCTATTGTAACCTAAAACAAAAATCTCTGTAGAGTTGACAGTATGATACAGGGCAGTAACTCTGCAACTGCATGCAAGATCAACATTAGCCTCGGCCTCCTCATCTCTTCATGATTTCCCCATGTCAGTTTCCACTGAAATAAGAAAAACAACAAGACATTATCCATGACAGGCCATATTTTTTCAAATGAGAAAAAAAGATACAATATTCAATTCATGAATATGTACATGCCCCAGGATTTAAGAAAGTTTATTAAAATTAGCACTACTCCCACATACCTATATCATTGACCTATGACATCACTATCATCAATAAGTACACATAGAAAGTGAATGTGTATTTGAAGCTTGTATTGACATAGTTCAGTGAGTGTGGGCTGCAGTGAGTGTGGATAAGGTATGCAAGATGTAGCTGCAGCTCTTACGGGCATTGTGCTGAGGGAGAATAGGAAGAGCCATGACCTCTCTGAAGGCCTTGACCCACTCCTTTTGCTCTTGCTCCCGTTCACACATGAACACAAACTGCCTTTCGGGCGTCTGCACCATGATCCCACATCTCCACCTGTTGATTAAGGTGCCTTTGTGCACACTCTCCCTCACTGAGAAGCCATGTACCTCTGAGCCAATAAACACTGTACCCAACTCCAAAGCATCCTTTAATAGAAGGCAAGGCATGGAATGACACATTGTCTATTGAACTGTTTAAAATCCTGAGACATTAAGTTAAGAAATCCTATGTCTGCTTCCCATTTTTTGAAAAGAGAATTCCAGGTATATGCATTTGTCTATGTTACACAACATACACAACATGTTACACATACACAACATGTCTTCTTTTGATTCAATTTGCTAGTATTTTTAATAAATTGATCCACTACACAAAATAACTTTACCATTGGTGTTTTGAAGTACAGCAACTTTCTGTCCACAGAACAAAGAATGAACCATCTTTTCTTGAAAGGCTCCCTTTGCTTGGCCAAGAGAAAGTAAATAGTGTTGCAATACTGTTAGTAGGCTACTTTGGAATGGTTTTAACTGCATACATTTGTGATACAATTATTTCCAACTAGAAATGTTCATATCCTGACTGATGAAATAAAGAAAACACTTCCATTAAATAAACAGTATGTTGTATTTAGAGTTGCACAAACCTTTGGTCCTGTTTTTTTCATGTAGCCTTCTTTAAGACTGTTTCGGGTTAGTAATGGGAGAAGCTTCTCAAAAAAAAAAAAAAAGATAGCTAAACAAGCTCAGTTCAGACACTTAGTCCAAATGATTTGTAAAGTATTGCCTTTTTATGGTGTATCATGATAAGATATTTTTAAATGCTGCATACTGCTAGTACCTCATTGTCATTGGATGGTGAGAGGATCATCTTTAAATATGCATAGCGGGCAGCCCGGATTGCATTGAACCAGTTCACAATCTCCTGAAAAGATACAGAACTGAATGAATTAAGAATCACACAACTTTTTGTAAACTAGCAAGAGCAATAACATAACTTGGTCCAACTGAACACCTGTTACACAGTAAGAGTTGAGAGGTGCCAATAATGCCCACCTGACCACTCTCATGGTAAACAAAGAGGTTTCTGGTGTGCTCCTCTTTTACATAGGAGATCTGCAAGCCATGACGGTGGCCTATCTTCTCGGGCTGGAAGGATGCATTCAGATCTCTGACTGGGATGACTGCTTTGGGACTTCTGGACAGCTAAGTAGCCAGAAGTCAAGAGATTAAATGCAGACATATTGCTAGATGAATGCAAAGTGCTTTCAGTAACAAATCTGTGTATAAGGAAAACTATTGAAAACAAACTAGTATACAGGCTGCATCTGAAAGGAGAAATCCAGTGAATCTATAGCTCTTATTAAGTCACCAAATGCTGTTTGTAGGAAAATGAACCCGAAATTGTGACATAACATAGACCAAAAAGCAAATATAGGCAGTTATCACCAAAGACACAGAAGCTCATTCTCAGTTTCATTTTCTTATGCCCGATTAGCATTAGCTTCCAGTTTGCGGTCTATGTTGTATCAAGGTTCTCATTCTTTTTTCTATAGTAACGACCTTAACCAACAGGGTTATGGATTGATTCATTTCACCTTTAACAACAATGGTGACAAGTGTCCTCCACCAAAACCCTTGGGTTGTATTAAACTTTTAGCAAAACTATTTTTGCAGTGCTATCATCAGGCAATTTTAAACTGATTACTCTTCAGAACATACATACATACATACATACATCTTCTTTGTTGAAGTACACAAGTGTGAGCTCTTTCTCAGAAAGGACAAATCTCCTCTTCAAGAAGTGCTTGTTGTTTTTGCCTTTCTTCCACAAGGTCCCTTGATAAAAACCTGTTTAAAGTTAATACCAGATGAATGTTTTGTCATCAGAGATGCTATGCTACTACTGGCTGTGAGCTAGGCCTAGTCTGGTTACCTGAACTGTAAGTCTTTTGGAAGTTTCCATGATCTGTGAACTCACGTCTTTCATATTTGGCTCGAATCCACTGCTCTCTTAGGACTCTTGAAAGAAAATGTATCTTGTTATGCCTTTCTTTAAAGTTTTGCAGATAAAACTGTAGCATGAATTCACTGTTTATTTGCCATCTGTTATTTACAGAGATAATTTATTGTACTTATTTAGCTTATCACAAGAAGAGTAGGCTCCAACAAGGTTGGTGAATACTTCTGCAAAAAAAATCCCCTTTTTAATGACCCATTCAGTGATATCTAGTTCCTTATACATAAACAAGACTCACACACAGTCATGTTCCTTTGGTCTATAGTAAAAAGCCGGAACAAACTTCTCATAATAGGATCTGACCGCTGAGTTGCCATGGCGCCTCATAAACTAAATAAATCAGAATGCAAAAGTTTTTTTTTTTTTTAGTTTTTAAAAGATTTTGAAGCTTTAATAAAACAAACAACAATAATGTTATTGTTTGATTGATTCAGTTCATATTCCTGTACAATACCTCAACCAGGTCATCTTCCCAGTTGTCCAAACGTATAGACTTGATGCGACTGATGTCTGGCAAATCTCTGTGTGTGCCAGAACAGTTCATACACACAAACACACCGAGTTTGTAGGAGGCCCACTCTGGTTCTGAATATGTCCATAACCAAGACAAGCATAGACCAATGAAAGATGCATTAGGTCAACACTGCAATATTCATGCAACTTAACTGATGAACTTTGTTCATTGTCTAGATGTTTTAATTCAACAATTAAAAACACATTTTTGATACAATGCAATAAAAGCATTGGTACAGTTTTTTTTTTACGATATGTGTTACATACAGTGGGTGTAGATTACATACTGATAAATGAGCAAAACACTTACCAGGTGCCTCACAGTCGGCACAGAAGCTGTTATTGGGCTGTTTGACTATCTCTAAAAGAATGTTCTTGTTTCTGTCCCAAGACCCCATGGGTGCACAGAAAATGTCATTAGTTAATTTCCATCATGATCCTTTCTGTATTTTAAGCAAACATTTATTTTTCATACAACAGCCAAAGCTAATTGTTGAACTTGTTATCTGTTTTCTGAATCATAACTCTCTGTAGACTAAGGAACAGGAGGGAAATGCAAGTTTACTTAATTGCTCAGCAGCTTAAACGCCTGCGACCCTAGCCCTGCCCTTAAGGAAGTGAAACATCAAATCACATCTGAACATGAACTACCATGATTATCCGAGCTGAAGAAGCGAAACCATCGAACATAGCCTACTGTAACAATACAAATAAAGTGCCAGCCGACTGGGCCATGACCTTAGGAACATTTGTTACCGCGCCATGGTTGCACGCGGACATATTTAAGAGCACGGACAATTTGCTGTCTGTGGCATCTGTGGACATACATAGACGGTAAAAGAAACAAACCTGTCTTCAAAACAAATATCATGCAATGAAAAGGCAATGTGGATCATCAGACGTCTTCTGTCTTCTGCGGGTGCAAGAGGTAGGCTACCCTTCATGATAAAATGTAACTTGTTAGAAAGGTAGCCTATCAGTTGGTCACATTGTTCACCTTGTCAGAATCACTGTACCTAGCATGTTGTAGCTAGAGCATAGAAAAGTTAAAAATGCAAAGTTACACTGTGACTTGTTTATTATCCCCACAGGCCATTATGGATTACTCTGTCGCACGACGGGCGTGCTCCCCGAGGTCGCACCTAGATACCTTCAGTGCACATGTTGCTGGCGAAGTCGCATCACTGTTGCAGGGTTCGATGCTTTTAATGGAAGCCTCTCCTCCGACTTATGCAGCGATGACAAGCAGTCTTTGGACACATGTTACACACCCGAACAGCGAGCCGCTATTCTGCAGCTTCTAAATAATGCGACGGAGTCTGAGCTCGCCACTATAAAGCTTTTGAGAGGACGCAAATCTGTAAATATAGTGGACTACAGAAGTCGACACGGTCCCTTCAAAACTCTCGAAAGTGTCATTAACGTACCTTTACTAAAACACAAAAGTGCCGTCATTGTATTCAACTCTATCCTCAACCCGCCCGAGAAAAAGGTTAAAAGGAAAACAAAAATTCAACTCGCCAAATTTATCAGACCAGATATCGACCGAGAACTCTTACAGGTAGAATTATGTCATCAGTTGTTTTATACCTAGTATATCATGTCATTATATTAACACACCATTCTACGCTGTCGCAGGAGGCTAACACGATCGTGTCAGTCATATGTGGCACCAACAAAGTGGCATGGGCTCATGTGGACCGTGCCTTAACTGTACTGGATTGGCAGTATCAGGAATGCAGCAGTTTCATGAAGGGGACATATATGGCCTCTGCCTATTTAGAAAATGTAAGTATTGTAACGTCAAACACGTTGCGTTTATGTGCTTATACTTATGCATGTACTTATTATATAATATATATATATTTTTTTTACAGATTTCATCTGCTGTGTCACACATGCCTGATGCCGACTTCTACATCGTTGAGAAGCCAGGCATTTCTATGCAGAACACGTCGCTGTTTCCCGTTATGGCACATCTCCGCACTGTGGAGGCTATGTTGTTTGCACTGTTGACGCAACGGCAGGAAGCCTGCGATTTTCCTAGAGTTCTGAACATGATGCGCGTGGCTGTTGGCCGTCACTTTGGCCTTATTGTGGGCGATTCGCGTACTAGTGGAGCACCGGTGGTGCGTCAGATGATGACGGAGTCGGTGACCAAGAAGGCTCCTCGTGTCACTTTCCCCCACGACCTGCTGGTGAAGTATCGAAATGCTTTCCAGATGGGCAGCCGCAACCGTGGTGAAGAACTGTGTGATGCCCTATTGCAGGCAGTGGCTTTCTATGAGCTCCTGGGGGAATAGACTGCTTGTGAATCTATGATCTTGGGTGACATCTCTCATGATGACAGTTACCACTTCATCAAGCTAGTTGCAGAATGCAGACCCGAGCCAGTGATGCATTCTGGAGTGAAATAATGCACTGCTGCCTACAGTCCACAGCACCCATCTTAAAAAGGGCAGGTAATGTCAAATTAACCAGCAAAAACATCTGGAGTCATGTCATGCCCTTCACCACGGTATTGAGCTATGGACATTTTAATATTGTCTCCTGTTTGCAAACTGAGTCTGGCTCAGGTACTCTTTACACACCTATCATTAGGATGTTCTCAAACCCCTGACTTTGATCATTTCCATTTCAGTTTTTAAAATTTGACTTCAGTGTCTGCTGAACTAGAAGGCACAATAGCTTAATGTTTGTAACAGATATTCATAACTTAAAAAAAATAAAGTTTATTTATTGAAAAACTGCACAGTGGCCAAACAAAAATAACACTTTTCTGACTTTACAATTTATACTTTACAAACACGTTTTAGAAATACATACATATAAACACATCATCACCGAGATTATGGAGAATGGAATGTTCTAGGGTGTTTCTGCATCGTCATGGGAAGTCCTCAGAAAGCTGCTGCAGTGTGTTTTTGGAGAGTCCTAACTGGATACTCTTCAAGTAGTGAGGGTAATAGCTGTGAAAACACCACACAATCTTTCATTGAACCTGAGCCATGTTAACAATACCCAGCTTGTTAAAGAAGAGGAATGATCCTTAAAGTAAAAAAAAAAAAAAAATGAAAATACTGACACTAGAAATGGACTCTATCTGCAAAGAAATGCTGTAGGATATTTTTCTTCGCAATTAGATACTGTAGATTCTAAAGCCTCTTGTACATTTCTCCCATTCACTTTCAAAAACAAAATGTTTTTTTTTTTCTATTCACCTGTGTCTAGTCTTGTTCTTGTCCTGCAGGTTTTCTGACTTGCAGATGGTGCGCAAACATGGCAGGTAGTCCGTAATAACAACTTTGGCACTTCCATGCCTGTTGAATGATTTACTGCAGAGAACTGTCTTAATGAGTTCAGCTCGCCTTTCAGCAGTACTGCAAAATAGTTATAACCAGACATGTCAAACACAAATGCTACAAAACAAATTAATGCATAGAATTTGAAACAACCGATTTATAATACAGTACACTTACAGTACAGAACGTTCTGCTATAAAAGGCAAGAAATGTCCCTAGAATCTGAACCATAAAGCATGTGTTGCATTAGTGTGCGCTACTGTGGGATTAGTACTTACTTTGTCTCAGTGTAAGTGGGCAGGTTGGAGAGAAGGCCATGTGTGTGGGGAGGTGGAGGTAAGGTGAGCTGCTCCAGCACCTGTTTGCACTGGTCTGCCCCCACTTCTTCTCCAAGTCTTTGGGCCCTTGCCATGGCCTGCACCATCTCCACACAGCATCCCCTAAAGCTCATGCCCTCTACAGCAGCTCTTAAATCAGAGGCCTTGTGCCTCCACATCTGCTCCTGCACCGGCTCCTCCTCTCTCTCTTCATCCAGCATCCCGTCCCTTAACTCTGCTCTGGTTGGGACACTAAACAGATCTGGTGTGCAGTGGCCACTTCCCACATGTCCATTCTGCAGGTAACAGTCCAGTGTGGACAAGTTGTCCAGGAATTCAGCAAGGCTGAGCAAGCAGCTCATTACCATACTAGAGGTTTTCTTCTCTCCCAAGTGCCTCCTAGTACACCTCTCTGACTGAGAGAGATGTGATGAGGTCTCAGTCTTTGCTGCAGAGTGAGGTTTGGACCTCTGCAATCCTTTCAAAGACAGACAGCACCTTTTCCTGGGTTTTGAGGGAAGCCTTTCTCCCGGAGATTTATCTACAACTAGAGAAGGTTCAGGAAGTTCTTTGGCCTGAACCTCTTCGTGCATCCCAGAGTTTGACACGCTCTTCAGGCAGTCATTAGGGCTAGATGAGGTAGTGGTTGGCAGAGGTAGGAGTGTTTCCATGTTCAAGTAGAGTAGATCTGTCCCTCTTTGCTGGCTTTCTGATAGAATCTCTAAACACCTTCTATGCTCAGATGTATTCCAGGTAAGAGTCTACAGCGAAGACATCAAAATTAAGTGTGCAAATTAGGTTGTGAATAAAGAACGAAGCTATCTCTTTCCTTCTTCTGATTCATAAATGTTCTACATATCCTCAAATCAATAAATGTGGAAAAGACTTACTTTGACTAAAAAGGCTTACTTTGAACATCCTTGATAGCTCACGTACAGCCAGAAACTCCCAACATGCCCCTGAGCAGCCGGTGTCATGCAGCAGCTCTACAAGATCAGCAGACTGCACAGATTCCACCTCTGTGTGTAACCACGCCCCCCCATAGGGAAGACACTGTGACATCACAGGATGGTTCAGAGGAAGAGGAGCAGTAGGACCCCCTCCGCTTTGCACCCAGAACTGCAGCTGGAGCAGACACTGCCGGATGTCCCCAGTTTGTGCCGCTGGCAAAGAAGATATGTCCTGAGGGTCTGTCCTCACATTCTCCACCAAACACACCAACTGGAGGTAGCTGCACACAACCCTCTAAGCGCAAACAGAATTAAAGGATACAGGCCTGTTAGAATGTGGCATTTGCATTTTGATAGAATGATACCCAGGTTAAAAGGAAGATCTTACCAATCACGCAATGCAAACATCTGTCCGTTTTAGAATTTTTAGAATTCTATTTTTAGAATTGCCTTACCATAGGGGGCTTCTTAAAATGTAGCTCCTTCAAGTGGGTATCAAATTTTCCACCAAACAAAGGATCTTGGGTGGGAAGAACAATACATTCTCATTAACAGTGAAATCTGCAATGTGATTTAGTCAACTGCCTTGTGGTTCAAGGTCACTCAATGCTGTAGGAAAAACTAATTTTAAATTGGTGCAACATAGACCAAGTAACAAACCAATAACCATGTTAACCGAACAGGACATAGTGGAAAGAAACTTCATGTATGTTACTGGCGCCCATTCACTTTGTGGTAGTTGTTGGTTTGACCACTCAGTCTATGTTGCATCCCATTTTGTTCGTTTTCCTACTGACAGCACTTGGTGAGCTCAAACAGATGGGTTATGGATTGATTCACACACATTTTTTCCTTTAATATTGTGTTATTTGACATCCTGTTTAAAAGATGGAGAATGAAGGACAGAGCAGGGCTTACCAGTGGTTGTAAGCACTACAGGCCTTTTAGTTGTGGACATGAAAGTCTTAATTGCCGAGAGAAACCCAACATCTTCACTGAAGATGACATCAACCTTGCAAGAAAATAATTTCCATATATTACTGGATGACCAAAGAGTCTCTTATAAAATCTGCTAGAACGAACTAAAATTGATTCTCTCATTACAAAGCACAGTGCTCTGGCAAATGAGGTAAAAAGACCGTTCATCAACCATCTCTGGTTAAACTTCTGAACTTTACCTCCTCAAACAAAATAAGAGACATTAGTGTCAATTTGCCAGCTTTAGTCATCCTGAGGGGATCATCTTCCTCATCTATGATGATTGTTTGAAGGTCTTGAGCTTCATGCTTCCCACTGCTTGTCTCCATATTGTGAACATCACCTAATGAGAAGATATGCACGTATTATGGAAATATTAATGTTTCCTGTGTAAGGAATGATAGAAAAATAGATTACTCCAAAGTGGCTACCGTGCTGTGTGTGATTAGCATAGTTTTGTTTTGGATTGTCAGCTTTGTTGGTTTTCTGGAAGAAATGTGTCAGATCTACAGATGTGGAGCAGGGCTTCCTAAGTGAACTTTTCCGCAAAGTTGATGGCTGTCTCCGAGTTAACGTCACAACCTTCTTAGATGAGTTTGCCTTCTCTGCAAAATTAAAAAAACAAATTCAGCAGTGTCAGAATTGTATCGCAGAACTTCCTTAAACAAAATATAAACGTTGTTCATTGAATCAAATGTAGCCTTTGTCTTCTGTCTCCCAACTCCCACCCTTCTCCTTCACCAACATGCAGACAGTCTTGACAGTCATGATCCTAATGTCTAGTTTTGTTTTTTTTCCCCTTAGGTACTGGTTCTCATATCTGATATCTCCAATGCTTCATGTTTGCAGACAGCCTGCAGTCATTGTGATCTTGCTCTATTCGCATCTAAACAGATTATTTGTGATCTTGCTCCAACCAGAATCTTAACTGTATTTAATTTGACCATTTAACCACGCTGTGCATTTAACCATAGTAACTTATGGTACTCACGAGGGGAGTTTGTAGGTTTAGCTGAGCAGCCGGCACTGTTATGGGAGGTGAAGTAGGTGGGCTTCAGGGTGCAGGCTGTTGGGGTGCCAACCTGGTGTGACTGGGTAGCCTCCTTCAGCTGGGCCAAAAGCAGGCGCCCGCTACGCTGAGACGATGCGTTCACCTCAAAGACCTACACAGATTAACCCAACACAGGCATAAGCATCATCCACAGTCATTGTTTTTTTTCTCTCAAAGTGATATAAATACAAAAATGTATCTGCGCCACATGATGCATTCAAAAGTACCTTGAAGCCGAGTTCCTGGGCGCAGGCATAGACCGCTGCCGTCTTGCCCACACCTTGTGGGCCAGTGATGAGAAGAGCAGTGCCAAGATCTACTTCGCAGTCCTCTAAAACCACCTCACCTTCAAAGTCCCCACTGTCCCACGAGCCTGGAAGAAAAAAAAAAAAAAAACACAGCAGAGATAAGCAGATTGCATTTACCTGATGACTAACATTACCAAATTCGAAAATGAGTGGAGGTGACATGAGTTTTTACCGTTACTATTTTTCCTTCGTACTTCCTCCTTTTTTTTCTTGCGCTCTTCCTTGTCTGCCTTTAGCTTCCATTCCTTTAACCAGCTGAAGCAGAGGAAAACTTCTTATGTTTGCCTTAAGCACATTCTCTTAGTTTGGCTAAACACAACTGGCCCTGTACACATTAAAATGGCTGCTTACGTGTGCAATTTCTTCACTCCTCCAGGATTTCCTACAACTTCAGTGGAGTGCTGAGGTTGGTATTTTTCCGTCCACAAGACATCATCTACCTGCTGGATTTCTGAGAGAGAAAATGCAAACCCCCTGAGTAACTGTACATCATACAACCGTTTAACTGTAAAATCATGCTGACATTAACTCACCATGAAACAACCGAGTTATATTTCCAGTTTTTTCCCCTGTAGTATCCCATTGATTCATTGTTACAGAAGATGCCACGGATGGGCTCGCCTTCTCCTGCTGTTCTCTGCGCTTTCTGGTGCGACTCAGCCTGCTCCAACAGGCCGGTTTCCTTGGAGTGTGGCCCAGCATGTCCAATGAGGGTCCAGTAGGCCTTTCGTTGGCCCGGCGCCGTTTGGGTGACAGACCTGGACTCAGTCCCTCAGGCTTCAACTTCCTCTTGCCTCTCAAGCAATGGACTTTGGGGCTGTGTGTGCATCCCTCTGGTGCTAAAGAAAAAAAGGAAAGATAAATAACAATGATTTAAAAAAATCTGGAGTGAAATGCTTCCTTGGGCTGTTGTTCAAGATGATTACAAACATGCTAAATGTTTGGTTAAAATTGCATTGAATGTTGTTACTACAATTAGTTAGTTACTAGTATTATTCTGGCTTTGTAGTACAGTTCCAGGGCTCTTTCCAATACATACCTTGATCACCTAATATTTTTTCATGCTTCAAACGTTTTTTGGTCAGCACAGTGAAGAACCTTTGAATGGGGAACATGGGGTTGGCAACCTTGATTTCCTCTAACAGCTGTTTGAGGATGTCCTCTGACATGTCTGGTCTCCATCTTGATCTCTACAACATAAATCCACTATCAGCAGGCATCTACAGCTACAGCATCAGTGCTGTGTTTAAACAAAAGTGAGGTACTGACCCTCTGCCTGTTGACTGTAGGGAAAGACTGGGTTGTGAAGGAGTGCCAGTCTGCAGGATGCCAATGCCCACTAGAGGACCACAGAGGATCACTTGGTTGCCTAAAGTTCCTCAGCAATGGAGACACCGGCCAAGGAAGACTCCAGAGCAAAATATCTGCTAAATAGACATTAACAAAACCACATTCCTGTCAAACGACATGGACAGAATATACAGTGTTGTCACCAGCTAACACAAAAGAGAAAATGTGAAATCTGACCGTGTGCCATTTGTAATACATGTCCCCCAGGTTGTGCACAGCGTACTGGAAGCTGATAGACACTGTCAATGTCCTGAGTGTCTGGCTTTTCCTGCAGTTTAGATTGTTCTTTGGGAGTTACTTGTTTACATGACTTATGAGTAGCCTGGTACTTCTTGCCCTGCAAGGAACTGTTTAGGTTGGTCTTAGTCGATCTAGGTGTCTGAGAAAGATAATGCATCGTTTTTGCTTTACTGTGCCTTTCTGAATAAACGCTTCCAGTGCATTTTCGGTCTTTTGGTGCTGCATGGGATGACAGATTTGACAGGTTCTCACTGGTGCTCTGCAGATGGCATTTCCTGGGATACTTCCCTTCACTTCTGGATGTTTCTTCTGTCGCAGGTAGGCATACATCCCAGTTAACATCCCCATTTTCCCCTGTGGACGGTGTATGGACTATATCCTTAGAGTCCTTGTCCACGCTTACCGTATGTCGGTTAGGATAGTCGATTCCACCGAAGTTCCTAAACCGCTTGAGCTTGGTTGAGTATGGTTTAACATCAGACGTGGTTACCCTACCTCTAAAAGTTTCTCTAAAGGTTGGGAAAAAGTTTATAATACTACCCGTCTGTTGTGGCTTAGTTTTCCTTGTGGATGACGCCATGGGCAAGACCGTTCATTCAAGGTAAAAGTCTGATTCGTGCTGTATTAAAAATAGCATTTTTGTCAATTTGTTAAGTTATTAAACGCGATATCAGACTCGCTAGTTAGTGTCGCGTTGCCCATCTCGTCCAAATGCCAAAGGCAACTTGCCAGCTAATACTCTGATTTGTCAATCGGTTTACAACCTTACTGCCAGACATCATCGGCTTGATTGATGCGTTGTTCGTTAGCTATTATCAAATACATTTATCGCTGGTTTCGGGTTTTCATTTCAAAAGCTGCCTTGCAGTGCATAAGAGTTTTATACTAGTAGTTTATACTAGTTGGCCTACGTTACCAGCCCTCCAGGAAAAAAAACGTCGTCCCGCCAAACCCATCAGGAAATTATGTAGGCTACCAATCAGATCTTTTGGGTATGAGGTCAGATCTACGTCACATGTACCGCCTTCCTAAATCTGTGCGCAAAATCAAAGATGGTTTGAAACATCAACTCTGGTGCGTTTTATTAGAAGTAGGGGTGCAGTGTGTTCTATGAATATGATGATGTCCCCTCTTCTGTATGAATCTGGCCGATCCGATTGAACCCCGTACAGTGCAATCAGGAAACAATGAGATGTAGTTCACTAAATTCACTTTTTGTAACCGTTAAAACATGTTTGAGAAACTTAGTGAAATTATAATTTATTGTTTTTATTTTTTATTTCAAGACAAAAGTTCCATGAAAGTATTTTGTCAGATTGATACTTTTTACCTATTATACTACAGGTATACAATTGAAAAAGAGGAAAAAAGATTGCTGCAAATGTTGCACTTTGGCTTGTGTTGAAAACTCATAAGTAACCATTTATTGTTCCACATTCTCCTACAAAAAGCAATTCTGTTCCTGTTTTTCGGTGACAGTGGTAAAGACTGTTGTGGATACTGACAAACTTACCATACACTAGTAAACACATCCAAACGGTTTCAAATATAAACGAAATAAAGAGCCTCCTGAAAAAGATATTTTGATCAACGGAATATACAGAGCTGTTTCGAATCAGAAGCATCGTCAGTTTCTGAAAATGGGTTAACAACAATACGTTGTTTTAAGTAATGCTATAAGGGATTCCTGGATAGTAAGACGCGTTGGCCTAATAAGACTGACAATGCTGTCAGTTTAGACACATCGGATTAAAACACTTAAAATGTTTTAGGTTTTCTCCACAAACTCCTATGCTGCCATGTTGTAAAGTAACATTACCTGGTTGTATCTAACCAAGTCCCAATTAAGGTGCAGCAATTAAGCTGTTGCTGTACAGACACCATCAATATCAACCAGGTGATGTCACATTTTAATCACAAAGCATTGAATGAATTTCTAGTTTTAATAAATAAGAGAGCATTTTGAGGTTTTTAATCCTGTTAGATATAGCGCATACTAATGTCAGACTTATACGGCCAACATGTCTTACTAACTAGGGATCATTTTAAGGGCATGAGTTGATCCTGAAGGTGATCCAGTAGAAAAAAAGTAAATCATACAATAGCATTTCTGGGATACAGATCTTAGAATTCTGTAGTATCATTAAAACAATGCTCCTCTGAGAGTGAACTTCACCAAATATCCACAGGTAAGACTACCTGGAACAGGTACGAATCAGCTACCAAAATAACCTGGCTACTTCCACAACCAACTGAGGACATTTTTTTAAAAAAAAAAAAAAAAAAGGTTAAAATTAGCTTTCTGCCTACGTATTTCCAACGTTTGACAATCAGACGGGGGGGGGGAAAGAGTTCCACAAGTTCTGAAAGTGTGACCATCCACTGGAAAGGGTAGCAAGACGAAGTGCTAACATGTGCTAAAACAGACCACTGATTCAACATCAGTTAATGAACACAAATGATCGAGACTAATAGTATTCTCATCCTACGGCAATTCATGTCTCCCTGACAGAGCTTTCTGATCACTAGGTGAGGAGCAACATACTCTAGCCATGATTGTAGGGAAACGGTGAGCTATCCAAAGCTAAATTGGATTTGTTCCCCCTATCCCTTCTGCCTTGTCCGTTCCAGATTTCACTATAGTGGCTCATAATTACCACTCAAGGTCCTCGGGAATCAAGAAAGAAAAGGAACCAAGTCTCCTCTGGCACTAGACATGAGGTGGAGCGCGCTGCCATCAGTCAGACATGGCGCTTTTTGTGCGCTTGCCGTGTAGCGATACTCCGGAGCAGAGCGCGTGACCGTTGCAGACGGCGTGGGCGTCGGCCTGCCCTTCGTCCGCCTCTGGAAGCTCATCCTCAATCTCACGCAGGCGTGCCATGGTGCGGTCGATGGTGGCAATGGTGACCAGGTTGAAGTCGTGCATGCTCACCAGATGCAGCAGGAAGTTGCGCTTGAGGTTGCGGCGGATGATGTGCGGCCCACAGTTCTCCACAAACAGCATGATGGCCTGCGGCATCTGGTTGTCTGCTATGAAGCTACTCAGACACAGAGGGAGACAAGAAAGGATGAGGACGATATTAATACTAAAAATTCATGCCAACATCCATGCTGAAATGTAACAGCACCAAACAACTTATTCTGACAAATGAGCAGACATTCTGGGCGAGTCGGATGACATTAGAAACACAGAAGGGGTTGTGTACAGTGAAGAAGCCGCTAGATTGTTTGGCTTTACAAAGTGCATGCCAATAATAAACACATTTTGCTTAGGTAAAAAGTCAGCCAATTTTGCGATTCTGTTATTGCAAAACCAAATGCTAGCTAGCCAAATGTAAATAAAACAAAACAAAGAAACGAACATGTCTTACCCATTCTTCATAACGTGGAGATTCCAGAGCTTCATCACCTCCTTCTCCCCCTCATTGACGTCCGTGAACTCCTCGATTTGCTGCAACGAAAGACCTTCAAGTTAATCCCAGCACATGCAGTAGTGTGCCATCCCATGTACGTTAGCCTGGCCTCTCCTCCGTGTTTCATCAGTCCCTAGCAAATGACCAAGGCTGTGTGCTTTACATGCAGTATCAGACTTACTGCCTCAGTGTGGCCAGCCCATGAATGCGTCCCTGTTGCATGGATCCCTTTCTACACGTTAATACCGTGACAGCCAGGCGCAGCCAGTAATCATTTGAATGGTCCAGTAAGTGTATAAAGTGATCGGAATAGTAGAAAAGGAGCTTTGGAAGACACTGATGTAGGTGCAGGACTTGACGGTCAATAGACAAGCCAGAAGTTATTATTCATAGTCACGAAAATAATGTCTACACACCTGACCCCACCCAAATCACCTTTCAAAAGAGGGCTAGGGTTCAGATCAATGCTGTTTTAATGTTTTTTTCTTCCCACAACGCCAAACATTAGAACCACAGACATGCTCATTTACTCAAAGAGATTTACAAATGAGCTGGAGAACCAAATGGAAGACATACTTTAAGGCCTCGCTCTTTGCAATAAAACACATCCTATGTTTTAAAAAGGAGATAGTTACTTGGTAGTAGAAGACCAGACGGTTTTACTGACACAAGAAACGCACAGAATTAGAGACAAATTAAAAGAAAGATAAGATAATTGAAAATTAGATAAGAAAATTGTGTACTTGAAAAGGCAAGCTCACCTTGATCACCTTGCCAAAATAATTGCCGACGTCGCCCTAGTTTTTAATAACAAGATCTTGAACTAATAACTTTTTTTTGATGACCTAAAACAAAAAAAATACTCTGGCGATTATTTTTGCAAAGTGATGATATGGAACCCCAAAGATAAGCTTTTAAAGCTCGGACATTCCACTAAAGCAGAAGGGAGAGGACTACTGGTGATCAAGCTCTGCCGCTGCCAGCTAACTGTGCATTTTGGGGCGTTGTACCGTAATGGTCTTCTCTCTGAGCCACTCGGGGTCGCGCTCGTCCTCGCTGTCCACGTCCATCTCCTGCGGCCGCAGGGGCATGCAGCTGTCGCTGTGGAAGTAGAGGCGGTTGTGGCCGCTGACGTAGGTTCGCTGCTGCTCTGGCTCGCCCTCCTCCGACTCCAGGAACTCCGACAGGCTGGGCTTGGTGCGCTTGGGCCTGCAGAGGCAAATATTGGCGGCGCTGTGAGCGAGTGTTACACTGATCAGACTAATTAGCCATACGCCACGCACTCTCCAGTCATTCAAATCAACACAATCCACCCAACCAGCTGAATCTCGCTAATCACCCCCAAAACATATCAACCCTTCATGAGGTTGGTATACGACAGCCAGACATATTTAAATACCATTAACCTTGCTTGGCAGTGGACTTTGGGGCCAGTAAGAAACAGCAGTAGCTCCCCCAGTACTGTTGCTCAGTGTCCTCTGGGTGATGATCAGACGGCGCATGGCCTCACCTGCATACCAAGATGTGTGTGACCGCTGTTCTCTTGACGGGACCGTTGCGGCTGAAGGCAAAGCCTGGCTGGCTGTGGATGTCCTGGGGATTGCCTACGTAGGAGCCGTCGTAGCACTCGTTTATTGACACGTCTATCCGGGCTCCCTTTGGGTGAGGCTGCTCAGTGGCAAACAAGGACAGTCAGAATGAATAAATAAACTGAACAGAACAAGACACACACACACACACACACACACACACACACACACACACACACACA
>JAGFZM010000773.1:62879-76872 GCA_017657215.1 Limnothrissa miodon | reverse complement strand
AAAAAAAACGCTACATTTTATTTTGTCACCACAACCATCATAGGTAACTATTTGAGTATCCGCATGTAAATTCAATTAAATTCATTTGTCCAGCCCTACCCTGGACCCTTCCTTCAAGCAACACACCTGGTGAAGCCTTGTTTGTGAGGCAATACATTCCTTCCCTTTGTATGAACAAATACACTGTAGCTGCAGCCATTTAGAGTAATCACGCTTCTACAGCCATTTAGAACATCTCCCCTTCTGCAGGCATTTACACCAATCACCCCTCTCCCATTAGCACACATTTAGACCAATGACCCTGCAGGATAAATGTGAAATTATTACCATATTGGTAGAATATTATAGTGTGCATTAGCAGACTCTAGTTAGAAAAGAATCCTGTGGAGGCCCAAGGTCAGAGGTGCAGCTGAAAGCATTCCTGCCAGACAGTGACTGATAAAGTTTGTGTCCACCGCCCATTAGTAATATGTGTGTAATATACCGTTCAAGTCAGAAAGCTTTCTCCAGCAACACTGCAACCAGTTGATTGCTGTTTACTTCCAATTCTCCAAACGGTACTATAATGTACTCATTGTTACTGTAATTTGGACTCAGGACTCATTTCTCCCTAAACCAACACACACTATTTTTTTTCCTAACAACCCTTCCAATTCAATTGTATTTGTATAGCGCATTTTACAAAAGACATGTCTCACAGTGCTTCACAACAAAGAGCACCAATGAGCAACATTGTCTTCTGGCGTTTATGGCGCATTTCCACTACACCGTTTCAGCCCAGCTCTACTTGCCGCTACACAACTCTACCCACGTTTTTTGCTTTTCCACTAGGGGCTGTAACTGGTACCGTGTACCATTTTTCGTAACTGCTTTCAGACAGGTTTCAGTTGAGCTAAAACGTGACGTGAACAAACTTGCGAGAGGTGGTCGCAAGATTTAGGCTACATGATTACAGAGAACAACTTTGCCTGTGTCCAGTGCTGTTCCTTCTTTCTTTGTGAAATTAATTATTTAAAGGCAGGAATTTGATCTACTGGTCTGATATTCAGAACATAGTACCAACAGCAAGTGCTGAAATGAGAGGTGACAACATTTGTTTACTGCTTGAGCTTCGTTCCACTGAAGTGAATGGGACAACTTTTGTGTGGAATTAAGTCTGAGTTATTTAATCTTTCTATATTCATTTTACAATCGGCAAGTATTTGGCATTATTTTAAACCTAATAGTGTACAGAGTAACTGTTTGGATTTGGAGAAAAGTATATTTATTTCAGGTCAGGCAGCTACTACTTACTGCATAGTTGTCAGCAAGCTAACTCTAGCAGACAGCTAACGTAAACTTTTAAATGGGCATCTCACTAACCAGATGGATAACATTATTGACATTTTAGGTGGATAAAGCAAAAACAAGTTAGGTTACAACAATATATTAAGTTTAAGCAAATTCCAAAAACTGTTCTAGTTAGTACAAAGGCAAAAATGTTTACTGTCGGTTTGACACAGTTTGACCCACTAACCACACCCACATCAATTGTACCTTGTCATACCCGTTTGTATTGGAAAACCAAACAAGGCTGGTACCAAAACTCAACTGAGTCGAGTAGAGCCGAGTAGAGTATGTGCTACAGTGGAAAAGCACTATTAGACAAATCCCCCCTGCATGCACTAACCTTCCCGTCCAGAATGGTCTCCCAAGTGGCTCTCTTCTTGCTCACTGGGCAGTCCTCCACCTGCTGCATGGACACTTCGTACTCCCCGTCCAGCAGCTGCAGCCGTCTGCAGAGGCCAAGGCCATGAAAATATAGATTACCATCTGAGCGCACTGACCTGGATCTTCTCTACTGAGTGTGTGCCTGCGCGCGTGTGTGTGTGTGTGATTGTGTGTGCACAAACACAATGAACCACCCCATCCCACAAACACATAAATACATACACACACACAGACACACACCACCAGAACAAACTTCAATGTGAAGTTAATCTAATGGAATAAAAGACTGCTGATCCATTGCCTTTTCTCCACTCAAGCCTTTTTTCTTTTGTTAGCAAGTGAATGAGCTGACAGTTTACCTCAAGACATCCCCAGAGTTGTGGATAAGCCACTCCTGAGCATTGCTGTTTCTAAAAGCATTTAGTCTTGCAGCTGACAAGCTGTCTGCAATCACACATACCTGTTCTTGTCAAAAACGGTCATCTGTGCAACAAAGGTCTCAGTGGCCTCGCCTTCGTCTCTGTGTGACGAGTTCCTCTTCTTCCTGCCCAGGGCCTCCTCCTTCACGTCTAGAATAACACACACACAGCATAATCAGACGGAGAAAATCAAGTGCACACACACACACACACACACACACACAGGCAACAGTGTTCAGAGTACATGCTCCATCACTGCAAATCAAAAATTGTTTGAGCCCAGTATCATCAAGAGCTCCCATAAGGAAATGACTACAAATTATTTATTAACAGATGATGTCAGGCAATGGCTACAAATCAAAGGACAGCACAGCATTCTGATATTCTGTTGAGTCATTCCCTGCTCTTCAAACATTCTACATCTAAGCCAAAGCCAAAACATAGGTTTCTCTGCTTAAGAAAATTTTCCTTTGTATGCTTAATCCTTTCATTGCCTATTGAAAGTTAGCAGAAGTAATCAAATCTTCTGTGTCTTATATTCCAGTGCTTAAGTCTTTGACAGAGACTATTTTATGGCAATCTGGATCCAGTTCGAGCTGAGAAATTACATTAAACTAAGTTAAGTTTACATGAGCCAAGCAGACAAATTATCTATTCGTTCCATCATGTTCTGCCAGTCTAGAAGATGGGATTATGGGAAACACCATAAGGGCTGCCAGAACACTTGTGACTTTTGAAACCATTACAACCACAGGCAGCCCAGAGTCAGATTAAATATAGAATATTTTGGAGTTCCATCATGTACATGCAGCCAGACACAACACATACGGTTAGCATTGCCAAACTGACCCATGTTCTCGTCAGTCTCGCCGTTGACCAGGCTGCTGGAGGCCCTCTTGCCTGCTCTGGACACCCTGAACAGCAGTGAGTAGGACTTGACCATGTGGCTGCTGCTGGGCTCAAACTCGTTGCTGGAGACCAGTAGGGAGGGGAAGGCACCCGGCTTGGTTTGGCTGAGATCAGGGTTCAAAGGCACCTGCTTCTTACCCGTAGGCACTTGCTTCACTGGGCAGCTGACATCCTGATGCGTGGGCAGTGGTGGAATGGTTAGGACATAGAGTGCACAAATTATCTCGGGTGATTCACACCGTAGCCCTGTTGTGTGACACTGCCAAGTGCTGGTAGAACAACAATCTTACTTGGTTCATCGTAGACCAATCAGCAAATCAGCAGTCAACACTAACTGATGAGACGGAAAACATTTTTTTTTTTTTCCCCCTGTTCCCCATCAATTAGCATTAGCTGGTAGTTTGCAAGTGTTGTCCAAATGCTGTTATTCTTATACAAACCAGCAGCACTCAGCAGTCTCAAAGAACAGAGAGGGGCTGAATGACTGGAGCTTTCCTTCAAAGATGCAAATAGCATGCAGTGAATTCAAAGTCTACACTCTTTGGTAAAGCTGAAGCAATGCTAAGGTTTTACTGACAGATTCCACAGTGCCTAAGGCACTGCACTTTAATCATGTATATGACAAGATGGAAGCTCAGAAAATTCAAGAAACTCCAGAGCAGAGCTGTACCTTGCGTTTTTTATGGCACACTTTGACAAGCAGCACCTCCAGAGACACCGAGTTTTGCTCGTTTTCTGAGTTTTGGCATGGCTTGTCTGCAACAAATTAGATTTAGATGCTGTCAAACCTGGGCCAAAATATAAGTGCATGACACAAACTCCCTTGTAGCTGAAGGGCTTGCTCAAGATCTTGTCACTACGTACCGTTCTTATGAAAGAATCCAGTAAATGTGAGCTGTAGGTGGGATGCCAAGCTGAGAAATGAAGAAACAGTGACATCAGTAACCTGAGTCATTCTTTCATCAACTGGTGATTCACTGATGCAAATACATTGGGACCTGTCTTAGGAAAGACATCTCTTCACCAATTATTTCATGCCACCCAAACAGCTTTCACCCACCCACATCTAAAAAGATCCATCTTAGGTTTCTGCAAGCGCTCTGTAACAAAGATGCACATTATGACCACCCCGTTAACAAAGCTTAGCTGCTATGTTGATGCATATTTTTGGTGCTTACTTTTGGGAGTCCTGCTCTCCTTTCATAGTCTGCACTCTGGGCAGCATGTCATCCACTTTGAAGGTTTTTCTATACACCAAAAATGAACAAATAAATAAAATCTAATGTTTAATATTTGGCATGTTCTTAATGAAAAAAGCTCAAATAGGATGCATTGCACAGAGAATAAATGTGTTGACAAACAGATAGGCAAAGTCTTCCTTACCTCCTTGCATTTGTTCTGGAGTTTCTATGTGACATAAAGGTGAGTGTCCTGTGCAGAAGTATAGGCTATAAGGGATAAAAACAAATGTACTTTAATGTCTAGAAGGATTGGGGTTAGTTATCACAGCTATGTACACAGATTCTAATTAATGAGACATAAGTAGAAGAATCGAGATACTGTACATATAAGGTTGAGGGGGAGGGGGGCAGTGAAGTCAAACTATAGGCTACTTATGCTGTACAATGTTTACGATGAATTTTGCAAAGAGGTTTGTCAATAATATTTCTCTCCAAAAATAGCAGTGGATTAATATTTGTCTTAAGAGTACTAGCAAAAACATTTACCGCGATCAGGTTTCTTGTCCGCAGGAATCTGTATATTTGAGTTGGCTCTGGAAGCACAAGGTAAATGGCTTGTTAGACTCTTTGTTATGTACAGACTACAAACTGGAGAAGTGCCTGAATGTAATCCTGAAACGAGTACATTTGCCATAATTTAACAAACACATTTCTCCAATGAAGTAAGTTGGTAATACCCTTCAAAATCTGAATATTTGATATCTGACACATGTGGACACAGAATCCGTTTTCAGGGGTATTTATTTAGCCTTTTGCGCAGGCAAATGTCAATACTCAAGCACACATTGACATGTCATGGAGTACTCACTCTCAAAGGCCTGCAAGAACAACTCATGGTCGGCTTGAATTTGTTCCATCTTGGGCTTCTTCGCCGCGTTCATCACGGCCGCAGAAGATTGGTACATAACGCCGTTTGTTTTACAGTTTCCAGAGTTGCTCATAACTTGACCCGAATACTTTTGAGGAGCCATCCGACGTTTTAAAACAACTTACAACACGTAGCGGGCTATCACAAAAGTCCTTTCAAAACAAAGGACACAAATAACGTTATTGGCTTTAATATCCACTGAGCTCTTTGTAGCAGGCTAACCGGCTAAGTCGACTGGTCTTGGGGAAAAAAACAGATGCCCACTACCTCCAATAAACTACCTTAATAAATAAGATCTATTAATAATAGGTAATACATCGGTACACTATAAAAATCCCATTGCTAAAGTAACACTCTGCCAGATTACCTATTGACAATCTAGCAAGCAAGCTAGCGAAATATTCTGCTAAACATCAGCTTGCCGATGGCTTGCTAAGTGTAGCGGGATCCGAGAGTGAAGCTTGAAAACGGGGGCTGGTTGGGTGTGCGGGCGAGTCGTTAGATAATTCCTACCTTCGAATGAAACATTCCCAAATGTTATTATGGTTGTCAAAATCATCTGGATTTGGTCATTTTCAGATAAAAGTATATTATTCATGTATTTAAGAAATTCTCGAAAAACTATTGTGAAAGAACGCCGATGGACTTTCTCTGTCTGAGCATTTCGGCATCCGCCCATCCTCCGAAACTGTCCAATAGAAAACCCAATCTGTCCATTCAATGTTATTATTGGTTCGATATACCTAGTGTCATGTAAAAGTAGGTTTGGTAGAGGACGCAATTTGCCGCCAATAATGTTTGGGTCCATATGTTTATGAAGTGTCCAGACCATGAAAATGTGTCATTTATATTAAGAAATACCCCCTTTTTATTGTAAATCGTAGAGAGACCAGGGAATAAAAACAACAACAACAAAAACCACAACAATATCAACAACAACAAACCACAACACTATACATAACTCATTTATTTCTATGATTAAGATCAACACATTTCATCTTGTCAAAAAACATCCCTTGAGACCGCTGTGACCGAAACGGCGCAGTGCTCACTGCTGTTTTCATGACGGAACGTTAATAGTGTGACACCGGAAATAGAGTCGATCACAACACGCGTGTACTTATCCGATGAAGACAGTTTAGGATCAAGGAATGCATATTTATTAAAAACGAAGCGATTTATCAAATTCTGCGTAAATATTTATTGGTCTCAGTATACTTTGCTAACGTTGGTGTGAAAAGATGGCTGAACTGGTGCAACGACGAATAGAGGAGAGGATTCCTGAGCTTGAGCAGTTGGAAAGAGTTGGTCTGTTCACCAAAAAAGAAATCAAGTAAGTCTCAAAAGCTTTAGTTTTTAAGTTAATAAAGTGAGCACATACTCATCTGTCTGGTGAAGTTGACCGTAGTGTCTGTCCTAACGTTACACAACCAGTGCAAGCAGAATTTTATTTTACCGAACTTTTGAAACCTGACCTGAGAACACGGTTCTACTTCTATTTTACTTAACGTTAACAGCAACTTTACTTTAACTCAGAAGCTAATACCTTAGGATACATTTGCTGTAAATTGCTTTTAGGTCTATGTTGAAGAGGACTACTGCTCTAGAATACAAACTACACAGAAGGGACATCACCAAAGACGACTTCATTGCTTACATCCAGGTATGGTATTCATTTTTTGGTTCATTCATGTTGTTTTAAGCCTGGAGTTTGGACAAATTCTATACAATTCTAAATATAACTTGTGTTATGTGCAACTAGGCCTATCCATTGTGTTTTAGACCCAACACTTGAACTAAGAATATCTTTGATATCATTTCAGTACGAAATAAACGTTCTGGAACTTATCAAGAAGAGACGCACAGTACGTATTCACGCCAATAAAAATGCACTCTCTCAAACACCCAGGTACGCAGTAGCATACTGATTAAATTTGTTGTTCTTACTTTAACCACCATTTTTCTTTAATGATGCTGCTTAGAACATTGGATACAATTTTAAGAAGGATGAGATTGAAAATCCCATCAGTTATAGAGTCATCAACGCATTCCGGAGAGCTACATCCAAGTGGCAGGTGAGAAGTACATAATAATGAATGTAAGGACTTTGCATAGCGTTTATGCACAAGGTTGTACAGTAACATGTAATGTAAACTAAATGTATGAGATGAAATCTGTTTAAAATTTATCACTTCCTTGACTGATTAAAAAATTTAGACTTGTTGGATATTTAATCTAAACTGTTCTCATAAAGTAGCATAAGTTACACATAACATATCCAGGACATGCACATGTTATGTGTCCATACACATATTTTTATTAGTTGTAAGTAGCCTAGCTTTAAGCTGTCACCTCACAATAAAGGTAATTGGAACATTAGAGAAATTACTTCACTGTTTCAACATTACACATGGTCACCAGTTGAAAGTAATCCATAATGATGGTTTCTTCACTTATTTCAAACAATACATCAAAATACACAGCTTATACAGCTCTCATATTCATAACATTACTGAATTTGAACTGTAGGCTAACACCAAAGACCTTTTACACTATAGAGTTGGCAAGTGAACCACGTCATTCTGTATGCTGTGGGTTAGCATTTTCCTATTTCCGGTTCCTAAGCAAAAACCCCTATGGGAAAATAAATGGCTCAAATAACAAAACAACATATACAACAAATATGGCAGTGTCTGACCTACGAGGACCTAGGCATTCGTTTTTCATCAATAAAATGAGTAGCACCATAGTCTGGGTGTGTTTTTTAGACGTATTGTAACGATGATGAATGAATGTTGCTATCCCTCTGCTAACAGCGAAAAATTAAGGACTACATGGAGTTGTCTCGTACCTTTGACATCATTTTCAAAAACGATAAAATTCATTTAAAATTCAATATGTTCTTAATTTACAATGATTCAGTGTAATTTACAACGATTACAACGGTCAACAATTGGCAAATCTTTCACAAAGCTTATTTTAAAAAAACTGCGGGATGACATGTCGTTTAGCGCGGTTTTGTATAGCTCTGGTTACCATGACGCCCGGCTAACTTGTAGTCAAAAGGGCTTTCCGCTTTAGCCTAGTGATAGCAACATCTTATTTATTTTGTCATTAGACTGAAAATTTGCAAACCCATCGTCAATAACATGTTTTTTTAACATCCTCCATCGAATGCGGAGGTCGTCTACTCACATGCTTTTGCTCACACCTTATTTGAGATGGAGCTCCAAAATTAACATTGGATTTCCCATAGGGGAAAAAACTTAGGAACCGGATGTCGTGAAATGCTAACAAGAAAAACTACAGGCTTCCGGGTCACTTGCCAACTCTATAGATGCATAATTTTAAATCCAAACTTATGGGTGTACAAGTCTGAAGATGCCGGTTACCACTTTGTTATTGACATAATACAAATTAGTTAGCTTTTGCCGGTAAAATGTGTCAAATGTTTTATTAATTAATAACAATCAATGTAAAATTACTTAAACAGAAGTTTTGCCCATTTTCATGCAAGGTATCTTGCGGACTAGGAAACTTACAAAGTTTAGTCTACTGTCTATAATAGGCTCATTTAGAGATCACATTTTCCACAGCTTGCATGCGGGAATAATCTTTCCTTTTTATCTGCTTTCAGGTGTAATTTTTATATTGCCCAAACTGTTACTTGCCTCAGATGAGTTTAAAGGAGCATCACATGCTTGAAACAATCTTATTTATGTACAATTTTGAAAGGGTGCCAATAATTTTGTCCAGCCCTTTTTTGGAGTTTTGTGTGACATAATGGCATTTTTCTTCTCCTGTTTTTGTTTTGTTCCAATGCACATCAAGATAATAAACATGTTTATAGCAAAACAAGAAATAACACAATACTTTTATGTGAGAAATATTAGATTTTCTGAAAAAAAAAACACATACATTTTGATGACTGTATATAAGCAAAGCTTTGTCTATGGTAATGATGCATCATCAAAGTTGCAGAGGAGCAACGCTCCAAAAGGCTTACAAAAGACCCAAACATTTTTTTCTCTTGCAGGATGATGTGCAACTATGGCTGTCCCATGTAGCCTTCTGTAAGAAGTGGGTAAGTGAACCTCAGTCTCTGTCATAAACATGACTAATAATGCATGTCCTTTAGCACACATGTGCACCTTTACTTAATAGTGCTTAACATAATAGTGTATATCCTGTGACATATCTGTGCATAAAATAACGGATGTCATTTGGCGTATTTGTGGATCTGAACTAAAGTCCTTTGGTTCCTCTCTGCAGTCAACAAATGTGGAATTGAGCAAGGTCTTCTCCTCCATGCTTGCCGTACACCCAGACAAACCAGGTTCGTTACATGTAGCACTCTACTATTTGAATCTTCTGTTATATTTGTAGTGGACTTTGACTTTTGTAGTTCACCAACTACGCCCAAAATGCACATAGCATCTGTGGCAGAGCATAATGGAAAGCATCCGTTTTCTCCTCCAGCTCTGTGGATCATGGCTGCCAAGTGTGAGATGGAGGACAGGGGCTCGTCTGAGAGCGCGCGCCACCTTTTTCTGAGAGCCCTCCGCTTCCATCCCAACAGCCAGAAGGTCTACCAGGAGGTGAGGAGGAAGGAAGGATGAATGGATAGATAGACACTGTCGTGTTTTCCCTTTAAAACTGATGGGTGGATATAGGAGGACATCTTCTGTGTTTTTCTTTTAAGTTCAGTAGACTCTACTAAACAATTTAAACTGACCATTCAGGAGCCTGTTCTATAAACCGGACTGTGGTGTTGCTAGTACTGTATATTTGTCTATTTTTTCATGTCTGATTAGATTCTAAACCATATTTCATTAACCTGAATTTATACATGTGTAATGACAATGAGGTTGAATCTAATCTAATCATTTGGATGCACTTTGACTTTTATTTGCTCAGCGTCATTCCTGAAGTTTATAGAGCCGAATGATATGCCACGCTTGTGATCAATTACTTGCAAATGCTTTGATTAGATGGATTTTGGCCCGTGGTCACTGATTGGCTGCTCTAAGCCGTGGTCACTGATTGGCTGCTCTAAGGATTTTTTGTCTTGCACAGTATTTCCGTATGGAGCTGCTGCATGCTGAGAAGCTTCAGAAACAGAAGGAGGAGCTGGAGAAGGCAGAGATCCATATGGTAAGCGAAGGCCAGTCCAGTCTAGACATCACAGCACCTCATTGGAGACTACTGCATGCATCACATGTCTTGATTTAAGGTTGAATAACTAAACAGTGGATTGGGATGGATCGTCATGTTGTGACCATTAAGATGTAAACATGTTTCAAATGTTACAGAAATGTTGGAGAAATCTTCTGTTGATGTGAGTTAAAGCTGTGTCTGTTCAGGCTTGCTAAGCATGAATGATTCCATTAATGACTTCAGTATAAATGCTGTGTTCAGATAACAGTACCGCATGTTTACAGTTGCCTTTGTACATGTTTCAGCTAGTTCAGGTAATGGCTGCATATAGAGATTGAAACCATTTTCCAGTGCATTATTAAGCAGATTGATCGAAGGCAAGGTGAAGCTTAAAAGCTTAAAATGCAAGGGAAGCATCCTAAACACCTGTTCAAGGTGAAGCATCTCGAACACTTGTTCTACCTATTCTGAGCTTGTATTTATTACACATACATGAATTGCACATGCAAGGTGGTGTAAATGCATTTAATCCCAGGTTTACTGATTGAATAAATGTTAATCAGCACAGACATTTTTAACTAATTGAAATCCACCCCCCCCCCCCCTCTCTCTCTGTCTGTCTGTCTGTCTGCCTGTCTTAGGGGGAGTATGAGTTCTCTCCAGAGATTCTCAATGGCAAGTTGGCAGAGATTGTGTATAGAGAAGCCACAAAGAAGATCAAAGGTATTTCTCTTTTCCCTGTCCAGTTCTTGGAGTTTCTGGGTTGGACAATCTAATGTCTGTGGTGCTGATGCTGAAAATGCTAATTGTATTGTGCACTGACGTACAACCGCAGGTGCTGAGTTCATCCTGTCCCTCCTGCAGATTGCCTCCATATTTGACTTCACCAAAGACCTGCAGACAACCATCCTCCAAGAGTGAGGTTTCATTTCCAACGTTCCAGTGCTGTTTTGATAAAGTCTCTTTCAGTCAGGCATGGAACCAACTTGGTTTTTAGAAAAGGGATGACTGTGAGGAGGCAAATGTGATATCAAATATAATTTAACAGCTCCCATCAAAGCAGGATGCTGTCTTCTCTCTGTTGTAGTGTCAGTATACTTGATATGTTTACTATGGCCTGCAGGATCATTACACCTGATGCATTTGTTGTTGTCATCAGGTTCTACATTTTTTTTTTCCAAATGCGTGCTGGACAGTGTAGAAAGTTCTAGATAATGTAGAATGCTAGGGAGAGCAAACATAAAGCTTTGTGCTGGACAGAATAACTGAATGCCATGTAGATGGCTGTGGACAGCCCACAGAAAGTGTGGGGGCTCACTGCGCTGTTGCTTGTGTAGGCTGCAGAGAGAGCACACAGGCGACTCGGTGACGTGGGACTTCATGGCCAAGCGAGAGCTGGAGATGACGGTGACGCCCGAGTTGCTGACAGCCAAAGGAAAAGCTTCCGACACCGACCGCAAAGAGGAGCGCTGCTGTGTTGTCTACGAAGAGGCTGTCAGGAACCTGAACACTGGTATGAAAACACAACCTCCCTCACCCCCCCCTCTCCCTCTGCATGGGGCTTACTGCCAGCACTGCTGTACATGAACACCATCTGATTGGCTCAGCTCCAACTCTCAGGTTTCAACTCCAAGAAAATGGCCATGAGAGGGATCCGTACTATTTCCTGTTTCCAGTTTTGCCAACTTAAAGGCCCACTATGCAACATTTTTCATTTTATTAATCCGTTTCATACTGTTTAGGATGCTAAAATTAGTCATTACACGGCGAACGAACGGTGTAGAATGCGCCACCGTGGCCAGTAGCGGTAGATACAGCACTTGCAATGTTCAGCAGCGTGGATCGCCTCCAATAGAATGCAGTGCAATACAATGCAATACAGCGGGCTTTAGAGGGCGCTTGTGAGAGAGAAAAACAGAATGTTGCTTAGTGCCGGTTTAACAGATCCCAGATAGCATCACATTTAGTTTCTGATGCTTAAATGCTTTTAAATGTCTAGCAGTCATAGTTATTAAATATAGTTTTTACAGTTATTAAATCAGATCATTTTTTTTTATTATTTAGTTGCGTAATATTGAACACTGACTGTAATGACTGATCGGCTTTGGCAAAGCCTTCAGGCTCCACCATCAGATTGCATTTAGTTATATAGTTACACTACAAGCCAGTGACTCACTCTGTGGACAGTTATTTTAGGATAATGGCTGCCTCATGGCACGCTATCCGACTATTGTAGATACCAGTTAAATGACAGCACAAGTTGCTTTCATAGTAATTTTAATATTTAAGATAGATAAAGGTTATCGTGAAATTAAGTAGTCTGTTAACTTAACGATCAGTTGGTTATCGCAACATTGAATTTCACTTTTATTAACAGTGGTCTATTATACTTTGCAAAGGTCCATTATCAAGAAATATCACACTGTACAATTAAGGCGAGTGGAGCATTGTTATAAAGAGCCGTGTAATAAACAATAATATTATACCACTATACCACCATTATACCAGAACTGTACACTTTACAAACATTTACAAACGTTCTCTTTCTCTATCTGTCTGACTATCTCTATCTTTGTGTGTGTGTGTGTGTGTGTGTGTGTTTGTCTCGGGGTCCCAGAGGCTATGTGGACATGCTATGTGAGCTTCTGCTTGGACAGATACAAGAGGAAAACTAACGTTCAAGACCTGAAAGACAAGGTAGTCCGTCCCACCGTAACCTCTGCACAGTGCTCTTGTATGTCAGTCTCAGGACTATATGTCTGGGGCAGATCTTGTCCTGATACGTTTCCAGTTCTCTGGCCTAGAGGTGTAGTGGACCAGTGCATTATTGTGCTATTGTAACGTGTGTGTGTGTGTGTGTGTGTGTGTGTGTTTACAGAGGAGAGGGAGGTTACTGAAGACACTGCAGGGAGCGCATGAAGCGGAGCTACTCCCGGAGTCCTTCTATAAAGCCTGGGTAAGTGAGCCAACGCCCAGTGTGTGTGTGCACTGACATATGTGCGTGTGAGGTCTCCTACTCCAGCTCACCGGCAGATGGATGTTTTGCTTTTTCTGTTTGCATTTGCAACCACATCGTGTTGTAACTTTCGTTTTTCCTGTTGGAAATAAATGCATCTTAGAAATGACAAGAAACTATGAATCTTTAGTCCAGTTTGACGGGCGTAGATGCTCATACCTTAATGTGTAATGAATGTATAATATGATGGATGTAATAATGATTAATGATGCAATGTGTGTGTCTGTGTGTGTGTGTGTGTGTGTGTGTGTGATGAGACCTACATGCACTGAAGCCTGTCTTCTCTCCTCTTGTGTGGTCAAGCTGGAGGTCTTGTTGTCGTCAGGTGATGAAGACGGCACTGCCCAGATTGCCACGGCAGCCACAAAGCGTTTCAGCCAATCGGCCGGGACGTGGAGCCTGGCCTTGCAGACATTGGTGAAGCTGGGCAACACAGAGGCGGGAGCTCTATTCCAGGAAGCGCTCGCTCACGTGAATCCCAAGGTGGCTGCTTTTTTGTCAGCGCTCCGCCTCATTTGCTCGCTCACTTACTCACTCGCCCGCTGCCTGGGTTCTGTAAAAGTGGGACACCTCCCTGAAACGGCGAGTCCTGCCCTAATTAAACTGAGCTCCCTTGACATATTACTTCTTCTTAATGAGCAATGCTCTCCTCCCTGTTAGTGATGGGTCGGTA
>JAGFZM010000773.1:38156-62869 GCA_017657215.1 Limnothrissa miodon | reverse complement strand
ACTCGACCAAAGAGCCCATTAAAGATGCGCACACCAGAGCCTATTTGACCAAGCCTAGCTAGCAGATCACTGCTTTTGGGGAGGGCCCACTACCTTGCCACTGATGGGGGGAGGAGACCTGTGGAGGAGGGTGTGTTGGGTTCAGTATATTCATATTCACTCCCTCCACTCTAAACAGCAGTCCGCTTGTGCTTCAGGGCTACAGTGTGGTCTCTACTCTACAGTACATAGCTGACTAGCAGAGCAGCTTAGCGTGGGTAGCTGTCGGCCGAATGGGGCTGCCCCGTCAGCGGTGGGAGCTCGAGGTGCACTGAGTTAGCCAGCCATCTGGGCCGAGTGGGGACGCGGGGCTCGGAGCAGATGCAGGTCTCATTGTGTGGAGAGTTCCTTTGGCAGAGGCAAGGGTTGACGATTAGAGGCAGTGCAGGGCAGATTAGGAGACCCCCCCCCACCCCCCCCCCCACACACACACACTTATGTAATACCTAGCAGGTGACACAGCCACAGTTTATGCCACTGCATGAGGAAAACACACAAACACACAACTAGGCACACATATACAGTGCATACACACAGACACACACACAATGTACACACACTCCTAGAGTTATGGGAGAGTAGGACTGTAATAGGGCAGGCTATAGTGGTGTTTCATAGGACTTGTGGGAAGTGTAATGGAGTCAGTGGTGTGAGCTGCTCTCTCTCAATGCTCTGTGTGTGTGTGTGTGTGTGTGCGTGTGTGCCCTCAGGAGAGCCTGCCTTTGTGGCTGCACTGGAGTCAGTGGAGCGAAGAACACAGGAGTGCTGAGGAAACTGAAGCTCTGTTTCAGGTAACTCTCTCTCTTTACTGCCCCTTTCCCTATCATACACACACACACACACACACACACACCCTAGCAGTAATCCTCATAGTAAGCCATTGTGCATACACACTCGTCTATAATGGAAAGAAGCCTGAGCAAAGGCACCTGCACATGTGTGAAGTCCGGGCTTCATGCCTGAGCAAACAATCAAGGTTAACCTGGTGTTTTTGTTCCATATCAACTGATCTAAGGCCAGGTTTTAAAGTGCTTCCTGTAGGTGCGGAGGTCAGGGCCGAGGCCGAAACGGATCTGATTTTGTTTTCTGTCAAGTTCCCAGAGCAGCGCTAAAGCCGTATGGCACTCCGCCATCTTTGTCTGGTACAAGACTCCGCCCTATAGGAGCTGTGAACGGACTACTGCTGCAGTCAAATAGATGTTTAATGCTTGATGATTAAAACAGACTGCCTAAACCCATGTGTCTCCCAACAGAAGGGTGTATTGTCCCCGGTGCCAGAGGTTTCTTTAGTTGTTAAAGAAAAGTACCTGGATTGGTCCTACAGAACAGGAGGGTACAGAAAAGCCCGGAAGACATTCACAAGGTTTGTACACACATCACCGTAAACGAATGTCAACAAAATTGCAAACAAGTCTTGGGATTTCTTTTGTTTTGTGAAAGGGGGACCAACAGGTCTGTTTGTTTTATAGTTTACATGAGCATCGCCCTTTCACCAAGGCCTTTTTCTTCTCCATGATCCAAATTGAGAAACAGCAGGTACGTGACTCTTGGCAGGCGAACAGCACAGTGCATCTGTATGTGATTTCACAGGGCATGGCTTATCAACGGCTGTTTTCAAGCCCCGTTTAGTGATTTGGCTGGAACCCACGAGACCTTCTTGTTTGAACGTGCACCGTCTCTTTCAGGAAACTCTAAAGATGAACAACGTGCGAGACTGTTATGAACGAGCGGTTAGGGAGTTTGGCTCCATTGATGACGGTAAGAGAGCGGCAGATGCATTTACCACCGTTTCCCACTTTCACTTTCCACTGAACTTTTTCCAGTGAACTTTTTCACTTTTAAGTTGTAAGTTTTAAGTCCATCTGTCTAATTGCCCTAAAAAGATCTTGCAGTCAAAAATACATTGCATTAAATAGGATAAAAATAGGATTTTCATGTATTTGTAAATATCAAATTTTAATTAATTTTAATATTGAACCTCCATGTGATGGTTTTACTGATGATAAGTCTGTCCGTTTGTCCTGCGTAGACCTGTGGCTGGACTACATCAGGGAAGAGCGAGGGCCGCACGGCCAGCCAGAGAATTGTGGGAAATTGCACTGGCGGGCCATGAAGGCGCTGGAGGGCGAGTGTGTGGAGCGTTTCACCAGCAAGTTTACCCTGATGCAAACGGGCCACCTCTGATATCCCCTACGAGCGGCATGTGCACAAAACGACCATTGGGTCATTAGGTCACCTTCCTTGGTGCGGTTATTCGAGGGTTGACGTGTTCAAGATGCTGATGTTTCTAAAGGTTTGAGTTATACCTGGAATTTCAAGCGTTTTGTATTTGTGACATTTTGGCAGTTGCCCAGACTTTTTGGAAATATACATTTATTATAAATTTATTTGCAACAAGAATTTTTTTTCTACATTCTTTATGCTGTAATGCATGCCATCGGAAGTGTCTTTTGAGCTCTGTGTCATCACCACAGTAAACTATGCATCATATGCATTATTCATTATTACATACTTCACATTATGAATTTGTTATACTTTGTTGTATATGGTCGTCGGCAAATGGGACTAATGATCAGGTGGTTCTGATCATGTTTTTTCCCATGTTTTTGAATTTTTCAGTGGGAACCGTTCAATGCTGAGTGCTTCTACAGTTATAGAACAAAAAAACTATTTAACAATCAATACTTGATGTAACACCATTTGTGTTGTGATTTTCTGGTTGGCTGTTGACCCTAGGTTTTGATAAAAAAAACTCTCGAGTATGAAAGTATGTTCTCTTTTCTTGATTCCTTTAAGTTACAGTACACACAACACCATCTTTACAGCTGAAACATTCATTTTGATATTGTCAAGTTAGTCACCCTACCACCAAGCAAAGATATTAACTCATCATAAACCATTTATTCAGTATTTATCTGCTAGGCAATCATTTCTATGATTATCCACTCAGATAAGATAGGAATGACCTAAAAATGACCCTGGCATTACATTAACAGACTTCCAAATGCCTCCCTCATGGAAAAGCCCTTTTTGATATTCTAAACTAATGACCGTGCCAAGTAAGTAAAATACTATCACTTCTGTAGCAGCATGTCTCTGTTAATATTTTTAAGATACCGGTAATTATTTTGATTTAGCCCTATCAACAAAAGATGGAATGAGATCAATATAAATATCATACAGTATGAAAACTCATCTGGTTAGATGAGGAAACTCACATCTTTTGACTTGAGATATCCAAAGCCACGTTAATACTATGAGACACCTAGTTTAGTAAGGGCACTTTGTTCTATGTTGATTAATAAATTAACTAAACAAGTACAGTAGTGCTGGACACATGGGAGTCTATAGAATAGGACCGCAAAGGTCCAGGAAACAAGGATCTAGGAGACGTTAGGGAAGTCCCAGCATAGACCATCATGAGTTAGAGATTTGGACTGCCTCAAACAACACACAGGTTCTTAACACAACATATGCTGGTCTTTGATGACTTTTGCATTATACACTAATTTATGGTAATGGAGGTTTGTTGCATGGTAGAGATTCATGTTGACAACAGATATTATTCAACAACCAATCTCATCTCTCTTATTTGGAGTTTCATCCAGGACCAGCATTGTTAAACATTTGTTAAACAATTGTTAAACATTTGAAAGTTTTAGGTCGATGGACACAGGATATCTGTCAAACAGGCCAAATTAAACTTCTTTAAGAAAATTCTGAGGCCTTTGCAACCCTCCTCCTGAGCGGGTTTGTACAGGTCACCGATTACATAAGCAGCTCTTCAGAGAATAGACCATGCTTCTGCAGCCCTCCTTCACTGTGCCATTGGTTATTTTTATACCTTAGGCAGAAAACTCACTATCTGCCCTGCATGTCCTCCTGTTTTATGTCTTTTCCCCGATGCAACCCTGTAAGTCAGTGCCTGGGTTTACCTGACCCGCACAGGGCCATGGGGCACAGCGGCAGTCACCCTGGTTCTTCAGAAGATGCGTCCTAAAGGATGTCATAGCTCATAGGCTGCTTTCCCTAAAGCAAACAAGCCTTGACAAGAATCAGGCCTCCACCCAGTCCGGTGGCTCCTGTCCTTCAGTGCTTCCTGAGAAGAACATAGGTGACAAGGGCCAAGAGACAGGCCGACAGCATGCCGATGATGCACTGGTGAACAGTAATGGTGCTCTCCAGCGTGTGGATGCGCTCCTCCATGGCGTTTGTGTGGATGTAGTCATAGATGGAGACGCTGATGCTCCAGACAGCCCACACGGCGTCCACAACGGCCTTCATGGTGGGGGACACCATCCGGCCGCCCTCCACTGACCCCCTAATGTGGGGCCACAGCCTGCTTCCCAAACAGCCACCCTGCAGGGAAAGACTAACAGGTTAGGAACAAGCTCACCAAAACACCCTCCTGCATCTGAAATTATGATGGTTTCAAAAGGGGCTCATTAAAACTACAGGTCATTCATATTTTATAAGAAAAGGAATATTCTATATTATCAAGCACGGGCTAGTTAACAAAGGAAACTGGAGTAAACACTGATTTCCAAAAGATCACAACACAGAGCATCTGTTGTCTCTAAAGTGATTAGCAGTTATATCCAGTAGGCCTACCTCCCAGGCTATGTTACTCTACCATAGACTTTAATTCCCCAGAGTTAGGAACCTTAGCAAGTACCTACTTTCCCAAAACTAAGCATTAGTTCAGTTGCTTCACTCTGGACTGAAAATAACTATAACTACCTCTGCATTGCAAATTGCACACACCTGCTGCTATATATTCTAGTATTCTTCTTACCACTATTTATACCACTTTTTACCACTATTTATATTTAATACTACTGCTGCTAAAATCTTGTGTTGCACTAAGACAACAAACAACACTGCTAGAACACTTACTTTATGTTATGTCGTGTCTTATATATACTGTGTGTCACCTAAGTATAATGCCTTAAGCCTACTTGCACTTTTTTTTACTTAACAGTACCTTATTGTTTTTTTCTTGTTGTGCATCTGCACTTTATTGTTGTCAACGTCTACGCATGGGACAAGTGTGAAACGTAATTTCGATTCCTTTGTATGTCGAGTACATGTGAAGAAATTGACAAATAAAACTGACCTGACCTGACCTGACCTGCTTAATGAAGCACATCTCCAATTTCTTATGCTAGATCATATGGATGAAGTCCAAAATGCAATTGGTGTCGTTTTCCCCTGCACTGCTGGCTATTAGAAAAAAATTTAAACTTACACAGTGTGTAATCTCTTTACTTTGACTCGATGTTAGGCCCTGTCTGAAACACTTCATGCCAAAACGTGTTTATCCATGTGCATTCAAGACGTCATTGCGCTGTAGCAGGGACCGCTTGGACGAGCGCTCTAACGATCAGCAATAGCTTTAACGGACATCGTCTACTCGCAGCATTACGGTGTCCATAGGTTTCCTTTACACCAATTGTATGCAAAACTCGGCCTAAAACTTTGTCCGGTGAATTTTGACATTAACATTTTAAATTTTATAATACACTAAAAATGGTTTACGCCTATAAAAAAATAATAAAGTAGAGTAAATATCACAAATCTGATGTGCTGGTAAATGATATCTGTAGAAAGCCTATTAATTTGCATTGTTTCTGTATTTGTAATTCCTTTATCTCGACTTAGAAAATTATGACTGTCAAAGACCTTTCTTTGAAGAACACAAATAAACAAAATTATGTGAAGAAAGTCAAAGACATGATGAACTGTTTTACAAATAACATAGGAAAGCAAATGTGTTGTTAGTACCTATAATATAGCTGTTATTAGCTAATTTATTGTGTGTTGCTAAACTCAATAGATTTTGTCTAAACTCACTAGATTTTGTTCACTTCTGAATATGAAACACTAATAGATTTTGTATGACCTTGTAAATGCTCAAGTATAGCCTACTCTGTTCAAAATGTAAATGTCAATGGTATTATGTTTAAAGGTACAATGTGTAGCATTTGTAGCTGTTCATAATCTAATCATAATCTACCCCTTCACAAATACTATCTCATGAATATTTACGACCACCATCAATTTAAAGTATTCTAAATGGTCGATTTACATAGGCATGAATGGGTGGCCTCGCTCCATAGTCATTCGCCATCTTGAAATACATTAGCCAGTAAGGGACATAATAGGCTACACTGACATCGGGAAAACAAGAGAACATCGGAGCTGCTAAGTCTCCCTTACGTTAGATCATGTGAATGACATGAATCATGAATGCATACACGAGGAAGAAACAAGATTGAAAGAGACTCCGAGTTTGCTTACTTCCTTCTGGACAGGTAGATTATGTCTGAATTCAAAATTTTTCATTGCACGATTGCCTAGGTGCATGCTTTCCATCGTGTAACGTTAACTGAAACAATTTGCTCTTTGCCTGTGACTATCACGCTGAAGTTAACGTTTGTTCAGTGAGGCTCCCCAATGTTTGGGATGTTATAATGTTGACTGGGTAGATTTACCGGCAATGAATAACAGTACCAGAAGTTCTATTCATTTTGTTTATTCATTTAGCTTCGTCTAAGCTATTTTACATAGCCTAATTTCATAGCCCCCCCTGTTTAGGCTAACCCTTGTTTTTTCACAAAGTGGCAGCTTAGTGTTACAATTTTATCTACAAAATGACATGCTATTATATTCCACTCACTTGAATGTGAGTAAACTGTGAGCTAGTTGTAGTTATAACGTTACAGAGTAAGAGAAGGGAAGAGGGGATGTTCATCTGATAAAAAAGCAGCTGTTCTTATTGAACCGTGGCTACAAAAGTAGCCTTTTGTTCGCTTACAGTCGAGTTGTAAGGTTCAGACCTACAATGTCAATATTATTACCACATCTCACTAATCTCATTCAAAGAAAAATAATGATTTTATTTCTCATTTATATTGTCACTTGTTGCCACTACTTTTAGCTAAACGTTTGACATATTGACGTTTTGAATAGCGAAGGCTACGCTGTAACACATACTTTGAACTGTGTGGCGCAGGAATAGCGAACGTCTTACACATTGGACCTTTAAGGAGTGTTAATGATTTTGATGTCCCTTTTTGATGTCAGTGTATAGGTGCACATTAAAGATAATTTCAAATCCTAATGATATTTTGCAGTGGAAATGTTTAACCTGAGAAATTTAACCTGTAGGGTATTACTCCACTAAACTATTAAAGGTAGGGTCTACGATTCTGAAAATCACTTGAGCCTCTGAGACGGATTTGAAAAAAGCATCCCACCCCCCCAAACCAAATACCTCCCCTCAGTGTACATCGATTCATTCGCGAAGAAGGGTACGCGCAGAGGGGAGGGAGCAGCAGATTGCAGTTTGATAGATGCGTCATAATCCAATCATACTGAACGATCCGTTCATTATGATTGGATAGTGTTTTTCCTGGATTGTTCGTTCTAGAGGCCACTAAAACTTTAATTTTTTGTGTCAAAACTCAATTGGTTGCAATGGGGGTGTGAAGAGTATTTCAAGCAATATGTTAAAAGGAGCACGCTCCAAAAATCGTAGACCCTACCTTTAATATAATATTAGTCCAATAAACTATTTGCCACTACACAGACAGTGTAAGTTAGCAGTGTTAATGGCACCATCTCATGGCCATTTGACATTTAACAGCCTTATAAACAGCAAACATTACATTTTATTTAGTGACTTATTCTGCATCATATGACTCATTCATGTCATTTCCTTTATTTGTAGCCTTAAGTGTACTTCCAAGGTAGGTTTCAACCTCCATATCTATTATCAAATATATATAAAAGGAACGTTAAAAAACTATAATCTTGAAATTTGTAAGGCAAGGCAATCTTTTTTCTCTGAAATTATAAACAAGAATTTGAAAAGTTAACAAACCCCAAATCACAACTAGCACCTGAGCTTCTCATAGCTGACAAATGCAATGAGTTTGCATGCTTTTTTAGAGGTAAAATTAATAACATTAGAATAAATATAACAACACAGTTGCAGACAGCCCAACAACTACAGCCTATATCATCAAAGAGTATGCCATACTGTATGTCAACATTCAACTCTATTGATTACGAGGTACTAGTGAAAACCATCCAAGACCTCAGCTCTTCCACATGTGAACCGGACATTTTGCCGACCAGCTTCTTGAGATCTGTTCTCCACCTTGTAGCACCAGATTTGCCCCAGATCATAAACTCCTCTTTGGAGAATGGCATTTTCCCCAAGTTACTAAAGCTAGCAGTTGTAAAACCACTACTGAAAAAGAATAACCTGGATCACTCAGTTCTTAACAACTGTAGGCCAATATCCAATCTGCCATTTGTTGGGAAGATCATTGAAAAAATTGTTTTCAATCAACTAACTGTGTTTTTGTCCTCAAATAACTGTTTTGATATATTTCAGTCTGGCTTTAGAGCCTATCACAGTACTGAGACTGCCCTTATTAAGGTTGTAAATGACATCCGTATTAATACTGATGCAGAAAAAACATCTGTTCTGGTGCTACTGGATCTGAGTGCTGCCTTCGACACTGTTGATCATGGCATACTTCTACACCGGCTGGAACATTGGGTTGGGTTTACTGGTATAGTGATTAAGTGGCTAAAATCCTACTTAGAAGATAGAAGCTTCCTTGTCGCCATGGGCACCCATACTTCAACACCAATGCCCCTGACCTGTGGAGTCCCCCAGGGGTCTAGACTTGGACCCTTACTATTCAACCTATATATGCTCCCACTAGGTCAGATTATCACTAACAACTCAATTTCTTACCATAGCTATGCTGACGACTCCCAAATCTACATTGCACTGTCCCCTGATGACTATACCCCCCTTGAAGGCCTCTATCAGTGTATTGACCAGATAAACAACTGGATGTCCTCAAATTTTCTACAGTTAAACAAAGAAAAGACTGACGTAATTATATTTGGAAACAAGGAGAAAAGATCAAAGGTTGCCACTGCACTTAACGTAAAGGGGTTCACAGCCAAAGAGACCGTTAAAAACCTTGGAGTCATCATTGATAGTGACCTTAATTTCAGCAGTCACATCAAATCAATCTCTAAATCAGCATACTATCATTTATAAAACATCTCAAAGCTGAGAGACCTAATGTCAAGTAAGGACCTCGAAAAACGTATTCATGCCTTCATTTCAAGCAGAGTTGACTACTGCAATCTTAACAGGCCTACCCAAAAAGACCATTAAGCCCCTTCAACTCATTCATGCTGCTGCTAGGGTCCTTACAAGAACTAAAAGAACTGACCATATTACTCCAATTTTAAAATCCCTGCACTGGCTTCCTGTGAGTTTTAGAATTGATTTTAAAGCACTGTTACTTTTATTTAAATCTATGAATGGCAAAGGACCTGTTTATATTTTAGACATGTGTCAGAAATCTACCCCACTAAGGTCTCTAAGATCTGTGGAAAAGAATTTGATGATCAGACCCACTGTCAGAACAAAAATTGGTGAAGCAGCTTTTTCCTACTGTGCTGTGAAGCTATGGAACCAACTTCCAGAGAATAAAAAAAATGCACCTACCGTTTTAAAGGTCTCCTTCCAAAATAAACCGTTTAAGACTTGATGTTTTTACATTACAATAGGTCAGCCCAAGTTGTACTTCTATTAGCTCAACATCAAAATGCTCTCCTACCCCTGTAGTCTGTATTCGCCTGTGATAGAAAACTGCCGGGAAAAACGAGCGAATCGGAAAAGCTGTACAAATGTACGTCAATTTGAACATTAGCTATGCAGTTAACCCGCCCTCAAGAAAACGTTAGGCTGCCTGCAGACAGACCCACTAGAGGGAGCGTCACAGTGTTGTTAGCCAATCAGAGGCAATACATTTGCATATCATTAATATTCAAAAGAATCCTCTCGTGCTATCCCTGCTCTCGTTTTCACCTAACTAAAATAGCTTGAAACAAGACAACCACAGCATATTTTTTGTCGAAACCAACTCTCATGACATTATTTTAGACAAGAGACCACAAAAATTTACCTGATGATAGTCTAAGACCGAAACGTTGAAAATAAATAAACTATATGCGAAATGGTCAGTGTGCGGGATTCGTTCTATGTTCCTGTTCTGGGACCTGATCTGGTCATTTCCTGCGCACCTACCAGCGAGGTGTGCAAAAAGTTTTTGAAAATCAGACAAGAGACCACCACAAAATTGATGAAAATACGATGGAATGAGACCTTTAAAACCAGACTTAAGACCAAATTATTTTCTGACGCGTACTCCTAATGCCACCTGATTTAATTAATTCATTTATTTATTTGGTTTTATTTATTTGGTTTCATTATTAATTGTCTTTCAATGATCATTGGTTTTTACACATATATTTGTATTTCTTTTCCTTTTTTATCTATTTATTCATCTTTTTTTATTCTTTATCCTCTTTTTTATTCTATGCGTGCACTTGTAATTTTTAATTTTTTAATTTTAATTTGTGCTGTTATTTAAGCTATCTCTGAACTGTTTTATCTGTACAGCACATTGAGTTGCCTTTGTGTATGAAATGTGCTTTATAAATAAAATTGCCTTGCCTTGCCTTTTGACAGTCATAATTTTCAGTCAAAATAAGAGGATTACAAATACTGAAACAATGCAAATAAATGGGCTTTCCTCAGAAAACATGCACAAGCACATCAGATTTGTGATATTTCTTTTTTATATAGGCATAACACCATTTTAGTGGACTAGGTTGATATCAAAATTCACCGGACAAAGATTTTGCATTGCTTTGCGTAGGGCCTACAATAGCGTAAACCTATGGACACCGTAATACTGCGAGTAGACGATGTCAGTTAAAGCTATTGCCGGCTAACGTGAGACCGGTCCGAACTTAGTTGTTTTTCCAGCAGCTGACCAACACCACCTGACTGAATGAGATCAGCAAAGAAAGCAGCCAATCGGCCTGCCTCAGATTACATGTAGTTTCATCAAACAGGCCACAAATTATACGAATTGACATGTCTTTATCAATATTTTAATAAACGTATTGGAAACGACTATTCAACAAGGGATTGCATACACCTCAGGATAACATCGCTCTGAGACCGAGGTTGATACCCAGCGTGCCATGATGATTACATAACCCTTATATGTCTAATAAAAGAAAAGTTTAAAAACGCATTGACGCACCGTATGCCTAATCTAATGCTAGCAAACATTGACATCGCTGACATCAGTAGGCTCGCTGAAAGTTTGCGCAAAGTCACGTCGCGCTGAGGCGACCAATCCATGGCTAACCCAACAACAACAAACGTGCGACGCAGAAGTAGGCTACAATACTGTCGCTTACCCAAAGACTGCCGATACAGACAATGTTGCAGAACGTGAGTGGATGAACATCCGGGCAGCTTTGTTAACAACAAAATGTTATGATACAATGTAGGCTAAATGACAAACTGTATCGAGCACTAATTTGACATTGCTGATGGGAGCGCGTCACAAAAAAGGCGTGTCCTAGCCTGTTCAGTCCAATTTCGTCATACATTGAGCTGTGAATTTAAAAGTAAAATGATCTTTTTCTAATAGGAATTGCCATCATCTTCATTCGACTAATATCCCCGTATCGGTACTGGATAGACCCATTGCGCAAAACACGTTGCTATCTAGGCTACACATCTGGCTTCATTCGACTGTTGCATTTTATTGCAAATCATTTTCCCATCATCTGAGTTAGCTACTTCATTCTGTATGTGTAACTTTCCATTCCATCGCCTGGAGTCGCACGACACCACAAAAGTTTTTCCACAGCAGGCTGCGATGAGTTTCAAATTACGCAAATCTGTTGACTGACACCTCTAACAGGCAGGTAATTGTAGTGATTTACTACCCCTAATGCAACCCACTTCGTTTAGCATAATGTTTATATATCTCTCAGACCATCAAAGGCATCAAAGTGAACATTTAAAGAGAACTCCGAAGGTGATGTCATTTTTGTTCATCTAAAGCAAAACTGCCTCGTGGCCAATCAACGCCTAGACCTACCGTGGAGTAGCAGACTTAATACTGTAGCGCCCCTCTTCGGCAGACTGAATGAAATAATACAGCTCAGCGCAGATCTGTGCTAAACGCCTGAAATAACTAGCCTCCAACTGGCCAACTACAGTAGAATTCCATTTCTGGGAGGTCCCAGCATGTGGCTGCAATAGCACGTAGCCTATCTGGTCTATCTCGGCTACCAGTTAGTGGCGCATCTGCACTGTATGACAGCACAACAAAACGTCTACGGTAACCAGACGGATTTTGCGTTAACACCAAGCACATGGGGTCGCTCTGCCCGAGCTGAGCATATTTCAGGAATTTCTTTAAAGGCTCAGGCATTCATGAATACATGATACAATGTTTCGCGGGAGAATGGAGACCTTTCCGGACTGGTGAAGGACAGTCCACTTTTTTCCGCCAAAGAAAATGTTGCAATTAGTCCCCGAGGATAGGCTTTCTTAATCGGCGTGTGTGCAACGCTGCAAATAAGAGGGGTGCGGTGTTGAGATGCGAAGTACTTACAACTTCGCACTCCCAGGGCAACATTGTCGATTCTTCCAGCGGGAGGCTTTTCACAAGTGGAGTCGCTTAGTGGAAGTGTTGTGGCTCGGGAGATTACACGACAAAGAAGACGTCGCCTTATCTCAATATCAGAATCGAGCTGTTTGCAGCGATGTCTTATCAAACCTAAAGTCACATGTTGGTCCTGAAATCGTCTGACCACGGACTTCACATTTGACAGGTAAATTGTGCCCGACCCTGTTAATAGTATGTACGTCAGGTCTGCGAGGGCTTTAGGAATAAACATTTGTGCAAAATATAATGAGGGTAAAAATGAGATTTTTGGTCTAGGCTTTCTATTGCACCACCAGACTATCGACAGGAGATCAATCCTAAGTGTGTCAGAGATTGGGTCTTTGCGGGCAAGGTGAGATTCATCATTTAATCAACTGGCCTACAAAGTCCCAGTTTTTGGCACATGTGGCCGACGCACAGAACCCCAATTAGTCCAGGCATGCTTCAAAAGGCAGCAGACAAATGATTTTTTCTCTTAAATGCTAAACTAATTTTAGATTCACAATTCAGAAGTCAAACGTGGCTAAAATGTAATTATTAAATCGTATTGCCAAAACAAAGAAAATTTGTAAAACGAATACTAATTACCATGGTGATATGGTGGAATAATGATTCGTATGAATTAGGACCTAGATAAGACTGTAAGAACCTAATTTTCATAATGGCTTTTTCAAGTTAATACGTAAAGCATTGCGAAATGAAATAATTTGAATTCATTTATAGGCATACACTGCAATGTTAATTAACAGTTCTCATTTTCAAAGTAAAAGGAAATCTCAAATTGTACTGCACTTAGCCAAGTTCAGTGTAAGCTCTTTAAGTGTTAGTAAAAAATTGCCTATTTTGGCCTCAATTATTAAATTCACATAACAAAATGGAAAAGAAATGGCAATAAAGTCAATTTAATATTTAAAGCACTTATTCATTATCCTCTAAAATTATAGTGTATCATTTATAAGAAATGAAACAAGGCATTTAGTGAATGTTGGGCAATTGGTCGTGTTTGTTTACCATTTTTAGGAGACCTTAGAGAGTTGAGTTGCTTGTTTTGACTTGTGTAAACTTTTTCAGTCCTGTATCTTTGGACAACAGACATTATTTCTTTTTCACATTAACATGTTATGCGTTTACTTAATTTAAATCTTGTAGTTTGATTATCACGATTTTCCTGGGTTTAAATATTTATTTAAGTTCAAGAACATATATTTTGTTGTTGTAGTTGTAGTAATTATTACATTGAATTGAGAGATCTGTATGATCTGTATGTTGTGACTAGTGAATACATACATACATAAATAGATATCATAACATATTCAATAACCGGAATTTCCCAGTAAAATCGGGTATTCATTTAGAACAGGCCCAGCGAGCACATGGCTTCATGATATTCATATGGAGGTGTGGAACAGAGTGGACAGCAGCCACCCACTGCAAGGCCAGTCTGCAGGGAGTCGCAATGAGGGGGAATGCTGAGGAATTTGGGGATAACCACCATGTGGGCTGATGGAAGTTTGTGATATTAAACAGCGCTGTGGCGCCGGCTGCCAAGAGTACCTCTGTGGAGTTGGGTGCCATCTCAACTCTAATCAGTCTCAACCTGTCAATTACTCTGGCACGCTGGAGATCCATTTTAGGCTGGGCGTCCTAGTCCAGCACTTCATTTGAATGAGTGATTCTCCTGATCATTGGGCATTCAGGGGCAATATGTCTCTCACTGCATGGGTCTCAACAGTGCCTTTCTGGTCTTGCTTAGCTGCAGCCATTACTAGGGCCACAAAGTCAGAGCACAAGTCAAAGCACAAGTTACATTAGAAGTAAGTTCTTTTGGAAATGATGGCTGCCGTGGCAGGAATTCAACTCATTCGATTGACCCCATGCGTGTGTATTTTTTTAACTCCCTCTCTGCACAAACTGCAGGCTCTGTGAGGCCTTCCTTCCAGAAGATTCCGAGCCACTGAACTCACTCACCCTGTGATAAAATGTCCGTGCAGGACTTGGTAGAAGCCCCCCGTTATAAATACACAGTTTATTGTATAAAACCTGGCACACACACTTGATCAGTGTGAAAACACGACCCAGTTCCAAGTGCTCGATTGTGGGAGGACTGAAAGGAAGAATGAATGTGCCGCTTTATTTCACCTCCACTATGTTTTGTCTAACATGTTAGATGAGAGTTATGAAAGCCCCTTCGCTTCAGAATTATGTACATCTGTTAATTAACGTATCACAGAAGAGCGTTTCTCACATTCCTGCGTCTAGTGGTATGAAGTGTCCATGCCAGTTTGCAACATTCCTCAGCTTGTAAACTAATAGATGATAGCACAGCCATGATTGCCCCTATTACAGACCTGAACAAAAAGAGTATTCAGGGTAGAGATGGTGAAAGTAAAATCAGGAGATTGGCGAGTGGAGGTCTGTTAGGGAGGACCATGTAAATAAGGCAGCAAGAAAAGTGAGGGACTTTTGGGGGCAGCTGTGTTTTACTGACCCAGTCATAATGCCCCTAAAAATCCTTATTGCTCTTGCAGTTGTCAGCACATCTCTACAAGTATGGTCCGACAGGCCACTCGTCCATAAACTCCTCATCTTATGATGCATAATCCACACACACACACACACACACTGCGAGTTGGTAATTGAGGGTTCGTCTCCTCCTGGTCTAAGAAAAGTAACCTACATTACCCTGATGTCACGTCGGAGATGTATTTTTCACCGTGCGATGGGACTGTAAGGAGACTCGGTTTTAATAAGTTCTCGAGTTAAAGTAAATATGCTGCCAATACAGATGCTGAAACGAAAGCCAATAGGGAATATGTTTTCTGTTGTGTTTCTATAAATATCCCCAGACCGTGCCATATTTGATGGTGAGAAGCTCCTGTTGCAAAGGAGGCAGTATATCTTATGCATATAAAAGCCACTCAGTCGCCCGTTTGCGAGCAGAGCAAGTCCCTGAACCTGACAGGATGTCATAATTCCCTTTGTCAAATGATTTTCTTTGTTCACATAACATGCTGACACAACGGCTTTGGCTCCTGCATTCTCTTGCTATAACACCAAAGGGGTGAGGAGAGGAGAGAGGAGTGGAGAAAGGGGAAAGGGCAGGGAGGAGAGTGGGAGAAAGGGGAAAGAGAGGGGGAATACCGCTGAAACAACTGTGTGCTTGGGTGGGTGGGAGAGTGAGAGAAAGATCCAGAAAGAGTGAGAGACCCATACAGAAAAAAGAGAAGGAAAGAGCGAGACGACATGCATGTTCCTGAATGTTTGTGATGAGTCATTTGAGGCCATTCTCATATGTCTCTTCCTCTGGGACACCCAACTTAAGCGCCGACTTGAAGCATAGGATCTGAGGAGAGAGAGAGAAGCCCATGACTCAGGCCCATGCACTGCACTGAGGCACAGGGAAAGAGAGGGAGAGAGAGAGAGAGAGAGAGCAAAGGAGGGAGGGAATGACTCATCACCTCGTGTGGAATCTCATATGGTTATCACAGGACCACAGCGCTTCCCTGCTCTCTCACTGCCTCTTTTTCTCTCTCTGTCTTGCTCTCCAATTCTGTCTCTGTTTTCCTTGTTCAATTGGTGTGTTTACTAGACTTGGACAGTGTGTTAAACAACTCTCTTTCCTGTGCATGCTTCATTGTAGGCCTGTGTGTGTGTGTGTGTTTGTGTGTGTGTGTGTGTGTGTGCGCGTGCGCGCACATGTCTATCTGTGTCTGTGAGAATTTCCCAATGACAGTGTCTGAGGAGCAGTATGTAGGGAACAAAAAAGTGGCGTGTGTGTGTGTGTGTGTATGCGCCCTGGACTAAGGAGAGGAAGGAAAGCCATCATATTACTAGTCATGAGTGTGAATGAATGGGCACTTCAGCAAACACTTCTAAAAGTTTCCATTGGGACAGTCAACAGTGTTGTTCACACACAACCTCTTTGTGCAGACAATGAATGAAGTTTGCTTCATCATGGTAGAACATGCATTGGTTATAAGGTCTTAAAAATGTGTCTCAGCTCTTAAGAGGTTTTGGAAATAAACAACGTATGTATTATTTACTATATAGAGAAAACAACCAGATACAAAGAATGAAGCTGTCTTGAGTGTTCTTTATTTATTTACAATAATAATAACATTAAGTTTAAGTTTTTTTTTTAGTTAGTGAGCATATCTAGTGCCACACATCACCCTGTTTAATCAGCTCCACTGGGTTCTTAGTAGAGAGACACAAGTTGTTCAGAGGTAAAGAAAGGACTTGAACACACTTAACATCTCACTCTTTTTAGTGCAAAATTAGTTTATATTATCTAAGGCAAGTGAAGGTGTTTCTTACTTGGTTTCTTAAACCGTTTGAGCATTTGATGCGGCCTAAAGTCCAAGAGTCGAATAGCGCACACCTTCAGGGCGTGGTGACATAAAAACTGAATTCTAGATGAAGAGACAAGTAGTGAGATCAAAGAGTGAAAGTGCCCCTATATGACAATCAGGAACGGAGTGGGTGGGTTGGGTAGGTGGGTGATGACTCACAGGGATCTGGGCACACCCTGTGGGCGAGCCTGGGCTCCCCTCTCCCTGCCACGTTTCTGCTCGTTTTCTGGATGCCGTCGGCTGCATGGGCGTAGGCAGACAAAGAGAGTGGTGGCGGCAGCATGCACACAGCGCTCTGGAGTCAGGAGCTCTTGAGCAAACAGCAGGCGCACAAAAGCCAGACAAACAAGAATAGGTGTGCGGCCCCCCACCCCCCACCCCCAGAAGAAACAAGCAAACTGCCCCAACTTGATCTGAGCTCATGGTTTAAAAACACCCACCCTTCGCTGTTCGATGGTATCTCTCAAAAGTGAGAACACTTCTCTCATTTTTCAAAATATTCGCTTATCTTTTTCCAAGACCAGCCAAGGGACGGAAGTCTTGGAGATCCTCACCAGGGTGTCCCCAGACATGCTGAAGACCATCTGAACCAAACAAGTTGATCTTGTGTGCTGACGAATTTAAGAACATAGACTAGTAGAACCATCCTCTGTGGTCTGATGAGACCAGGGTAAACCAGTTCCGATGGTGTCCAGCATTAGTGGTGGTAAAGTCCCAAGGTCAGGGATGGTGGAGGTAGCATCATGGTCTTGGGCAAACATCCACACATCTAGCTCTGTCATGTCATCATTAAGGAGGGGAAGAGTGGGAGCATCCAGCTGAAACTTGTGCACATCGGGTACATTTCAAGCCAAGGCCTTAGGTGTTGGTTCTGTAGTAACGGTACTTGTGCAAAATATCGACAGTTGGGTTGTTTGACATGTTTGCTGTGAGGACTACTCACTTTTGTGGCCAGCTGTTTAGACGTGAATGTTACGTTATCTTTATGTAAAAGCTGTACACTGACTAAATTGTAGTGAATTTTTTTTTCTACAGTGTTCTGTGATCTGCAGTTATCTGCAAAAATGTGTAGGGTGTGCTCACTATTGTGAGATATCCTATCACCACAGATTGTAGTTTTCCCAAACACAATTGCTTCAGCATACAGCAGAGTGGTGTCTCGTTAGAGCAGTGCTATTTAGGCCATGCTCCAAAAATGGTTCCGGTGAGTTATTGTAATTATGTTTATGTAATAAATAAAGTCAGTAATAAAAGTAAACAATCACAGCATGGACTGGATTCTTATCATTTGCTTGCCCCACTTGTTTTGGTTCTTTCGTTTCAGTAATCGGGCCATTTAGGCTATGTGAAGAGTTCGGGCAGTCCGGCTCCCTTGGGCACGATGGGCCGACAGCGCTGAGCAGACAAGCATGTTTTAACAGCAGGCAACAATTTAGCGGCACTCTGGCCAATAGGCGAGACCTGTAAAGCCATTGTAAACAATACAAATGTTGTGCGGCGTGGCACAATGGACAGCCAGATAAAGAAGCTGGGGAGGGTGTAGGCGAGGGTGGGAAAAGCTCCCAGGCTCTGGCCACTGCTCCCTCGGGTGATCTGACTAACGAACGGCATCCATGACCGTTCCCGTCGTCTGCCCAAAAAAGAAAAATCCTAAATTCTCTTTTGTTGAGTGTGACGACGGGTTTCTGCAATTCATGTTTTGTTGTGCAACAGATGAGAAATTTGGGATGAACCCGTCAGCTGAAGTTGGTCTGGCGTGTGGCGATATTGTTCATGGTCAAATCTCCCATTATTTTTCTAAAGTCTCAGGTGGCATGTCCTAAAAATGTGGTGTTCACTGAAGGAAATCAAATATGACTCCAGTCCTGTTCCTGTTCTAAGTGCAGTAGTTTCCTCTCCCGCCCCCACAGTGTTCTCGAGACTCGTTGTTCTGGCCAGCAACAACTCTGCTTGCTTATGCTAAAACTAGCATCCAGACTGCATTTAATTAGTGTGCCGTTATATATACGCGAGAACTATTTGTCAGGTTGTGACTGTCGATATATTTGAGACCTTGACTCATCACAAAAGCATTCATCGGAGCACAGTGAGAATACCTCTTGCTGTGGCTCTTAAAATGATAATGATCGGTAGTGCGTACAAGCAAATTACAAGCTTTTATATTTCAAAAGCAACTGGAACTAGGGGTGGGCGATATAGTCTAAAATTTATATTGCGATATATTTTGAACCATAGACGGTAGATGATATATATCACAGTATACTTTGGTATGTAACTTACAGCATAACAGTTTCTTAATGGTTACCATAGCATAAAGTCAATATGTACAACAGTTGTTTAGTCATTGTTCGGAGGTGTTTATATTGGACTCTCAAATTCACACAGAAGTAAACTGGTAAGCTGCATTTGTGTCAGGCAGTAGCTGTTCAATTTATAGGCTCTTACACAGTTTCGTTGTAAGAATGAAAAGGTGCTATCAATAAGGTGAAGCTACAGGTCAACATTTTTTCACATGGTTGTGGAGACGCAATGAGCCTATCGCGGTATGCCGATATGACCCAAAATCTCTATCATTGGCCAAATGCATATTGCATACGGTATATATCGTCTATATTGCCCACCCCTAACTGGAACTGTGTTTCAGTGTTTCAGTTTCCCCTGGAATGTCGTGTGCACGACCGAAATGCCTTAGATATGAGGCTTCGTTATCATTATGGGACAGGAGAGGCCTTTTCTGCTAGAGGAAGTCTAAGCTAGAAAAAGGCTACAGACCCTCAGCTGGGGATTTGACTAGTCATTTGAAAGGAAGGTAAAATACAAAATAGGGAAGATGCCTTTGCATATGTAAAGGTTAAATAATCAAAAAGAAAATCTGTTTTTCAGATTAATCTGTTTTTCAGATTAATAAGTAGCTAAATAGTCGTAATGACAGTATGAATTGAGAAATTCAGATCCCAAACACACGCATACCACAGTGTTGAGCAGACCGCTAAGAGACATATTAATTACGGATTGATTACTGGCCTTTTGGAACTAGCCTACAGCTCTGGAGCCTCAGGTGACTAACGGCTCAGCTACAGGCACTCCAGCCAGTGGGTCTGTGTCCAAGCAGCGGCCTAGGAGAGCCCTCTAAAGTCAACATGGCTGATATGTTGACCTAAATCTTGTCAAATATGTTCAGTCCATGAATAAAAAATAAATCTACTTTTATGATGCTCTGTAAATTCTTTTTTTCTTCTTCTAGTGACTCTGAAGAGTATTTGGATGGACTTCTACCATTGTGGCCCCTTTCCCACTCCTCTACTGGCTCTGACTAGTTTGTACGCAGAGTAAATAAAAAACACAGGAGCATGCTTACACACACACACACACACAGAACATCTAATTTACCCTGGCGAAAGCCTGTATCATCTAACTGCCAGAGCTAAAGGCTGATCCAAGTGGCCTGCATCAGTGCCAGCCAAACACACTGTTGAGGGATACTTCAGCCGAGAGTTAGGATCTGGATCAAGCCCAGATATCATGCCACCCCCACCCCCCCAAACACACATACACTTCCACACACACTCAAGGCAGTACTGTTCCAAACGGCTTTAATGCAGCAGCCTTTGGTGAAGACCAAGCCATTCGCTAGGTGATAATCAAGTCTTTCGTCAGATGACAAAGAAAAAAATAAGTGTGACTACTAGTCAGATTCAGCACATGTTCTTTCAGTCTCCTGTGGAAGTCATACTTGCCCTTTTGGTGAACTTCTCTGCGCCATATCAACATGCATGAGGCCTGTCATATAGACCGATAGTGTTCTTAGGAAAGATTTGTGTCGGTTTACAAGCCTAGAGATATATGGAGGGAGATATCAAAAAAGAAAGATAGATTCGCAGCTTAATCCAAAGATGGGGGTTATAAAATGCTTGTATGGAAAACATTACACAGCATGCAGCAGACCAAGCAAAAAGACATTCCAAATGTTTTTTTTTTTTTTCTTTTATAGAGCAATGCCTCATGTTTGTAGCCAAAGGAATCTCCCAGAGAGAAACCGGGTGTCACTTGTACAGTTGGGATGCACATGTGGCGGAGCAAGTCATTATCACATGGCAAATAAACATCGCGCTAACCTCAAAGTGCTTTCATGAAACAGTGATGAAGTTATCAGAGAGGCCCTGAGATCTTTCTTAAGCCTCTTGTGCAAGCTCTCTCTCTCTTTCTCCCTCCCTCCCCACCCCTACCCCTTTCTCCCCTAGATCACCTTCTGTCGCTCCTAAATCTGGAGAGAGTCTGCCGTCTGATAAGACACTTTATAAGAGATGTGGGGAGGGTCTGAGTGTTTATAGAATGATGTAGTCAAGGTCCTCGCCATGGACGAGCTAAAGCAGGAAACCGAGTCCTCAAGTGGAGCAGATGAATTGGAGAATGGCCCAAGTGTGTAGGTGAGAGATAGGAATGTGAAAATGACCGTGTTCAAGTTACAGGAATGTTGTCTAGTTGCAGAAACGGCAAGCATTCGCTCCACATAAACTCTGGGCCTGCTCGTTTTAACAAGGTAAAAAGTTGTCTGTCAGTCGGTTGGTTGGTCCGTGTGTCTGTCTGGCCTCCCCTCACTGTGGCTGTCCCAATAGAGACCAGGCCCACTCTCTGATGCTTAGTCTCTGTTGGGTGAGATTTACTGTTGCAGGGTTGCGACGGCTCGCCGTGGAGTAGATTTACTGTGACAGGCCTGTTTCTGTGCCCTGCCTGGTTTTGAGTAGAGGGGTTGCATTCCTCTTCCTTAAAACAGCAGTCTAGTATTACAGTCCTATCCGACACGTTTTTATTCACTGAGTGTAGAATTCTTTAGCAAGAGTTTGTGTCAGTTTGTGTGTGTGTGTGTGAATATTTCTACCTTTTTTTCTTACTATGTGTGCATTGAGTGTTAACACATTTATTTATGCCAGTGGATTCAAACATCTCTCTGTGTGTGTGTGTGTGTGTGTGTTTCCAGGTTTGTGTGAGTGTGTTAAGTCGTTGGCGGAGGTGCAGCTTCTCTGCGCTTGAGCATCACATGCTGGTGGTGAGTTTCGTCATCTCTTAATACATCCTGGACCCTCTGCAAGGCAACACAGGATGTTTTGGAGTCTGTGGAAAGCTTAAATTAGACCACGGCATTCTCAGCATCTGTCATGCAACCCCCTTCACCCCCGGAACGGAACGCACCTCGTGCCCAGAGTGAAGCGGCCCGGACAAATGTATCTGTCTGCGTGTACCTCAGGGTTCTCACTGCACAACCAAACCCCCAGCAGCCTCCCACGGGCAGCCATTTTACACCCGCTGAACCCTCCCCCTCTCCCTCTTCCCCTCTCTGTCTGTCTCTCTTTCTCTCAGTGAACCTGAAAGTTGTGCTGGAGTGCCTGTTTTCCAAACAGCATGCATGTGTGTGTGTGTGTGTGTGTGTGTGTGTGTGTGTGTGTGTGTAGGGGTGGTGGATTGTGCCTGGATGTGGGATTGTAAAGATCTACAATGTGTAGCTGTATGGTAAAAGCATTTCATAAAGGCATGGCAATGTACGCATTGGAAGCTGTGCACGCCTGAGCAGAACATAAATCTGCCATAATGTCTGTCATATAATAGCTCAGCCGGCTCCCCTATCACAGTTACTACGACATGCTGACAATGTTTCGGGTCCTGTTCTAATACACTTTTATAGCCGATACTGTACAACAGATGAAATTTTCCCTGACGCGCGTGGCGTGTCCTGCCTCGTAACATTACATTATTGAATGTTGTTTTAAAAGGGTGCGTCTGTTGTTGCATGGTGGTTGGAACACATTCGGACATAAAATTAGAAGATGTGAGGGAGAGATTTGAACTTTTTAACTAGTTGACCCACATGAATCCACTGGATTTTTTTTCCACCCAATTCTAATTCTGCACTGTGCCTAGTGTTGGCCTTCTGGGTTTTTATGAAGGAATGTACTACTCATGACATCACAGACACAAGTGTGCCCAATGAACCTGTTCCATCTGTCCAATCCATTCTCTTCTGCACTTCTCTTCTGGTCATATTCCTTGGGCAAGTGTATTCAGTCACCACACCTCATCCTCCCTGGCTTTCACTGGGCTGCTCTAGAAGAGAGGGAACAGCTTGAGGAGAGACGGCCTCTCCATCATTCGTTTGTCAGGCGGTGTCGCCACTGGAACAGCACAAAATGGCTGTTGTTCCAAGTCCCCCTGGTGCAGTTATTCAGTCTATCACGAGCCCTGGGGCTAAAGGAGTTCTATTGCCTGTAGAGGCCAATGCTCCAATGCCCAGTCTCAGGCCACACTTACTCCTGTACAGCATTTCACAGTGATGTAATTAGCTGCTGATTCATGAACAGAGCAGATTATGGGATTTTTTGTGTGGATCTTAACACACTTTCCTATATTTTGTAGCTAATCTTTATATGAAATTAATCTGACTATTTTATCGCTTATTTCGGTGTTTAGTAGCTAATATCTATGTGTAATGTGTCCTGTTATGCTATCGCATTAACCGGTGTATTTCTTTAGGTTTAAACTCCTTGACCGCGTCTTCACAGTCTTTAAATTTTTGCATTTGACTATAAATGGAACAAAACTATTTTTATTGTAATTTTGTTTCCTAGGATGAGTTATGTGTAAGTTCACTTGGAGTTTGACAGTTGTTTTCTAACAGGTCAAGAAGCCATAGCACAGAAACATCCAAAGTGGAGAGAGAAAATTGGACCCTTTGTTTTAGCCACTTTAAAAAAGAGAAAAGTGCTCCCAGTCAGGTTTGGGGAAGCATCTACAGTAATTGGCCAGTAGTATATTTTCATCGTCCGCTGTCTACGGTAAGAGTTTGAGTCAAAATGTTACTAGATTTTATCATAGTACTGCTGTCTTTTGGCACGGACTGGTAAAAGGTTTCTCCCTGCCTGCAGGCTGTTGCATCATAGTCCACAGTGCGTGTCCTGGCTGATAGAGGCAACAGCCAATGATTCAAGTCCTCAGGTGGCTGCATCAACTAGAATTATGGACATTAATCTTTCATTCAGATTCCACATAAAAGTTCCCATCTCATAAAATACGACATCGACCTTCGATGTTGCTGAATAATTCTGCATCTGCCTGGAACGTAATTTGTGTTAAAGGATGACATTCGTGCCACAAATTCACAATTGCCATAGCCGTCTCCTCCACTATTACAACCCCCCCCACACATGGGTTTAGCCATCATTGGCAGGAGACACCTCTGCAAGACACATCAGCCCAGGCTGTTTCCACCCACCACCCCCATCTCTTCCCTCTTCTTACATCAACCCTACTGAGTTACATGCATTAACACTCTGCGTTCATAGCACTGTGAACTGCTGTAAGCCTGAAGCTGTGCTATGCTACACGCTAGGGGCCCTCTTTCGAGCATAAACACTAGTTCTGCTGCTATGGCTTTCGCTAGGGGCCTTCCTTAAAGCATAAACACCAGCGCCGTGGCTAACAGGCAGCCATAAAGTCGGCTCGTATCAAAGACGGCCTGCCACACTGTGCAACAATTGCCTCTTAACCCCAGAAACCACAGCACACTTTTATTTGAGACGCAAGGCAAAATCTGCTTCGCTTCAGGCCAGCTCACAGGCAGTCTAGCCCAGCCCAGCCTAGCTGCCCAGCCTTGACATTGGCTGGATGTAATTGCCTCACTGTGACCAACGGGGCCCACAAATATGATGGCTGGACATTCCTCTCCACCCCCCCCCCCCCCCCCCCCCCCCCC
>JAGFZM010000773.1:0-23840 GCA_017657215.1 Limnothrissa miodon | reverse complement strand
CAAGTATTTGAGCGAGCGCCACACACTCATCCACTTGCAGCGCAGAGGTGGCTGGAAAAGAATGTGCCCTGAGGGCTTCACTCTCACCCGCCTGTTATCATACCTCAACTCAACACACACACACACACACACACACACACAAACCTCAACACAACACACACACACAACACCACAATCAATGCCTTTAAGTAATTGTTTTACAGTGTTGTCTGTGTACGGAAACGAATTGTGAGCCTTGCTCAGTTTAAGTGGGCTATTCATTCATTTAGCCAGGTTAGCATGTAGCAAAGGCTGTCGCTCAATATGCTGGTGAACACAGATAAGGGTGTCTCATGAATACATGTGATGGGAAATTCATAGTCATTTAACCATTGTGTGTCAGTGACATAATGTGTGTAATGCAAAGTGTCAGACCCTTTGGTCACATGATGAGGGTTGTGGTCTACAGTTCACATTACACCCACAGGCCTAGAGATCAAATGTAGAGAGACAATGGTCCCACCTCCAGATAGAACTGATGAAGCTTTCTAGATCTAAATAGAAGGTGAAACGTCTTCAAGCTTCAAAAGAAGTCCAGTTGCTTATAACTGAACGCTATGACTACCATGACCTAGATGAATGAGAATCTTCACAGACATTATCACATCTTATGTTCTGTATGGTGTCATTGTATTCAAGGAAAATAAAAATCTATTTTTGATCACCAGATAAGGAAAGCTGTCAAGGGCACTGCTGTTGATGTGTCTAGTGTCGTTTGGCTGTATGGTCACTCCAGGCGGGAACTCCAGCTCCTCCGTAGAGCCCATGTGACTTACTCGCTCAGGGCACAAAGCTTCAGGCATTTTGTTAACTAGCGGCTGAGATTGCCCTAATTCCCTGCCGTTTGTCAACATGCAGCACAGGAGTGGGTGTTAGTTTAACACAGATGTGAAGACACGCACACGCACACGCACACACACACACACACACACACAGAGAGAGCGCCATAGAGGGTGATGAGAGACGGGTAGGTTTGCTAAGACAGGCGCAGCAGCAGCAGTAGCTGCGGCACTGACAGTTTCAGTGACACAAAAGCCAAATGGTCCACGACTGCATGAGTGTCACACAGACGAACATTCCTCTCAGCCCATGGCCTGCTTTCAATGAGCCTACAGTATGTGCATGCGTGTTTGGGTTGTGTGAGTGTGTGTGCGCGTGCGTGTGTGTGTGTCTGCATGTGTGTGTGTGGGCAGTGGTGATTTAAGGCATCAAATCCTTACTAATAAGCAAGTGGAAAGGAGGCTGCAGTAGAGCACTAAGAGACACAAGACTTAACTTTACCCCGACTCCATTTAGAACAAAACACACATACACACACACACACACACACACACGCAAATGTGCTATACATATGCGCAAGAAACACATGCAGAAGTGGTTCTGTGTGTGTGTGTGTGTGTGTGTGTGTGTGTGTGTGTGTCTTTCTGCAACCCCCCTCCTCCTCCTCCTTCACATTGCTTGTGGCTGTGTGGACAGATTTAGAGGAGGCGCAGGTCTATTTTCTCCACCTGGACAAATGAGCTGGAAACTCAAGCCTCAGTTGCCCCTGGTTTCTGTGGACGACGCAACACAGTGAGCAGGAGTCTGGCCCACGACCCTGAGCCCCAGGTCCGTTTACATGGCCCAGCGGAAACTGAGAGCTCAACACAAGTGTGTGTGTGTGTGTGTGTGTGTGTGTGTGTGTGTGTGTGTGTCTGTGTATGTGCTACCCCAAACTAACTCAGGTCCCAGAGGGAACCATTTTCTCCCACATTTACACACACAAACACACACACACACACACACACACACACACACAGGCAGTGACACAAGCATGCATGGTCCTACATACCCTGAAGCCATGCAAATAATGCACATACATACATGCAAACCTGCGCAAAAGTGTGATGCAGGATTTCTGGCTGTTGCACCGCAATACATACTGCAGTGCACACACACACAAACTCACACAAACAAATAAGCACAAACAGCACAGTCTCTGTCTTTGAGCCTGCTGGAAGTGATCTAGTGTGTTTGTAGACCTAGTAGGTGTGTGGGGTGCCCTGACAATATAAGTGTGGTGAAGCGGACTCCCTTGAGAACTGCCACCTTGGAAAGACTCAGTGATTTAAGAAGCCGGAGTTCCTGCCATGTACAGAGCAGGAAGTGTTGGATCCTATAACTGCCGGAGATGGTCGACTGGCTTAGGGGGGGTCACTACAACAGCTTCGCGGAATGGAATATTTTTACCTGAACTCTACCAGGAAGAAGAAACCACACACTTTAGAGGTGTCAAAAAGCAAGTTAGCAGCATGCTACTTTGGGAACATAGTTGACACCGTTTAACCAGGGGCCCCCAGTCACCCCTGCATATATGCTTACTATATCATCGTACAGGGCCGTTCCTCATGGTTAATCTTCCTTGTATGCCACACACTATAGTCTAAATTAGAGTGATGTGGTTGCTTCTTTTTGTACCTGTAAAAACTCTAGCAGCTGTATCAATTGAAGATGTTTTTTTTTATGGTATTTTAAGGATTTTAAGGCCTGTGAAGGAGATAAAGGCATGGAATTGTTGTAATAAAGTTTTTCGACCAATTCCTCATATCTAATCATCCTCATATGACACACACATATTAGTGAGCGTTCTACTAGGCAGCCTTAAATGCAATTATAACTACAAGTGACTAAAATTTGTTAATACTAATACATAACATTATACTTGCATTACAGGAATTGTAATCTAATCCAATCTAATGTCACAAATATCAATACTAAAACAAACTCAAAACCACATCAAACCACATATAAAAAAAAATCTCAAATGTCAAATGCTAAAAAATATATTTGATAATCAGCAAGTGTGGAAAGGGATGGGCAATGTGATGGCGAAAGGGAAAGGTAATGTCCTCAGTTCAGTGTTGAGTGGCAACTCCATGGAATTTAGATGCACTGCTCTATAAACGGGTTCTAATCATTCTTTGCGACCTTGAGAGATGGTGTTCCAAAAGCAGAAAGAACCAGCAGCATTAGTAGCATAGTAATAGCATATACAGACTAATGGTGGTGTTGAGTGAGGACAGAGATGCAGACCCTCAATGTGTATGTGTGTGTGTGTGTGTGTGTGTGTGTGTGTGAGTGTGTGTGGGGGGATAGGGCCCTCCACCATCTTGTGCCAGGAGGAGCCTTGAGCTGCAGAACAGAGCAAACAGCTCCCCACCCCACCCCCTCCCCAATCTCTCCCTCCTCTCCTCCCACAAATGCTATGTAATGCTTTGTGTGGATAAAAGCCATTAGCTCTTGCAAACAGACTAGTGATTAGAATGAAAACTCTCCTGTGTGTGTGTGGATCACACACTACTGCCTCCTGCTCACCCAGTCTTGTCCAGCTCAAGTAAAGCTACTGGGACATTTCCACCAGCAGCTCTGGCCTGATTGCCGTGACGAGGATCAAATAAAAGCAAGAGACAAACACAACAGGTAAAGTCTACAGTGACGGCAGCATTTTAATGAGCTTCACCCGCACTGCTCAGAAATGACAGAGCTATCTCACGGACGAGCATGTAGCTGTTGAGGAAATGGCAGGGGAACCTCTTGTTTGGACATTATGTGAGAATGCATAAGGCCTGACTGCAAGAAAACCCACCACTGCCTGATGACTGGTCGAACTGTTTGACAAATAGACTAAACACGCACAAAAACGGCAGCCATTTTGATTGAGACATGGTAAATGTGTGTCTGGAGTGTTGAACTTAAACTTGATGAAGAACGCAACGTTAAAGTCTGTGAATGTATGTGTGTGTGTGTGTGTGTGTGTACGTGTTTTCTGCACATGTTTGAGATATTCCAAATACCTCTCCTATCTACCATTGGTCAGTCCTAATCAGAGAGTACTACAGGAATGTGTGTGCTTCAAGCTATATTAGCACAAAGTTCAGAATTAGAACAAAGTTCAGAGCTAGACTGAACGTGTGTGTGTGTGTGTGTGTGTGTGTGTGTGTATGTATGTAAAAAAGAGCATGAATCACTATCTAAGAAAGAATGAATAATAGGTGGGAGGGACATGAGAGGGAAAGATCATGAGCTGTAGGGAGGTTGTGTGTGTGTGTGTGTGTGTGTGTGTGTGTGTGAGACAGAGAAACTATGAATGGCTGCATATCCATGTGTGGAGATCCACAATTAATATACAGGTGAAAGAAAGAAAAGTGCATTGAAGAAAATCTGTGACAATGACTGTGAAAGTATGTGAGGGTATGCCTAAATATAACAGAAAATAGACGTAGTTGTGTGTGTGTGTGTGTGTGTGTGTGTGAGCACGTACGCTTGATACAGCCTTCTCTCCCTGCCAGCACCCAGTGGAGGGAGACAGAAAGTGGGCCAGGCGGCAGCCAAGCGAGCAAGCCTCTCTCTCTCTCTCTCTCTCTCTCACTCTCTCTCTCTCTCTTTCTCTCTCTCTCTTTCCCTCTGCCTTTGTTTCCCAGTGAAGGAGGTCACCCACACCTACCAGCACTCCATCACCGCCGGCGACCTTGCCTGTCCTGGATTCAGCACCGGTTCCCGCAACACCACGGCACACAACTGCTCCTAAAGTGTGCCAAAGTCGGCACAGGGTTTCTCTCCCTCTCTCTCTCTCTCTCTCTCTGTCTTGCTTCCCCTCATCTCTTTGCCTCCTTTAGTCATCTCCTTATCTTACTCTCATCATCTTGTCTCTCTGAGGCTGCCACGGCACAGACAGAAATGTTAAACTCTGGACAGGTGTTGAAGATGCACTTTGGAACGATGGAGAAACAAATGATATGGTAAGACAGATATGAACAAATGGTATGGTAAGACAGAAACCCGCCTGTGAAATAAAGAACTAACAGTACTATATTGTATATAATATAATATTTGTCTAAATAAATACATGTTTAAAAATAAATATATGTTTCCAAAGTGTATGTTGTCATGGTTTTATAATTTAAAAAGAATGTTTCTTCAATGTAACATTAATAATAAATTCAGTTGCAAAATCTGATCTGATCTGTTCAAAAATAGAAAATCTAATAGGTCTAACAAGACTAGAATTGAGAGAAATTGTAAAGACACACCGGCTCCCCACCATGTTGCAAAGTTTTCAAAAAACAAACTGGTGAAAGAATGTAATGCATTTCTCTCAATGAAAAAGAGAGAGAAAAAACCCCAAAGAAAATGCTTTTCTGGGTTTCTTCTGATAAGCCTATGAGTAAGTTTTCCTCAGTTTCCGGACTTGAATAAGCACATTCCTAGTCAATGCATCAAGCAGGGGCGTGGGAGGTGTGTGCCGGCTTATCGGAACGCCACGCCACAGCTGGGATGAGGATGGGGGTTCCGGGTGGATGCTTAGAGCATTCACACCACCTGTGTCCCATGAAGGCTCACTGATAGCCAGACTAGAGATGACTAGTTATTATGGCCCTATTCACTGATAGACATATAGGGAAAGGTTAATATAGGGCAAGGTTAATATAGGTTACTGTGTATGTCCATGATCTATTTAATGTCTATGATAAATCACTATAGCATCATGTAGAGTTGGGTGATATCAAGAAATTAAGGAATTTAATTGTCACTTACTTTTTTAATGGTGTAAAAAATGTAGAGAAATTATGGATGCTGTCTGTCCATTGTGCATAAAAAGAGAGAGAAGGTATAGAAAGAGGCAAAATAAAGTAATAAGGGTGTGTGTGTGTAGTGGGGGGCGGGTGACAAGGGCTGCATAGAGATGGGGATGGCTATACTGTATGAAGGATATAGAATGGTGTACGTATGTGTACCGTCACGGACACACAGCACATATCTGATAGCAGATCTTTACCATACATCTTTCTCATGCACAAATAGGCACAAAAATGAATGCACAGTCCTGGGGGGTAGGTCTGGATTCATCTAACAGCATGTTGTATGCATATGACCACGAATGTGACAAATCAAGCACCTTGCAGCTTGTTAGGCAAAACAAACTTGATATGGGGGAGATGAGTCTGCCTACAGGCATGAAGTGGAGCGGCTGACAGCATGGTGCACAGAGAACAACCTGCTCCTGAACACAGCAAAGACCAAGGAGATTGTTGTGGACTTCAGGAGGAGGAAGACAGGCATCAAACCACTTTACATCAGTGAGGACTGTTTGGAGTGGGTGTCGGACTTCCGCTTCCTGGGCGTTCACATCACTGAGAACCTGTCTTGGGGCGTGAATTCAGCTGAACAGGCAAAAAAAGGCTCAAAAGTCCTCAGGAAAAACAACACATCTCAAAAACTGCTGGTGTCCTTCTACCGCTGTTCCATTGAGAGCACCCTGTGCTACTGCCTCTGCGTGTGGTTTTCCAGCTGCACATTATTGCAGAGGAAATCACTTCAGAGGATCATTGACACAGCACAGAAGATCATTGGCAGTCATCTACCCTCTCTGGACGAATTGGACAACTCTCGCTGCCTAGGGAGAGCGGAAAACATCCTGAAAGACCCCTCGCACCCGGCTCATGATCTCTTCCAACTGCTGCCATCAGGCAAAAGATACAGAAGCATTAAAACACGAACAGACTAAACAGCAGTTTCTACCCGATTGCCATCAGGGCATTGAATGCCAAATGAACTTTTTTTTCTCCTATGTGCAATAAGGACTTTTTTTACGATGATGGACTGTGGTCTACCTACCTCATTTTATGTATATAAGCTACCTCCAATTATATTCTCGTTATTTATTTTCCTGTCCAAACTACTCTGAACCCAGGGACTGCACTTAATTTCGTTGTACCTGTTACAATGACAATAAAGATATTCTATTCTATGACACACCGACACCTTGGAGAGAGAGAGAGAGGGAGAGAGATAGCGGTATCTCTTCTGAGATAACAGCTTCCTTTGTATAATGCCACAGTTTCATGAAGTCAACGTGTGAGCTGTTTTGCAAGCGGCTAACGAACCACAGTGTTTTTGAGGCCCAGCGAAGGGTCGAATGGGGGCCACTGTAGAGAAGCAGCCCCCAGTGCCGCAGGCCTCAGCTCCAGCCACTACAGCTACTACAGCTCAAGGCCTCACAGGATGGAGGAAGGGGGCACTAATGGGTCAGAAGTTATCAAAGATGATATAGAAGGAATAATCGTTCATTTTCCAGTCTTACACAGCCCGGTTTAGGCCCGAGAAGCTCGGAAAAGGCAGTCATTCACTCAAATGAACATCCATTCACAAAAGCGTTCCCAATGAAAAAAACCCAGACTGAGTCAGTCACTCCGGCAGAGCTCTGATTACACATGCTTATGCTCTTAGAAATACACTGCAAGCCGATACCTTATCTGTATCTATACCTTATCTATTGATAGCACACACACACACACACAACAAACACAGCAAACATATTTAACAGAAATGCAAAGGAGACAAAGTGTTTAAGGGACAGTCCAGTACAGTAAGATGAGTCCTTTTATCCCCCTCTCTCTTTCTATCTATCATCCCTTTTTCTCTGCCTCTTTCTCCGACTGTCTGCCATCACTCTCTCTGCCTCTCTATCTTAATGTCTGCCATCCCTCTCTCTGTCTCACTCCATTTTCTGTCCTCTACCACACTATTACTCCTTTAACTATCCTTTCTCCCTCTCTCTATTATTGGCTCTCTTAGCGGCTGCCTCTCTCTCTCTGTGTCTCGCTCTCTGTCACTCTCCGTCCGGTCGGTCCAGTCTGTGGAGGACTCATTATCCAGCACCTTGACCCAAACATCTGACTGTGAGCCTGTTCTAGACGGGCGTCATGGCTGGCTGCGCCGTGCTGCCGCTGCCCATGTCCCCCCACCATCACCTCCACCTCCCCGCCGACGAGCCGTGCATCCCAACAGCGCAACCAGGTCGAGAGCGCTGCTACTGTGCACAGATGCCCCCTGCTGGGTCTACCATGCCACTGCAGTCTGACCGCTCTTTTACCAGCCACATTCAGCTTCACCGATAAACTCCCTCACCCCTTTTGTGCATGTACAAGCATACACACACACACACACACACACACACACACACACACACAGATTCAGCTCCTCTGTGTCTACCTAGACAAAGGACGAGGGCAAGCAAGGACAGTAATGCACATAGGCAGTTGCTGGACTATGGCGAAGAAATGGAATGATCTGGCAGCATTTTTATGTGATCCACGAAACTGTGAATTTTTTTTCAACCCCCCCAACTGCACAACCACCCCAACACACACCCAACCACACACTCACACACACAGCCAACAACACACAGATGCTCCCACTGATGTAACTTTGATGGACAGCTATTGCAAAGTCACCACAAAGCTTTGGGTCTAATGAAGAGACTACACTCAGACTGTGAAGAGGTTTTTCATGACCTGTGTGGGAGGGGCAGTGATCCGAGGACAAATCCAGTTGACTCACCGTTTCAGCATTCACTCCTTTTTTTCCACGTTTGCCTGACAAAAATGGCTTCACGTATAATCGTTTATGAAAAGCCAGAAAACAATAAGATGTAAAAACAGGAGAAGGTTAGGAGAGGTTTAGGGGCCCAAAAAAGAACAAAGAGCGGACTGCGACCCGTCTGGATGCCCTTTGCTTTGGGGCTTGGCAGGCCAGACTAGATGACATTGCATCAGAGGGATATTTCATGTGGTGTAATGTTTGACAGATTTGCCCTAGCCTTTCATTGATTTGACTGTTTGCCAGTAGTTACCACAGCAAGATCCCTTACTGAGCTATAACTCACAAACACACAAACTAAACCTCCCCATCCAAGTGCTGTTTTCCCTCGCAGCCCTGCAGTTGTCTCAAGGCCATAAGATGCCTGCAGAGTTTGGTTTCCACTGGGATGAATATTTATTCATTCTCAGGGTGATGGAGGACGTCCAAGTGACTTGGGGAAAGATGGCGCCAACTAGACAAGGAGAACCAGTCCAAACCAGACTAAACCAGACCAATCTACACTATGTCTTTCCCTCAAGACATGTCATCTGGTGAACGCCCATGTCCCAAATCCTACTCCAGATCTATCTGGCTGGTTGAGTCACCAGACGCCATCACCTCCTAATTAAAGAGGGACCGGTGAAATGAATCACCACATCTGGTGCCAGTGTGTGGTTATCTGGGAGCTCAGCCAGATAGGCACAGGATGTGGTGCCAAAGAGATCAGTAGACTAGAGGTCATTGCTGGAGCTTACCAGAACAACAAAAGAAAACTCCCTGAAAAGAATGATGTGAGTCACATCACAGGATTCAAGCTCAGATTGTTGAGGGTTATTACCCACAAGAACTTTTTATATACTGCATGTGTACAGGCTTTTGTCAAGCAACATACCACCTGTACCAAGTTCCAAAAAATGGAGGACTGCCAAAACTGTAATTCAGACTAGTTTAGTTTAGACAGGTTCAATTTGAAAAGAAAAAGACACACCACCCAACCTCCTCACCCACAAAAGCAGAAGTGTTGACTCATAGAGACATTTCTTGTGGCATCCTGTTAGAATATTTAATAACCACTATCATTCCGCTTCAGCAAAGAAGAAAAGATGTTGAAGACTCCGATGAGCAATTCTTCCCTTAACCTCGAGACATGTGTGCATTCATACAGCCTCTCCATATTTTCCACCGAGTGTGCTGAGGTGAATCACGAGTGGCGCTGCGAGCTCAGAGCGCAGCAAGTGGACGCTAATGACCAGCGGAGGAGCCAGAGAATGACCCCACGAGGGGAGAGCGAGTCTCAGGCACGAGGAGCTTCACCTCTAACACATTAGCGACGAGCCATCTCATCGGCGTTGCATTCGCTCCTCGTTCTCAGTGTAGACGCATGGCATATCGGTGTCTGGTGCAGTCGTGTATAGTAACTAAGTAAAAATACTTCACTACAGTACTATAGGTTTTGGGAGTATCTGTAGTATATTTGAGTTGTTAAGAATTTGGCGACTTTTACTTTTACTTCACTACAAGACAAATGTATACTTTTACCCCACTACATTTTAGTCGGCTGTATAGTTACAAGTATTAGAATGAATTGAAGTTTGTGGTAGACTAACTGAGTGTTTTGGTGAAGCTGATTTATTATTGGACAAGTGCAAAGGTTAATTTACCTTCTTCATAGTCATTTATATGATTAAATGGCCTATGAGTGACATACTGTAAAAAGGTTTTCTCGGTCACCTCTATTGCAAATTCTGCTGTTACTACATTTGCAGGATCTAAAACTCTGGGATGGAGGAAACAAAATTGAAATTAGATTAAATCAAAATCACATGTATTACTTAATGTACAAAAATGATTATGGCTGGTTTCTATCCTTCGCTTTGCAAGTAAATTCAAATTAATGTAAGAAAATATATAACAGTGTTGCTATTTTTTTGTTGGTGTAAGCTACTCTCATTACTTAAGTACATTTAATTATAGATTACTTTGCCTACTTAAGTACAGTGAATATCAAATACTTTTAGACTTTTACTTGAGTAACATGCTGGTAGAGTACTTGAACTTCTACCAAAGGAATTTTTGGTAAGGTATCTGTACTTTTACTCAAGTCAAAAATCACTGTCAGGTCTAGGAATATGGACAAGATCTTTTTCAATGTATTTAAAAGAAAAGGTTGCACTAAATAAATGGGCATCCACTTATCCAAAAAGAACTTCAAATGAAACTCAGATAGGCCTACCTGTTATGGATCCCACCTCGCAACCCCATTTTGATTCTCCAGGAATTGCAAGTGCAATGTTTCTTGCTTTGATAGTTACTGCCACCTAGTGGCCATAAAACATTGTAACGCACTCAAACATGATTTGGAGATGAAAATGCTCTCAACTACTTTATTGATGGTGGACAAAGTAGAATGGCGGAACATACCACCAGCTAAATATTAGTGAAATTATTTCCATTTACAAAACTGGGATGGCCTGCAAACCTCTATGCTTAACCAACAGTAATACTGCACACGTGTGACTTGTTCCAGAGAGAGTCTAACGTTATACACCAGGTCTGTGAATGCAAATTTGCCCTGTGAATGATTTATGCTCTTTGTCTTTTGGACCGGGAGCCATTAGACTTGTACTTTTATGACAGAGCTGGGAGATCCTGTGTCAGTGAGTGCATTCTAGCAAGCAAACATATGGAATGATTCAGACCGGAAACCCATGTTCTTTTGGAATGCTGAATTTATTTTTGTTCCAGAGATCCAGAACATTGAACACCCTCCTCCCTCCCCCCATACACACCAACCTACATCCACACAAAGCACAGGAACCAAAGCTGAAAGTTGATGAAATAACTAATGTAGCTGCCTATACTAAAACAAATTTGAACTTTTAATTTGAAACAAAATCCCTTGATCAATTAATTAAAATACATGATAAAGTAACTAAATGCAAAAACAAATACATAATAGGATGAGTACATATAAAAACATGACGAGGGATTGTAATTAAAAGAATCAAATAAAAGTACTTAATCTTCTTAATTCTCTTTGCAGAAATCCATAACTCCAGTGACAGCATAACTGATATACTAGTATGCAGCCTGTGGCTGACAGGCAGAAAATATTGACAGTGCAACCAGGAAGCCAGTGATTCAACTCATAAGTGCTTTAACAAGCCCAGTGAAACAAGAGCCGAGAAACCCATTAGTCCTCCGCGTCCGAGAACTGCCCCTCCACTGTGATGCCCCTGCCGTACTCCCACTTGACCGGGGGCATGTGGTGGACGCTGGGGTGGTAAATGAAGGGTAGCTGGCCATTCTTGACCCGCCCCACATCCAGCTTCATCATGGCCACGGTGAGTACGTCCTCAATACCTACAGACAGGGCCAAACGTACCAACTCAGATTCAGATAAAATAATAAAACAAAATAATTACCCTGATGCATCAGCCGCTTTCAAATCGATTCGCTTCAGTTGCTGATTAATGAAATTGACTGTAAGCACCATTAGGTGGACAATTAATCGAAAAGAAATCGTAATCGACATGCAGAACCTATAATCCATCTAATTTTTCCAGGTCAATTATTTCCATTAATTTCCCCTTTCAAAATACTACAGCGCGTGGAGTCACGTGACCCCGCTCTGTTACATTATTCCGCCGACACGTTGAGCATGGACAGCTTGAGACAATTGACATCTCCCACTTGTAATATGAGCATATTTACTGTACGAAACTTGTCAGTGAACTATGAGGGCAAAATAATAAAATAAATAAAATAATCGTTCATTAATTGTAATCAAGTTAAAATGTTCAATTAATCGAGATTTTGATTTTAGGCCAAATCGCCCAGCCCTAGTGCCTATTAACATGGCGATTAACATTCACCAGAAACATTCTCCCAAACAGTCATAGTGTTTAGTAGTTCAATCTCCTGGCCTGTGGGTGTGAACTGTAGACAACACCCTTAATCATATGATCAAGGATCAGAAGAATGGACATAATTAGCACAGTCAATGTGTGAGGGTCAACAGACCAAGGATCACCATTAATCATCCATTGACAATGGCATAGTCAATGTGTGACATTGGGGTTAATGAGTCATTAAGTCTACAGGGTTGCCCAGATGGTGAAGGGCAACTGGGATCACATGGTCCAGTGGAAAGCTACCCCAGTGTAGAGTGGCAGCCAAATCTCCTTTGGAGGGATCTGTCCAAGATGTGCACATCCTTGTCTTTAAAGGAGTGTCCCTTCTGGGGCGATGGTAGTGCAGGTGGTAGAGGAGCCATTTGGTGACCAGAAGGCAGATTTGAGCCCCACTCTACCAAAACCCATCGAAGTGTCCTTGAGCAAGACATAGAACCCCAAATTGCTCCTGGTGGAAGGCTGGCAAGGTCCTTGGACCTTGGTCGTCTCCTCCACTGGTGTGTGTGTGTGTGTAATTGGGCATAAGCATGCGGCGCATGTATACGCAGCAACCTCTGGCTCTCCCAACCGTACGTATCACTGTAGCTAGAAACATACTTTTGACTCCTCTGTATGTCCAATATATGCGGAGCAACTGGCAATAAACATATTTAATTGTATGTATTGTATGGCATAGACCACACTGTTGAGAATGTGCCCAGGAGTTTTGTTTTTAAGCTCGATTTATACTTCTCCGTCGCCCTCTGTGCACCTCCCGGAAATTATAACTACGCGTCAAAGTGGCGCAGACAAGAGTACGCAGACAATGCAGACGTCAAGGGCTGTGATTGGTCCGCTTTACAGCAGGAAACAGTGTCTAAATTTTGGATATAATTTTGGAGTCTAATTTTGGATTTAAACCCACTATGTGTAAGTTTTATTTTTTTTGTATGAGAATTTCTCCCATCTATCGGCAAAGTGGTATACTGCACACGTTTGAATAAAATGTAATAGCCCTTCCCTTCCCACGGTCCTCATTTTGAAAATGGCGGCGCAAAATGGATATTCTCATTTGGTACCCAGCCACATCTATATATAAATGGAAATTACCAAGTTTACGGGAACACTACAATTTATTAATGGAGGTAATTACCATCGTTTTACATTATATTTTTAAAATAAAAAATGTATTTTTAATAAAAGACAAAGATAAATAGAAGATAAATCCTACACATAGCGGCTTTAAGACAAATATCTTGTCATACTTTCACATAAGTATTTGTTTATTGCGATAGCTAGCTCCATTGTAAACACACGTGGCACCTAGGGCTGGGCGATTTGGCCTAAAATCTAAATCTCAATTAATTTAACATTTTAACTCGATTACAATTAATGAACGATTATTTAATTTATTTTATTATTTTGCCCTCATAGTTCACTGACAAGTTAAGTACAGTAAATATGCTCAAATATTACAAGTGGGAGATCTCAATTGTCTCAGTTTTTAAGCTCTCCATGCTCTCAATGTCGGTGGAATAACGTAACAGGGCGGGGTCACGTGACTCCACATGCAGTAGAGTTTTTAAAAGGGAAATTAATTGAAATTATTGACCTGGAAAAATGTGATTGATTGTAGGTTCTGAATGTCGATTACGATTACTTTTCGATTAATTGCCCAGCCCTAGTGGCACCCTGTGCTTACAGTGTCTGCAAACAGTATTTTATAGGTTCGTAGTTTTCCTTCGCATCTTGTTCTAAGCGTCTATAACTTACAAGTGTAGTGCTGCTATTCCATTTTTCCAATTGAACAATGACCTTATTTATTCGCATGGCTTTAATTATCACGCAACTGCTGTATGGCAACAACACTCCACTAGAGCAAACAGTTTGAGGAACGTTCCAATAATGCCCCAACGCCCCTTTGTGTTGTGGCGGTGAATTGCCACGCGTTGCAGTGACTCCGACACAGAAGTATAACTCAAAACCATTGGCGAAGTTGTCTGCGTCGCTGCAACGCAGAAGTACAATTTAGCCTTTGTCTTGGGGTGTTCCCTGGTTTGAAGTAGACTGGGATGTTGTGCTTACTAAATATTCTTCTTAGTTTCTCAGATAATGCAGATACGTAGGTGACCATCATGTGTTTTCTTCTGTCACTCTTCTTTTTGTTGGATTGTTTCTTGGTTGTACTCTTATTCCTCTTTCTGTTTTGATTAAAGCCCAGTCGGGATATCTACCGGTTTTCAGTGCCTGTTTGATTTGCGAGTGCTCCTTTTCTTGCCCCTCTGTTTTTGATGGAATGTTCTCTGCTCTATGTTGTAAGGTCCTGACACTGATCTCTAAAGAATAACTGGATAGGCTAACCCATTGTTAGAGCCCCATCAACAATGAAGCCAATAGAATGCTCAAGGCAGCGGCCATATTGGGACCATTGGGACCAACGGAATTCTTCAGCAGGCAGAGTGACAATGGATAGAACTCAAATATGGCGGCTGCCACTGTGGCTTCAACCTTATGACGTAGATGTCCTATCCAGTTATTCTTTAGAGATCAGTGGGTCCTGATAACACTCAGTTTGTGTTCCAATAGGTGATGATAGTCAAATAGTATGTGTTGATTGGTGTGTGTAGGTTTCCTGTATACCTCTGTGACAAGGCTTCCATCCATCTCCACCAGTATTTTGCAGTCCAGAAAAGGTAGTGTTCTATCCTGGGTGTTTTCCCTAGTAAATTTGATATAGCTGTTCACTGAGTTTATATATTCAGTAAAAATCCATCAATCCCAATATCACACATTGACTATGCCATTATGTTAATGGCCGATTCTTCTGATCCTTGATCACATGATAAGGGGTGTGGTCTACAGTTTACACCTACAGGCCAAGAGACATAACTCTTGTCATTCCCATCTCTAGTCAGTACTGATGAAGCTTTCTGGATGGAAAGTGAAACATCTTCAAGCTCAAAAAGAAATTTTCACAGATATTCTCCAAAACAAAAAAACAATCCTTAAGGACACTGCCCAGCAAGTGTTGTGTGCACACTTCATTATCTTGAGACTCACTGAAAGGGCTATGGTTGTCCTCTTGGCTGCTGCCAGCTTGCTCATTGAGCTCCTGGTCCCAGTCTTCATGCTCCGCACACTTGTGCTCACACACTGGAGGCAGAGGGAGGTCCTCCTCCACACCTGAAACCTTCCTCTTCCTCCAGGTGAAGAAGCTCTTTTTGGGGCCCCTCCTGCAGCGCGGCCTGCCGTGACGCGGAGATTGGACTGTAGGCCTGCCTGTCTGGGACTGGGCTCCCGATAACTCACCTCCTCCTGCTCCACCAGAACCAACAAGTCAAGAAATGAGAATCAGAAGTGTATGTGTGTATGCGCAAGTATGCGCAAACCTAATGATCTACTGCATTTTTGTTTACAGCAGTAATGCAATACTTTTGGTCCAATTGCATTGTGCAACACAGTATTTTTTAAGAATAGTTCAAAATAGCATTTCCTCCAACAATACTGTGTTGAAAAACTGTGGTTTTGATACTACAGGACTCAGTTAACAGGACAAAACACTCACCATGACGATGTAGGTAATGGTTCTCTTTCAGATTTTCGGCACATTTTCTTATTTTCTCCCAGTCGTCTTTATTCCATGGCTCATGGAGCAAGGGGAAATTTACTTTTTCTTCGACGGGCTTCTTCCACCTGTTTCTTTGAATCCTTGCTGGCCGCCGCTTTGGCTGAATCGGAGCCTTAGACTGATCCGGGGAGGCTTTTGCAGACAGGGGCACTAGGCCTACTTGAGGCAGGCCAACCTCAACTAGACTTCTCTGTCTACCTGAAGAGGAGAGAATTGCCAAAATTGCCTAGCCGTGTCAGAGGCTACTTGGATGTAGCTTACGCTAAAACAGTAATTGCAGTCGCGATGCAGTTGTTTCTGTATGGTAATCAAAGTAGGCTAGGTCTAAAAACACAGCTGCTTTTCTAACACAACACATTCGGAAGTTACATAAATGTGTTTGACAATTTTGACAATTTAACAGGCGGTTATGCTGAATAGCCTAGTATCGGGAGTACAGAGCCAGCAACAGTAGCCCTAGTTGACTCGGTTTTAACTTAAAACTTTAGAATCCTGTTTGCGGATTTACCCTGTCGTTTAGTGTAATCCTATAGACCATATTCTATTTAATTTATAGACTCTTGTGTATACTTACCCATTTCTCAAAAGTTTAGCCTAAAGCCTCGTGAGAAAGCCGCTGCCTGCTGGTAGGCTACTAAAGAGGAAGTTGCTCGCACCTTCCCACCCTCACACAGCAGCCAACACGTGGATATTGCTCTCCTATCTCAATTGACAATTTTATGGATATATATTTCATCAGTGAAACAACTTCCAAATCCGATACAACATTGACTAATTATTCCCATATTTAAGATGAAGTTTCAGTCATTTTTCCTTGTTGTTGCGTTTTTTTTCTACAATAGCCGAATAAAGGGCCTTACACACACGCACACAAAATCTGACAAAAAAAACAGTTTGTTTAGAAATACCGAGTGTTTATGTTAAACATGTTTTATTTATGCATTTATTTAAAATACTAGCTTAACCGCAATAGTCTACAACATTGACTTAACCGGATATTAACAGCAGCTGTCTTGTTCACCGAAATTTCATGCAAATGGAATTCTGATTGACTGCTCATCCGCAGGGTTGACCTGTGCTTTCAAATGCATTTGTCGGCACTTTGCCCTAGGTATTTATGCTTTGAAATTTGAAAACAGGGCGCAAACGTTCCAAAGACAGTGGATCGAGTTGGCTCAGGAAATTAAACAGCATCACTACAGCAGCAGTCAATCAGGATGGAAGTCCACAACTCGTGTTCGAAAACCTCGGTCTTCAAACACACCTGCTTTAAGCTCACTACTGCTAATCCTGGTTTGAAGACCCCACTTAATGTCGGAAAAGTGACGCACACATGACGGCCCAGCTCACCTAGAGGCTTGCATAAGCTACCCCCTTTCCCTCTTAAAATAAATTAACTAATCTGTACATCATTTACATCTCGCAAAAATGTTAAGAGACTGAAAGTGTAATGTAGGCCTACGATGTCAGCCAACTGTACTTGACTATCTATATGAGTCCACGTGGAACAGACAGGAGGCAAGGCACAATGACCAGAATGACATGCAAAGAAATTGCTTTGTGCATGAAGCAAAACTAAGGCTGTTATGTTTTCGCAGTAGGCTAAAATATCCCTAAAGTAGTTGTCAAATAACAGAATTACTCTCTGGCTTAAATTCATCCCTTGAAAATGCTATTGGAAAAGTTAGAGTACTTATATCACACACTGACTGGGTCTTGTCCCTTTGGCTGCATCTTACATTGCTTGTAAATGATGTTTGACAGTCATTGAGCCATAGACAAACATACAGAGGTCCTGATTTTTGTCCGTTTATAAATCTGAGTCTATCCCTGCATGAACACACCAGGGGCCATGACAGTCAATATAAATAACTACATTCAGCAGCAGCTTGCTGGTGAAGAGTTGTTCTCATACAAGTGTAGACTATATTTGTTGGCAGTACCTTATGGTTTTTGGATTGCTGTTGGATTGATGAAGTTCCCTTCATTATTAGTCAAAGTAAGCAAAAGATGGGATTTCACTATACAACACGGTCCCCAAATCTGTGAGAACAGACATAGAACGCTACAGGAACAACCTCAACCTGTTGTGAGGGCTTTTCTGGTCAAGTAACCTATATCATTTGTGACATTCACATAGTCTTTGCTACTGTACATTCAAGTGTATGACCCATAATTCTCTATCCCTTTGTCTATAGTCTTTAATTTTTCACCCTTTAAACTGACTCAAACCCATTATTTATAACCATCTAAACTCATTCAAAACATATTCTCACCAAGTGTACCCATTTCCTTATATATATTTTTTTTGACCAAGTTGACCAAATGTCTTGTATGCTCACACTGCAACACTGTACTTCCACAGTCTACACCTTTTGCCCAATTCCTTCTGTCACCTTCCTGGTCCATGTTTCTGAACTTTATTTTTCTCTCTCTGAACAGTCACAGCAGGCACCTCCATTACCATGAACCCTGACCCGCATTAGGACGCCCTCACCTCGCCCTCACCTCGCTCTGGCAACTAGCCTGCCACACAACGTGTCTCCATCCAGCATTCTGTGCTTTTAATCAGTAGTACAAGCACTTCTCAGAGCGTTGAGATGCTACAGCCTTCTTCACACATTTGAGCATCCTCTCACCCCTCTCTGTGCCATCATGAGCACAAGCACAAGGCTGTGCGGGGGGAAACGGACTATCTGGCAACATGCTTCTAGAATTCCTACTCTTCACCCTGGTCAGTGATTTCACTTTGAAGGTTTTTGTTTGTTTGTTTTACAGCAATGGCAATGACAGCATATCTTCAAAAAGTGCATGAAAGGTATCAATATCTTTTAAAGATTCACAGATTGTAACAAACACATACAAAAAACAACAAAACTGTTTTCCCTCCAAACACAAACAGGCAAAAGTTCCAGTTTTCTACTGTATGGGTACAGTTCACATATTCCAGCAAAGGCCAACAGGGGGCACCACATGTCCAGTGTAGTTTCACTCCCTCCCTCCACTAGTTCTTAATCTCCAGAATTGAAGGGTTATGGTCCAGGATAGACAGGATGATTTTGTCCATGTATTGCCTGAGGCGGATGTTTATCTCCTCCTGTTCTTTCAAGGCCTCCATCAACTGTAAATAAGAGTGTAATTAGCAGTGTTTGCATACAGTAGAAGACTCACTGCTAATGCAACATTGTTAGTTACTTCTATTATGACATTCAAGGATTCAAGAAATGTATTGTCACAATTTTTTTTAAAAAGGTGTGAAAATAGTGAAATTGTGGATGTTGTCTGTCTATTGTGCATAAAAAGAGTGCATTCATAGGAGGCAAAGTAAAGTAATAGGTGTGTGTGTGGAAAGATGGAGATGGCTATAAAGTAGGTAATAAAATGGTTTGGAGAGGGGCAACAGTTAACATACATTAACCAGGGATACCCAAGAGCAACAGCAGCAAGAAAAAAAACTCCCTACTAAAGAAGAAACCTTGGGCAGAACCACGACTCAAGGGGCCAACCCAACTACCAGAGGTCATGCGGAAGGAGGAGTGAAGGGGTAGGGGATCTGTCTCCAATGTATACAGGGGTACTGGCCAGTGCACAGCATGTATGTGTATAGGAGGGCACACTGTTGACAGCAAAGGGCATGGGTGGAAAAATGGCTTACTGGTGATGCAGTGTGCTGTATGCATGTGGGGGAAGGGAGGGGAAACTAGTAATGGTAAAGAGTAGGGGCAAACTGGTTAAATAGAATGGCAGTGTGCTATCATAAAAACCCCGGTCATAAATCACCTTGTATTCCAACATGAATTCTGAAACTGTCCATTTCGAGGGCAAATATCTGTGTGATCTCCCAGCAAGCCCCCTCCTCCCTCACACTCATCCCTTTACACAACAAAGACGGGAAATGAAGTGTGTTCTAAACGATCTTTGCACCCACCTCATCCCGAGAGGCGCTGTCTATCTCCGCAGCCAGAGACTGGGCTTTTGTCTGGGTGGCAAACAAATTCTTGGCCTCGTGGAGACTGAGGCTTAGGATCTGGCCGTTTAGCTCCTCGTTCTGCTCCCGCAGCTTCTGGTTCTCCTGCAGGTGAGGGGAGGGCGGAGAGAGAGAGAGAACAGTGAGTCTCGGCAGGTGGGCGGCAGAAAAAAAAGGTTTACAGAGGTTGTGTTATTAGTGAGCCAGCGACTTCATTGTTTTGAGACTGGAGAATGTGGAGACATTCCATCAGCTTGTAGGTCGGAATCAGCACAACAGTCAAAAAGTTAAAACACTGTAAAAACATTCTGCCTCTGTAGACACAACGACACACACACACACACACAAAGTCCCTCTAGATAAAATGAGGCAGAATTCATTTACTACAACATTCAAACAGTCAAAAAGTTAAAACATTGAAACAGTGTGCCTCTATAGACACAATGACACACACACACACACACACACACACACAGAAAGTCCCTCTAGACAAAAATGAAGCAGGATTAGCAGTTACAGCATGAGATCAGCGTCACACACTGCCCAAACCAACTATAGACAACTGGCTGGAGTTACTGGTGGTTAATGATGAGGTTAGGGGAGGGGAGGGGAGGGGAGGGGGGTACGACGGTGTTTGACGGCTAGCATGACACAAAGTTTACCAGGAGACGGGGACGTAGCCTGGCCCCAGCAGACACAAGGAACTGCAGGTCAGAGGGAAAGTCCTGATGAACCATCCTCTGAGATACACAAAGCAGAGGCGATACAAGCGCCACATCAACAGCCAAGCTCAGGGATCATTGTAACACTGGGACTGATTTACATCCAGTTGAGATGGTAGGCATTTGATTTACTTCTCCAGGCTTCTGCCATACTAACAGACTCAGGGTGCAGAACTCCCCTTACAAGATCCAATGTGGCTCGCCTACACATTCGGTTTTGTGTCTGAGAGCATCGCAGAAGCGGAATGAATAATTAAAATCTACAGAAGGTGAGAATGGAGGCCATCCCACACTCACAAAGGAAGAAAGAAATAAACAAACATATCACTGTTAGTCTTTGTCTACGCTCTCTCATATCACATGTTTATTCTCACTCAGCTTTGGGCTCATGTTTGCTACAGTAGTTTGGTTGCAGACAGCACACAGTGAGACTTAGCATTCAAGATACACGGGTGGTTCAGACCGATGACTTTACTGTCAAACACTGTGAACACAAAACAGCATCCACTTGATCCACTGATGAGTGAGTCTGAGTGGCCATGAGGGTCCTTTCCCAGGTTAAAGTGGGTATGAGCTGAAGTCAAGAGGTTTGTCATATATCTGCCTGAAGGCATTAAGGGGCCTTGGTAAGAATAGTGTGGTGTGCAGGGTCACTATAGCTCCTGCCTCTTATCCTTACAGTATCTCCATTTCATGTTTACACTCAACTTTCATGCCAGCATGCCCAGTGGTGGAGGCGGCACCAGCATGGCCCAGCAGTCACCACAACGTATCCTAACCGTTTAGTGTGGGTTCAAAGACAAAGTGTTTCATTTCAACCGTCGAAAGGTTTGACCTGAAAGGACATTGTGTAATCCACAGTCACTGAAATGGAAATGATATAATCTATGGTGCTGAATGGCATGCCTATACGATATAACCAAGAAGAAAAACAATAGAAACTTAAACGTCTGAAAGAAGCACATAGGCCGACAGACTGATAGGCCAGTAGAGTGTTAGACAAACAGACAGATGATGGGCAGTTTTTAATCCTGAGGGAAACTTTGGGTAAAGTAGGCAAGCTGATGATAGAGCTGCTCATTCCCAGCATGGCTCATAAATAATAAGGCAAAAAGACAATGTCAGCCTGCATGGTTGGGAGTCTCTGCAAACACATTAAGTTTTGATAGGCATCTCCAGAATGTGCTTAAGTAACAGTTGCAGAAACTGCAAGACTACTTTGAAGGATTGACTTAACACAGGACCTAGTGAATGAGCAAAACAGAAGCTCTGGCCAGTATGCCAGCGAGTACCTGTTTGAGTCTCTTGACCTCCAGCTCCAGCTCGGCCTCGCGGCCGCGGGTGTTGTAATCAGAGTAGCTGCAGGGGGAGGTGCGGGTGTGGCCCAGCCTCTCGGCCTCTAGCTTGTAGAGCTGCAGGTGTTCCAGCTCCCGCCGCAGCTCCTCAATCAGCTAGAGGGACACAAAGTAAAGAGAGGCACCTTTAGCCTGTTGAGGAGGGAATTCTTTTAACAATGGTGTGTCGTCAAGGGGTGAATTCGTTTTCCCCTCTTCTTCTAGAAATGTACCCAAATGTTCTATAATCTCCAGATTCGATATATAAAAAAATCCCTTCAGGTCATCGTCACGTCATACTGGAATTCTTGGTTTCAGGAGCGTTCTAATTAAATATTTGTGATCATACTCCTCAGCAAATGAAGAAAGCTGACAGTTAGCTGTGAGTACGTAAAGAGTACGTGAGGAGGTTATGAAGGGGTCAGTGATAATGTTTGTACTAAGGCTAGTGTTTGCCTTGTCTGGACTAAGACCATTTTGAAAACAGTTGGTGGATGGATGTCGTTTCAAGACACTACAGTGAGATTGTGGGCGCAATACGTATTTTAAGTGGAGTGTGCACAGTTTCAAAGCAATGCATTTTGTGCATTGACATAACCATGTGCCGGCAGGCAGACTGACAGACAGACAGACAGACAGAAACGGTATAATAGATAATTCCAGCAATGGGTAATACTGTGTCGAGTTGCGCCTGTTTGTGTTTATGTTATGGAATGTTCAAATCGATTTTGCTTAGTTAATAAACCGATTGTGATTTAAAGTAGATTCCGATGTTTGGCAAGTTTTAGGTCACCTCCTGCATGGCATCCTTCTCTTTCTGATACTCCTGCCGGTTCTGTTTGAGCTTGTCCATCATCTTCCTGTAAAGATCCATCTCGTCCTTGAGCCGTAAGCTGGTGTCCTCTAGTTTATCGGTCATTCTCTGTTTCTCCTGTGAGCACAATTACATAAGAGGTTTGTAAATATTCAGACTTATAATACAAAACACTAGTCAAATTCCACAAGTGCAAGGCAAGGTAGAGTGTGAATACTGATTGATAGGCATTGGCATCGTTTGGATCTTATCAAATTAGAGCTTGTATTCCCTTGTATCCCATCATTGAGGATTACAGCCCCCGTGTTGTCTTGAGACTGGGTTTTTTTTTCAGAATGTATTTAGGGGGCAGACAGCAAGCCAATCAAGGGAGATTCCTATGATTTAAAGAAAATTAAATTATAGTAAAATCATGTAGAATCTTATAGGGCACCTTTAACACTCTACCAATGTTATGACTAGTGTGTCAACACTCTTTGTGTGGTCTTATGATGCCATCTTTTTATTCAAGATATCAAAAATGTAATACGATAGAAACATACAAATAAAACTCATGTGCATATGTTTTGTACTTGCTTTTGTACTTTGCTGCAAAGGGTGTTCATTGCTTAAAGCTATGGTATACGATTTTGAATATTTGTAATTATTATCACCTTTGTTTATATCGTGATTATGGTCCTGTGGACCGATCTTCACAATATGAATAATCAAAAGAACGAAAAAAATCCATTCATTCCATCAGCCGTAATCCAATCCCCTCGTCTCCCCTGCTCCTCGTCATCCTGCCTCCTCCCGCCTCGTCCCCTCCCACTCCTCCTCCGTTTCCGATTACTCCCCCGCGATTAGCTTAGCAGCTAGGGGGGAGAAATCATTGTACACTGAGGGGAGGTATTTGGTTTTGGGGGCGCGGGATGCTTTTTTCAAATCTCTCTCAGAAGCTCAAGTGATTTTCAGAAACGTAGACCCTAGCTTTAAATTAAATATGAAATTCGACTATGGGAAACTGTGAAATTTCAATCAGCAGGATAGAAAGATCCATGACT
>JAGFZM010000770.1:0-10000 GCA_017657215.1 Limnothrissa miodon | reverse complement strand
ATTAGGTAAGATCTGGTTGGTCATCTCCTCAGCAACTCTGAGGTCACTACGCAAGGATTACTCAGTTTGCATTGCTGTGTCTGCATTTACAGTTTTTTCTCAGTCACTTTGGTGCTTTTCTCACATCACTGTTAACATTTGCACACGTGCATTTCTCAAAACAATTGATGCAATCTGCAAAACCTAGTGGATAACCTGCAAAAGCACGTCACTTGCTCAAAACTGATAATCCATTTCTCAAAAGCAAGTATTCATGTATTCATATCTTGACACCATCTTTTTGAACAAGATAGTCAAATGGCTTTGTCATGTTTTCATTTTGACAGAGAGTTTGACAGACTCTCTCAGTGTTTTCCAAAACAAAAAAAAAGCCAGAACTCGGTGACACTCAGTGAAAATGACAGCACTATATACTACTTGTACAGACATTTGAAATTTACTGTAAAGTTAGGGGTAAAGTAAAAAGTAAAGTTGCTGTAGTTAGGGGAGGAAGTGAGTACAAGACACTGAATATGTACGTTTCATATTTTAAAGTCTGTTTGTAATACTACAGCAATTTGTGCCAAATTCTTACAGTCACTTACAGTATTTAGAATCATAACAAACACCCCTTTAAAAGCATTTGCAGTTTGTTCAGAGGGATGAGAAATGTATTGTATTATGTTCACAAATGACTAAATGTATTGGAGGTTAATTTTCATTCTGATCTGAGAAAAGCAACTGAGAAAAACTGTAATGTTAGTAGTTTGTGCTGTTTGGATCCTAGCTCCCAGCCCTGTGGTGCTGTTGCCCCTTAAGAAGACAACCTCATCGCTCACCGTCAGCTGGAGGAAAGGCCCAGGGCTGTGCGACGGGTTTTGGCTGTCAATCAAAAACTTGACCTTTGACCTAGAGAAGATGTTCAGGGCCTCAGAGGCAGAGCCAATGTAAGTATAGCTGCCTCAAGTTCTTATAAATGTACACAGACTCACAAACTGCCCTTTGATTTCATTTCGCAATTAATCCCAGAGAGCATTGCTTTGATGACCTTTCACCTGGAAGTGATTACCTTATTGAGGTGACGAGCCTGAGCGAAGAGAAGAAGGGCGACGTCATGTCTATTAGTGACCACACAGGTAACCCATAACGCTAAACATCTTTTTGTTTAGTCTTGCACTGCCCTCTGGTGGTAACACTCTGTAAGTGCATCTGTGCTTCCCCACAGTCCCATGGCCTCCACAGGAGGTGGTTTTCATTGAACAGGAAGTCAGCTCCATGTATGTGCGATGGACACACTCACAGGGCCGGGCTGAAGCCTTCTGGGTAAAACACATGAAAGCCTCTACTAAAGTTGAAAGTTACACGCATCTATACAATCTCACTCTCATACAATCACACTGCTTTTAGTCTGCCCATAGTAATATATGGCCCACGACTAATAAGTCATTTTTTACTGTCTTGTGTTAAGTCATTTCTTAGTTGAATGAACTATGTATGTGTGTGTGTTTGTGTGTGTGTGTGACAGAGAGAGAGGGAGTGTGTGTATGGTTCCATGCGCCTGTCTGTGTGAGTGTTGTAAGTGACCATGGGAGGCGACTCTGCTGTTTAAACTTTCATACAGGCTGCTTTAGCTGGGATGTCACCTTAGCAACGGCTTACTGCTTCATTAGCTCAAGTTACTGGTCCTTTGAAAAATGCATCATGTTACACTGAGCACTCTATTTCTCTCTCTCTCTGTGTGTGTGGGGATGTGTTTGTGCATTATTTTAATGTCCCTTGCAGGACTGTTTTATCAGTTTCTAACATTTTAATTTTTTTTTTTTTTTTAAGTAAAAGTGGTTATTCAACCCCATTGCTACAAGCACATGCACTCAGAGTAATGACTCATCTATTCATTCACAAAACTAAGGTTGGAAGCTGGCTGGTTGGATGCAGGATGCCAACCACAGAGCATTTGGAGCTGTTTAGGGGTTAAGGACCATTGGACAGGACCAGGAGCTATTTGATTCGAATTAAACCAATTAAAAATTCAAAATACGTGTGCTTCCTGAATTACCATACCGCCAGACATTCCGAAGAGTTCTATTTATGATTTATATAATAAGTGTTTTTCTTCCAACCCTCTTGAATGCGATCTGTGCAGTCCCTCTAGCACTCAAACTCATGACAATTACAATTTATTCTCACAACCCTTCAAAGATACACATGACTGTTAATAATGAACATTGTATTGTTGTGTGTTTTGGTTTCATGCATCTGACCTTTTAACAACAGTCGAACCAAATATAAATAAAATAAACTCAATTCAACATTTTGGGGACCCATGGTGAACAACTGGTGAACATTCAGCTAAGTCTTCCTAATGCTTTATGTATTCCATCTCCTGATGGCTTCCATGATTTCCTTGCTTGATGACTTGATAAGATCTCTGTGATGATGCTGATTTCATTGTTATTGTTTTTTGTGGTTGTGTTTACAGATGGAGTACACACTAAGATCCGATCCAAAGACAACATATGATGTGCGTATCCATGGAAACGGCGTCAGTCTGACGGACCTGTTGCCAGGAAGTGATTATGACTTCAACATCAGGACCATCCTGGGAGAGGACATGAGCGAAACACTAGCAACACATTTCAGTACACGTTAGTCACACACACACACACACACACACACACACACCATTCTTACACTCGGGAAAAAGCATTGTTTGTGAATTTGTCTGTGTGTGTGTGTGTGTGGTTGTGATACCTAGGTCCAGCTGGTGTCTGTTCCTTATCAATCTCACCAGTCAATTCTACAGCGGTGAGGTTGTCATGGCAACCAGTGGAAGGCCAGTTTGACTTTCAGAGAGTGTTGGTTAAAAACCGCTCGGCATCTTGGGAACTGCAAGTGGGCCCTGGAGGTCATGAGGTCACTGTTGGTGGCCTGAGGGAGGGCTGCCCCTACAACGCCACCGTAGAGAGGGTCAGGGGTCACCTCTCAGGAACCCCCACCAGACTGTCCATACACACAGGTATACACACACAACCACACACACACAACCACACACACACACACACACACACACACACACACACACACACAATACACCTATATGAACACAAACGCAACACATATATAGACCTAGATAAACACACACACAGACATACAACCACAGACAAACACAAACAGATAAATAGACATTTTCACTTTCTTGTGAAAATAGAATCTTTATATGAATGTGTGTGCGTGTATGTGTGTGTGTGTGTGCAGAGCCTTCCAGTCCCCAGGGTGTGTTTGTGAGCAGTGTTTCAGAGAGCAGCTTTTCCCTACACTGGGACCAGGCAGAGGGCTGTGTAGAGGGGTACCTGCTGAACCTCTCACCTGACCATGGGATAGTCAACATCACACACACACAGGTACATTACTCTCTCACACACAGACACACACACATGTGCGCACACACACACACACACAAATTACACATTACACACGGTCTGGTTAACAACCATTTGCAATTGACTTGAGAAAGAGAAAGCTTTAAAGAAAGCTTTAACCCCCCCCCCCCATCTCTTTCTCTCTTTTTTTGTCTATCAGTCCCTGTTCTCTTTTTGTGCTGTCTTTCCTCCAGTGTCTTTCGCTCTCTCGATCTTCCTCGTTCCATCTTGCTCGTTCTTACGTGTTCCCTGACTGCCAGGTGTCAGGTGGTGAAGTATCTGTATCAGAATGAGAGTGTGTGTGCGCACATGCCTGGGACCTGAGCTTGTGTGTGTGTTACTAGACGACCATCCTTTGAGAGTGATGTTAACTTTTAATGAGGTCCTCGGATCCCTGACACAAGCCCAGGCTTTCTGCCTCTTCCTCTCCCACTCATACACACTCCCACTCACCCACAAACACACACAACAACTCCTACTATTCATTTACATTTACATCTTCTTCCCACGGCTTTTTCCATCCATCCGTTTGTCCATCTCTCTGCTTCCGGTCTGTGGACGGCATGCTTGGCCCTGTCCTGCTCCTGGCTGTTTGCTGGGGACTCTGTTGGGCTCAGGTAAGATTGCACACCTGTACATCTACCTGGATCAGCTTTACCTGCACTGTCATACCTTGACTTTGTTTCTTTTTTCACCTTGGACAGAATCATGGTGCATTTGCCTTTGAAAACAGTCACATTCTGCGTATTTCTGGCAGATGGAGGGAATTAAATATGTACTATTCTCTATTCAGTGTGATGGAATGAATGCACACATGATATGTGTTCATTTGTCTCAACGGTCTCTGTGGAAGTGACAAAAGGCTTTTGGCTCCTAGACTCTCTGATAGAGCTGGCTTTTGTTCTCCCAGTGTGTGGCAATGCTGCCGGAATACCAGGAAGTCTTTGCTGGGTGGTAATATTAGACATACAGTACTTAGAATCCGACCTAGAAGTTTGCCAACTCTGTTTCTAGCCTTGGTTATACTACATATAATATTGACTAGCTTAAATCATTTGTAATATTTGGAGCATTCCTTAAGTGGTTGAGAGTGTGTGCTTGTGTGTGCAACAGACATAGACTTTTTAGTTGCCTCCTTGTTAGCCTCGACAAGCAGTCGTGGGCTATTGGTCAGGACTGTCAGAAAGACGAGTAGTCCACAGAGTCATGTTTTTCACATTTGATCTGAAAGCTCAAACATGCTGTGGACGCATTAGTTGAAGAGATGTCAAGAAGGAAAATTCATATGAAATTGTCTTATTTTTTTTTTCTCTGCGCACTTGTTGCAATCTCATTGTAGAGCCTGTTCTAATTGTTTTAGAGATCCGTCGTTAGATTACTGACAGGTCACTCTCGCAATGACATCATTTCTCACTTGTGGTACACAGTCATCAACTCTCAGATGTCCACACACACAAAAACACACACACACAGCAGGAATGTGTAAGAAAGTATATGTGTGTGTGTGTGTGTTTGCAAAAATAATTTGGGTATAATCACATTGCTTATAACTTTGTTTTGCTTAATGTTGATGTGGATGGTACCTTATTTTGCCCCGCCCAGTTTAGTCATGTTTTATTCCAGCATCAGTCTAGAATCATCCGCATTTGTTTAGAAACTTCCGTTCAGCCACTTTCTCACCCATTCAGTATTTATGTGTGTTCTATATTCAAGTATGAAAATCATAATTATACTTACACTAACCATTGACACACTTCCGAAAACATCTTTGTTGTGATGATATATTATATTTCTTCTTCTTTGATTGACACAACTTTATGAAAAGAAAACTTAATCAGCTGAAATTCAAATGACTTTAGTATTCCCACTGATGTGCAATGCATCTCCTGACTGGATGTTCATTAGTGGAATAGATAATTACACAGTAGTCACGCAGTTGATCACAGCGTTTACAGCTACAGCTAATTAGCAGTCCCTTTTCAAACAACACATATGAAACCATCAGGAACAGTCAGCGTGTTTGTTGGTCTGTTACAGCAAATCTCAGGCGACGGCTCTTGTCCGTTGTTGTCCTCTCTTGGTAATAACCATATTATAGTCAAGTGCCATGTTCCTATGATTGATTGAATTGGGTTCATTTGTTACTGTCTGTATTTAGCTTCCTTATTCTGTTTGTTTGTTCTTGTATTACTGTGACGTTGTGTGTGATTATATGATTGTGTGTATATCTATTGGCCTGTGTTTTTCATATGGAATGACAATAGATTTGTTTGATGAGTGCACACGGAGGACAGTGGACCTTTGCCTTGTTGGGCTGCAATAGACAGAAGATTGTTATTCACACATGACTAATGGCTGACATTTGAAAGCTTCTTTGGGTCCTTTATTCGTTACAGTGGCTTGAGAATATAGTTTATGGTGCTGGACATGTTAAGCTGTTGAACAGATGACATTATTTAGGTTTTTCATCATTCATTCAGTACGTGTGACTCCAGAGTCTAAAGACTGATGTTTTGTGTATGTCATGATGTTTCTTGGTTATAAATTCTCTCTAGTTTGACAGTTGTTCTGTTATACCAGTACTGGTGTTTAGATGTACTGTACACAGTATTTATGTGCATGTATAGCCTACATGCTATGGAAGATACAGTGGAGATGAAAAAATATCACAAAATGCCATATTCATAGCCATATGCATTATATTCATGCATGAGTTGATATCCATTTGTTTGTGTGTGTGTGTGTGTGTGTGCATTTTAGGCGGATATCAGTAGTCTGACTCCACGGACCTCTTACACAGTGAGTCTGAGTACAGTCTCTCCCTCCGCTCACAGTGCTCCAGTCAGCCGCATTGTCACCACCAACTCCTCTGGTAAGTGTGTGTGTGTGTGTGTGTGTGTGTGTGTGTGTGTGTGTGTCTATGTATGCGTATGCATGATGTGTGTGAGTGTGTGCAAATGTAAATGCGTGTGTGTGTGCACGCATACACCCAAGTGTAAGACAATCTGTGCAGCCAGGGATCCAGCAAAGGTATATGTTCTTTACCTCTTTTTATTCCTCCATCATTCTTGTCATTGAGTCCTTCTTTCCAATGTCACACACTCAGCCCCCCACCGCGCACACAGCACACAGCACACAGCACACAGCACACATTGTGTTCATTATGCAGGGCTCCAAATCAAACCCATTTGACTCCATTAGATCCTCACCCACCCTCCCCACCTCAAATAAAGAAATCTAATGGCGTTCATTGAGCTTATGGCAATCAGGAGCTGTCATCATTGTTGTGGGTCATTCATAGTTCACCACAATGACCTGAATTGCAATGCTGGCTGGTGTCAGAAGGTGAACTATTATTATGTCCAAATTTCAGAACAACGATTTGCTGGGACGCTGATCAGTTTCCCTCCACATGGGGTTATTGCACAGCATTGTTGCGTTGCATAATTCATCGCTGAGCTGTGTGATTGGGTCACAATAAAGTGCTATCAGGTTATCTGTGAGCTGAATGGACAGGCTTAGCCCTGGCATGCGACAGGAGGAAAGGTCACTGTGTCGTGTCAGTCAAAGTGTGCTCCTTGCACACACACACCCCCCGCCCACTGTCAATGGTTTGTTCCATTACCCCCTGGTTGTGGGATTGATGGCTGAAAAAGACAGAGCATTCAAATGAGTGTTACTTTCAGCTGAATAATCACATAGATTCCCTCCCATTATGAACACAGCAGTGGTATTACAGTGGTTAACAGATTTACCTTAGAGCTGTCCCAGCTCTTGCTTTGAACAGGTTTGCCAGGAGTACATTATTCACTTTTTAATGCAAGACTAAAATTTAGTTAACTATTGAACCATGTCCATGGCCATGGCCATGTCATTCTGTAACTTGATTATGTTCTATTGGGTTGTGGTGTCTTATCTCTTCACCCAGGGCTGCACAGTGCATATGCAGTTGGGCCTATATGTCATCTCAATTCTTTTAAAGATCCTGCCAAAAGAGATACATGTTTAGATATGTTTTGATAGTTTAATCAGTTATATCTTAGAATTATTATTGATTGTAAGCTAACACCATGGACCAATGTCTGTGTATCCTAGTGGCTGCTATTTGTTATTTTTCTCAACTTCCTGAGCTCTGGATCTGCCTAAGGTTTATTCCTAGACTAATACAGAAAAAACACAAAAGAGAGTTTTCCTTTTCTCTGTTACTAATGGGTGCTCTGAGATGGCACCATGAGACTACTTTGTTATTAAGTGAACTGCACAGTATAAATACAACTGAAATGAATCAAATTGAATAGTCTGAAATGAGACCAGCTATAATGGCGAAAAATTATGTGGTTTTGCTTAACATAAATATCTATCAACCCAGACAGACATAGAGTAAAATCCACAGCCACTTTATTATTACATTTAGTTTAAACTTTTATTAACTTTGTTTGAGATTCTAAATGTTGCTTGATCTGACAGCCATTTTCAGACATAGTCAATTTGTGTCCATTCTTCCTTTCATTGAATGGGCAGGTCTGTGCTATCCTAGTTAGCCAGAGCATTACATTCTGCAGAAGCGAGGGTGGGTTTGTGGGTCAAGAGGTTGAATAGCGAATGGTAAACTATACAGGTGGAGCTAAGAATGTGATATATGTGAGGGAATAGAGGCCAAAGTCGTGAACCAATTCTGTCTGTCTTTTCTTCCCTCGCCAAGTGGTTTACTTAACATTGTCTCCATGACTCAGAGAATGTATGGCACAGTCACACACGTGTGTGTATCAGTGTGTATTCCAAACGTGCAGTGGAGTTAATATGTTGATGAATTTGTGCCTTTGTTTTTAGAATTTTTTAGTTTTTTTGTCTATTTATATATTTGTTTGTGTGTGTGTGTGTGTGTATGTGTGTGTGTGTCTAGCTCCATCTGCTCCTACTGATCTTGAGGGGGAAAGGGTGGGGTCTAATGGAATCCTACTATCATGGAAGATTCCACACGATGACTCAATCCAATCGTATGTCATCCAGTACAAGGAGGTGTGTCCTCATCCTGACTCCGCCTTCACAGAACTCACCCGGAGTTTGGACATTCCGGAGCTCCTGTTGAACACCCTCATACCCGGAGCCACTTATAATATCAAGGTATATATATACACGCACACACACACACACACGCACGCATAGATTCTGTGTGTGTATGGGGAAGCTGCCAGTAAGCCTGAGGGTACTCTGGTGTGTAATAATGGATGAGTGCTGCATTATTGATGATCTGAAGAGATCTATGGATTCCTGTAGCAGCTTCTCTCATTTACCCACCCCAGCCACTTTCTCTCTCACTCTGTATTTCTCTGGCTCACTGTATGGATATATATACATATATATATATAATTCTTCTCTCTATATAATTTCTTGTTCTTCCCCCTCTTGTATCTCTCTCTCTCTTTCTCTCTCTCACTCTGTCTCTCTCTAACTTTTTGTCTCTACAACAATTCCCAGGATACATTTCAACTCCTGTAGTTTCTGTAGTCTAGAGCAGTGGTTCTTAACCTGGAGTCCGTGACCCGCCTAGGGGGCGCTAGATATCACAGGGGGCGTGCACAATTTTTTCTGAGTTGAGGTTGTGACCAAAATCACAATTTTTTTATTTGTGCACATTAAAAATTATGGAATCCCAACAACACACCCAACAGGATAATCAAATTTAAAAAAATGTTATACTCCTGCTGACACACAGAAGAAAAGCATGGTATAACTGTGTGTCTCTGTGTTAGAGACACCTGATAACATAAAAAGAAGATTTTTTTTGTAAATAAAAGTTTTTAGTATCATTGCATCTTTCAGTATCAGTGCATTTTTGTGGGTAGGATTTGGTATTAGGGAAGGGGGGGTGTCTTGTGTTGTGGACACAGGCAAGGGGGGCTTCAAGAGAAAAAGGTTGAGAACCACTGATCTACAGTATTAGCAAAGTCTATTGTTCTCATATGAAGCCTGTTTTAAGTAAAGTGCTTATTGTTTCCTTCCGGTCACTGAACTGATTCTCCCTTACAGACAGTATAGCTACTGTATATAACAATGGTTGCCGTCTCAATTCAGTCCTTTAAATGAAGTGAAGTGGGCAGCTTGGAACAGCGCTTGATACTCACCAATGCAAACTATAGATGGATTTAGTGACTGAAAATGGGACAGACTAAATGGACACTACTGCTTGTGCAGGTGGGTTCTGAGAATAGAGATGGGATCAGATCCTTCAGCAAATCCTTATTTATCAAGACCTCCGAGGCTCGTGAGTATCCTCTGTGTGTGTGTGTGTGTGTATGTGTGTGTGTATGTGTACCTGTGTCGCTGTGTGTGTGTGTGCACTTAAAAAAATACACAGTTTAAAAAAAGTTAGTGTCCGTGCAGCCTAAATATTTTCAGTTGAAATTTTGAAAATAGTTAGGCAGCCCGGACACTAACTTTTTAAAGTTGAAACCATTTTTTTTTACAGTGTGTTTATGCGCCAGAGTAATCTTTATTTCATCAAGATCTCTTATCCCTTAGGCTCATGAGTATTCTCTTGTTTATTTGTGTGTGTGTGTGTGTATCTGTGTGTGTCTGTGTGAGTGTGTGAGTGTATGTGT
>JAGFZM010000769.1:53320-65224 GCA_017657215.1 Limnothrissa miodon | reverse complement strand
GCACACACACACACAGTCCTACCCCTGACCTGAATTCCCTGGCTGGCTGGCTGGCCGGATAGAGCGATGATGCATGTGGCTCTGGTGCACACAGCAGCTGGTTTGTCACATTACCCGCACACGCTTGCCCAGATTAACATACAGCACCACTAGCTGCTAGCTGCCGCCCCGGTTGAAGGAGCTCCAGGAGTCACCACCAACCACCCCCCTCTCCCCCTCCCCTCCCCATTCACTGCCCTCAAAGGTGCCTGTGTCACTGACTCAAACTAATCTGTCGTCTAAGAGACATTCAGGGTCCTTAGCCTCCGGCGCTGCCTACTTGTGGAATCTGTTATGTATGCTGTGTGGCATAGCCTGTCAGCAGATTTGCTAAATTATGTTTGGAGAGGTGTGAGCTCCTTAGGGTTAGAGGTGCTGAATAAAAATAGGCTGATAACAGCTTAAGCGTACAAACACAAACACACACACAGAGACAAGTGTGTTCAAGTAGGCTGAAAAGAGACACGCTAGCAGCTTAGCAGTTTTTAGCGTAAGCCCTGTTCACAGCAGCCAGCATTAGCACCTAATCAAGACCAGACAGCAGAGGGAAAAGGAGGGAAAAAAAGCGTTTTCCAGAGTCTTCCATCACAGCCATGCCGTAGGCCTAATATGTGGTGCAGTGATTCAGTATAGATAAATGATAGATGACCTCAGAATCTGGTGTCTCAGATTTGTCCCGCCCTGCACCTCATCAACTTGTCCTGTCTTCTCTTTGTCTTGTGCCAGGAACGGGACACTAGTGATACAAAGAAGCATCGAAGAAACTGCACGTCCATTTCCTTGTTTTGTTTTTTATTTACCCAGTGCATTTTTCTTTTTTGTTTTTGTTTTTTCTCCATACTAAAAAGAGAAGAGGGGAAGAGAAGCAGCCCAAGGGTGTTGAATGGAGAGGAAAGTGAGAGGAGAGTTTTACATAGCAGCACTATCAGAACCGACCACCACAATGTGCGCAATGTCCCATTTACGGTGTAGTACCCCCTTTTGCACAGGTTTACTTTTTACGGAAACTATGCTGTGAAATTTGGACACTTTTGGAATTATGATTTGATTTATATATAAATATACATATATTATATGAAACCTCCAACCAAAAAAAAAAAGAAATGTCATGTCTAAATGTAAAATAACCATGCAAACTGTACCATGTGAAGACAATCAGAACATTATCCACACAAAAAAAATAATAATTACGATGATTAAAAGGTTTTATCTAGCACATGCATTTAATCGGTCAGAATATTGTCTTCTGGCTCCAGCGCTCTTGTTCTCTCTTTTTTTTTAATTTAATTTATAATTAAAGCCAAGCTTCACATATTGATATGTTATTCTTGTTCACCTGTCCTGGATAGCAATATGAGCACCTATTGAGTAGCGCATTGTACTTGTCTTGATTGTCTAATCAACACTTTGTAATAGTGAGTGGTCTGAATAGTATAAGATAAACACATACTGTATGTTTTTTTTTATGTCGTCATGCCAGTTATGTACTTTCTTATCATATCACGGTTTCTTTTTTCATCGTATGCAAGCCTTGACGTTTCTTATCATAAGAAGGACAGTAAGAAAGCAAAGCATTTTTTTTTTTACAGATACTCATTTTGCGGAACAGTGGTATTGTAACAAGTAATCACTATGCTCATTTCTTTAACATGTACTTTATTTCATTTTTTCATTTTTTAATGTCTGTAGCCTTTGTTTAAGCACCTCAGCTGTTTCCAAAAGCTTACACTTAGCTGAGAAGTGGACAATCAGTCACCCAAGCGGGAAAAGATGGAGAATGAATGTGGCCAAACATACAGACACACAGTGCTGTTCAAAAGACCACGTCAGATCAAAGCTGATCATTTTCAATGATCCCAGGTCAGATGATGACGAGTAGAGATGAGTCTGATCCATACAGATACCCCTAAAGTGTGTGAACAGAAAAAAAGTAGTGGCATTAAAAAAAACAGCTTGACTACTGTAAAACATCCAATCAACATAACCCTAAATGTCATCTAAATTCAAGGCTTGACAAGCAGCTCTCCCATTCTTCAGACTAGCTGAATGGATATATGAGTGTGGCAGCATAGCAGCCCAGTCAGTTTCACCTGAGATAGTGGCTCTCACCAGTGGTCTCGTGTCTTTCATCAGAGGAAATCGAAGAAGGGAAAAAAGTACAGTAATTTAAATTCACTTAAAATCACTAAAAGAAGTCTGGTTAGGTCAGAATCAGGATAGAATTCCCTTGTTTACTCTTACTTAGGAGTATCCTGAAGCAACTCGGCTCAAAATCGAAATTTTTTTGCATTAAATGTTTTCTGATTTTGTTTTGTTTTATTTAAAAATATGTGGAAAAAGTTGCTGATCTTGATTGAACGTGAGTAGGCATTTCAAGATCACTTTATGTTTTACTTTCAAGAGGACAGAGACCAGACTCCATGTCATTGTCATAGACCAGTGTTTGTTTGTTTGTTTGTTTTTTCTTCTTTTGGCTTGTTTGTAAGTCATGCATCAATGGTATCATGAGAGGACTTGTCTGCAAAAGTGTAATATCTACTTTTACAATGTCTTGAGTTTTAAAGGTTCGGTAATAGATGACCATACACTGCATTTCAGGTTGGCTTAATCATTCAGCATGACTCTTAACTAAAAGATGTCAGTGTCTTTTCCCACATTATATTTATGTATTAAATATGTTTTTTTATTATTATTATTACATTTGGATATTTAGACATCCATTCAGGAAAACAACTACATTCCATCACTATTTTTACTTTCTTTTTTCAAGTTCTTCTCTTGTCTGTTTTCACTCATTGCGGAGAGTTACAGTATACAGGCCGCACAATCAGTAGCCCATTTCATCATCTTGTTTATCCTCCTAGTCATTAGTGTCATACAGAATGAATGTTTAACTCTTGTACCATTGACCAACTGCAATAAAAAGATACATGCGAAAACCGTTGGTCCCAAGACCCTTTTTATATTCCAGTGAGTCTCGTTCACTCCACAAATGTAATATACCGGTAATATGTCTACTGTATTGATATGTAGTATTGTATACAAGTTAGTAGTACTACAAGCATGGTATACGTTACTACATTAAATTAGTGTATACTGGATTACATTTTGTTTGCGCTTAGACTTAGAATAATGAGGTTGTACAGTATGTGTGCTGTTCTTGTCCAAACAGAGTTATGGTGACTAAGATGTAGTGCATTTGCCTGGTGAGTGGTGTTCTTCACCACTTAAAGTAGCCTCGTCTAGGTTGTAATGATGTCACTTGAGGCAGTGGAACTAAAGCTCTGGGGACTTCTGTATGGAACTGGAACAACTTTGTTTGATCCCTAACAATAGACCCTGCAGAGGTGACCAATCACAGAGCACAAAGGGGAGGCGACACGCCACCCCCAAGGTTGTATTATGTGAGCCTTACAGTAGGCTTACCATCTATCTATTCTGTTCCCTGGACCGGACTGCATAGCCTTCAGGCCCTCTCTCTGTCTTCCTCATTTATTCTCTCCTGGTGGGGCACACAGGTAAGTGGAAAACACCCACAGGTGTGGCGGCCCATCTGGCCACCTGTAGAGGCCTTTAGCCTGTGAGAAGGGGCCCAAATCTCTTTGATGTGTTTGTTTGCAAGAGTGAAGAGGCATGTGAAGAAGGATTAGGAGCGGAGGGGGTACAGGGTAGAGATGAGTCAATGGGGGAGCCAAGGGGCTGATTGGGTCTGGCAGTGCCACTGGTTCTCAGATGGCAGCAGCTGGTTCGCTGGTTGCTGGCGAAGGGCCCCCGCTGGGACTAGCGGTTTACGTGCTTTGGGGTTTCCGCCGCTTAATGTGGCTTAATGGCGAAAATCGTCCAGCAGCATGCCAGTGTGCACCCAAATAGATGGGGTGTTACGGGGCCGTTTCTGCCTGGGCGAGTCAAGACGCGAGTGACGCGTCTGACAGCAAAGCGCGGTGCCTAACGCTGACAGATCTGGGAAGGCGATCAGGCTCAGAAAGGATTTAGAGTAAAGTCTGTCAGCCTGGGTAAATCACCTCTCAAAAAGCAGGGCCAGCCTCTAACACGTTGGCCTTTCTGCAGATGCATGTAGAGGCAGGTTTATGTGATCGATCGTAATAGTTTACAGCCTATTGTGTGGCTGTCAGTTTCCATTTCAAATCTGATGGCTGATAGGTGACACTGATATACAGCAACACGTAGCCAGAAATACTGACTACATTGTTGAAATGTTGATCCAGCAGCCAAACATGTCAATCAACTAAAAAAGATTTTTAAAAGCTGACCTAAAATGGTTCCCATACTGCCTGGCCTGTTCTCATCTTTCTAATGTCATGTGTTAAAATGGCCTTATTAGCATTATGATCATTATCTAATTAAAATACGAGAATCAAACCAAAATGTCCGGTCCTGTAAAAAGTCACCTGCAAGTCATTTGATGGCAGAATTGAAGAAAAGACTTGTTAATACCCACAGAGAGAAAAGCCAGGGAAGATGATGGATGAGGTGGCCAACCCAGGAACGCAGCTAAATATAGTGTGTGTGTGTGTGTGTGTGTGTGTGTGTGTGTGTGCGTGCGTGTGCATATGTGTGTGTGGCAATGTAGCGTTTGATTTACTGTGTTAAAGCCAGCAGAGGCCTTGGATGTTGAAGGCGAGGAGCCAAGCCCATTGTCTGGCCGGGCAGCTCACACCTGTTTAAAGTCATACTTTATTATTCTTAAAAATAACCCCTTGTCCATACATCACCTGTTGGGCCTATTTTATTACCCTTATGATTTATAACTGGTAAGAAAAGATGTCATGATTTTGGGCTCCACAGTGTACCATACAATATTTAGACTGCCACACCCTCCATCCGCAGACAGAGCAATCAGACTAATATAATCATTGTAAATTGTTTTATTTTTATTATTGTATATGGTATCTATCTATTATTATTATTATTATTATTATTATTACCATTATTATTATTATACATTATTGTTGTTGTTGCTAACATCAATAACAACAATAGCATTAATGACAAGGGCCTCCTTTATTGATATAAAAGGGTCTCCTAAATGGCTCTGATCACTATCTCATTTCAACAGTTAGGGTATAAAAAGTGTTTAAAGCAGTGGAGCCACTGGCTAGTATTCTTCTCCTCTGTGAGACAGCCGCACCAGAGACTGTAGGCCGTGGCCAAGAGGAAATGACTGAGGATTATATTCAGAGTTGTTTAAGGCTGACGGTCCCACGACAGCACCCTCGCAGCCAGGCCCACACTGAATCACAGCTCGGCTGCGGGCCTCCTGGCTGGAAACACGTTAGCAACGCGCCAAAGTTCTGCCACACAAGCGATTTGCTAGTTTCCTTGGGTGTGCTTACAGTACAGTGTTACTGAGGAGGCTCTAACTAGATAAGTACTAGATGATTGGGTTATAGTGCGCGCTTGCACCATGCCAGAGTCATCATCATCATCATCATCATCATCATCATCACCAAAAGATGCTCAGGAGATTGGTGGGAGTGGGCACTCAACCTCACAACAGATACAACCCTTAAAACTTCCTGTATTTTCTAAATGAGGCATGCATGCCATGTTAACATTCTTCCGTTGCTTTTCTTTCTTTCTTGTTGTCTTGGCAACCAGGCACTGTCTAGACATGTCTGACACAGAGGAAGTGGTGGAGGAGGTGCAGTAAGTATGACAATATTTACCCATAATCCTCCTCTCTGACTTTTGACCCCATCACTGTATATGCCAGAGTGCCAGGCATCACTGGAATGCAGTGCAGTGTTCCAAGTACCTTTGGCAGCCCTTATGTCATCTGACTACCTGTCTCTTCTGTGTGCTTTATTCCTCCTACTTGTTGTCTGTTGTCCAGGGAAGAAGGTAAGGCCTCTTTGGCTAAGCCAATTAATCACAACACCCGAAAGCTAAAAACAAATGTCATGGGTCCATTTTTGCATTCCGACAAAATGTTACTCCTCTACATGTAACTCGCTAGCACCTAACACACAACAAGAGAACAACCCCCCCCCCTCCCCCCTCCCCAACACCAACACCACCACCTTAAAAACTCACACAAGATAAGATAATGGCACTGATTCTGTCTAACAACCTGTTTTTTGCTGTTATTATTATTTTTATTTTTTTTTGTCACGTTGGATTGTTCAGATGGTTTCTGATATTACATGATGACTCATGTAATGAGTCTTTAACACTGAAAATCACATGCCTATTCTGTGGAAATACTAAAATGATGAATTACATAGTCTCTGATATTCTAGTCACAACGTTTCTGAAGTACAACTATTTCATGTTCCATACCACAAAATCCAGTGGTCAACTCAATGTTCTGACAAAGCTACCAAGGTCTCTGATGGAAGTCTTATAGATTGATCGATAACTCGGTGAGACTGTCATGCTGCAACTTCTATAACAAAAAGGAAATGTGTTGTGAATGATGTAGCAACATTAAACAGCACAAAGTATAAAGCCAATGTTTAATGTTGGGGGATGCAGATGTACTCATGTACTCATAACAACCAAACATCAACCAGTTATTCAACCCACTAATAATTCTTATGTTCTCATGCTTAGAACCACCTCCTGAAGTGGAAGGTAATCCATTTTATTAATTTGAAACCATGTGTGTTCTTGCCATCACTCCTTTTTCTTTCCTTTCTCTTTCCAAACCATTTGATTTGCTTCTTTGCATTACTCTGCTTCATTAACCACATCTCTGTTTCCGCCTCAGTGCTGCCCCCTGCTGAAGAAGGTAATGCATTGCCTGGCTTTGCAATTTACTTCCCACCATCACCATTGTAATATCCACAAAGATACAGTAGCAAAGATGTCTGATCAAATAATATTCTAATTACATGATACAATCATACCAACTTCCACATATCTAAGTATCAGTGAATGGAAAATAGTCATCCAGCAAATTTCCACAGCCTTGGATCTCAGATCCTCTAAAAGTGACCCTATAAATGGCTGCATTGTTAGTGACACCTGTTAACACACACAGTCCTTTGCATTCACTAGATATGATGATTTAATTCAGTGCCTTAACTTCCCACCCCCTACAGAACCGGTTCCCGAAGTAGACGGTACTGTTTCAGAATTCTTTATTATAACATAACAGGTAAATGTGACACAATAACAAGTAAATCCCTCCTATTAGAAGAACCTCCACCAGCAGTTGAAGGTAGTCTCTCATACCTCTCTACTTTCACTTTGTATCATAGAAGGCAATTGGAATTGATAACTGGCTCCTAATCTCACAAATCAATTGAATATTATTGAATATTTATTATAATTAATATAATTGAATTATTAACAAAATCATTTCATACTCTAGAACCTCCACCAGCAGATGAATGTAATGTGTTTTACATTTCTATCTTTACATTATCGCATTTTTCCTTGTTAGCACTTTTTTCCCTTACTTTATTTCAGTCAGGACTCTCATCACACTAACAAAATATTTACCTTATTGGTTAATGGGCAATGGTAAATGCTAAAATCACATTCCCACCACAGAGCCTCCTCTCACTTTAGAAGCTATCCATTGCTAATGGCTTCTAATTCATGCAATTATAAACTCTACAGGTGATAAAGTAATTGTTTTCATGGGGCACAGTATATATTAGAATAAAGTGGGCTAACTAGGCTAATGAATTGTTAATATTTAGCTCATTAGCATACATTTTACACTTCACTTCACTCAGCGCTCTCTTCACATTAAATAATATGTACTATCTTCATTGATGCAGTAGCCGCCTACATGCATCTAAATGACTGCTTATTAATCATGTGCGGTAAACTAATCCATTCACATTCCAACCACAGAGCCTCCTCCTGTGGTAGAAGGTAACTATACCCTAAGGCCTCTAACTTATCAAACCTTTAACCGTTAGGTCATAATGTTTTGCTGGGGTACAGGAGAATTCACTGAAGTGGGTTTACTGTGGTACTGATGAGATAATTGAGTGGGTATTGCTAATTATAACGTCTGCTGCCTGCTGATGAACAAATTCATTAATCTCGCTTTCTTACAACAACAGAGCCGCCTCCCGCTGTAGAAGGTAATAACCAGTAGTATTTCTTTACTTAATTTAAATACAATAAACAGGTTTTTGAGTTATACAGTCTCTGTTTGAGGAACACCAGTAAGGCTAAGTCTTTAGTAATCAAAAATCATCTTCTGAAGAATTTTTCTTTAGTCAAAGAAACTAATTAGAGTGAGCACAGTGTATTATAGTGACTGTTTCTCAACAACAAACTAACTGATCTTACATTTTCAACACAGAGCCGCCTCCTGCAGTGGAAGGTAACCACCCTTGGCTTTTTAATGCCACTGACATGCATGCAACCACAGCTGTCACAGCTATAACAAAGGTAGGGTAAGAGATTCTAAATTACCTAACAGATCACACTTTCTGTAACCTTAAGCAAATATATAGTAATAATGAGCTTACTTTCCATCTTCCAAGTAGAAAGGAGTCAGGACAAAAAGAAAAAAGGCCTATGTGAAACATATAATTTGTGTCCTTCGACAACACACCTGTGACTTTTGACTTATCTCTGGTTTTAATGTTTTACTCCAAAAAATGGCTGAAGAAACATACATATGAAGAAATAGGACAAATTCAGAATTACTTACCCTACCTTTAATCTAAAATGAAATAAATTAAATGCAAAATGTTACCAACTCAGATAGCAAATTGATAATTCTCATTTGTACAAACAGAACCCCCTCCAGCAGTCGAAGGTAATCACCCTATTGTTTTTTTTTTTATCTCAGTGATACAGTAGATGTATCACAGGTAACATTTCTTTTACAATAGAATGAATTAGCTTTGATTCTTTTATTTTTTGCTTCCAAAATCGCTGTTTATGGACAACAGACTAACTCTACATTCTTACTACAGAGCCCCCTCCAGAAGAGGAAGGTAACCAACAATATCTAATGGGGTGTCATTTTTATGCTTACAGGAGCAATCGATTGTGTTACCAAGCTTAACAAGTTTTCTACCAAATACTGTTTGATACAACATAGACTGATATAGTACACAGTACGACTGCTTCAAACAGGATTTCTTCTTTAGTACTGACAGGGGAAGTATTTCATTATATAACTTTTTATCATTTATCATTTGATGCACAATTAAAATTGTTTTTTTTTTTCGACAACCGCCCACATATGAAGTAGTTCCACTTTTTCTGACAATATTACACTTGCATATCATCATACAAAAGCCCAGATGGGATACAACATGATGTACAACATGATGCTTGACAACGACAGAAGCTAACTAATGGCCCACTATTTTATCATCGAACCTCAAAACTGAAATATTCTTAACCAAATCCACTTTAGGACCGTATTCCAGGACCACCTTGAATACGCTATATTCCCTGATATTCCCTATAGCCTATGCACACTGTGTTGTTCATTGCCGCAACCTTTACTTTAATCTTTGCACACAGATTAAAATATAGAACATACCATCACAGTACATAGTACAAGACTTGCATGCTTGGGAGAGACTGCAAGCTTGCTTTGTAGTTTCTCAAAATGTCTAATTTAAAACTGTAAGCAGCAGCATTCATAAGAGCCCACCACACACACACACACACACACACACACACACACAAAGCTTGCGCTAAGAAGCAGCTTGCATTGCCAAACTGAGTTCTGCGTTTTGCAGCAGTATTGGACCCTGTCTGCTTATAGCACATGTAGCTCATTTATCTACTAACCGCTTGTGTGTCTGTGCTCCTGAGGCCGGCAGCGGAGGAAGTTAAAATTGATTACCACTGTCTGTTTGCCACTGAAATACAAGACATTTTAACAAGACAGTATTTAATGGGATCTATAATGCTGCCATTAAACCAGTGGAGCACTGTCAATTAAAAATATATTATTGCTGGGAATTCTTGCAATAATTTACAGTTGGCACGAGTGTTTAATAAGGTTATTTAAAGCCTCTATGTGTAGGATTTATCTTCTATTTATCTTCGTCTTTTATCAAAAATATATTTTTTATTTAAAAAATATAATGTAAAACGATGGTAATTACCTCCATGAATAAATTGTAGTGTTCCGGTAAACTTGGTAATTTCCATTTATATATAGATATGGCTGGGGACCAAAGAAGAATATCCATTTTGCGCCGCCATTTTCAAAAGTACGGGTTCTTGTAGGGGAGAGCAGTATCGTATATTCAGCTCCGCCTTTCGCGTTTCCGCTCAGAGACTGAGTAGCAGAAACTGAGATAAGAGCGAGTGAGCGAGCGAGCGAGCGAGCGCTCGGCCTCCGTAGCAAGAAATTAGGATTGTGGGAAGGGGAGGGCTAATACATTTTATTCAAACGTATGCAGTATACCACTTCGCCGATAGATGGGAAATTCTGATACGATCCTACACATAGAGGTTTTAAAAGAGAAGGAATACTACTTGCCATGGGCCGTGAAATGAATTGATAATGGATTAGATAATATACTTCTGTAGCTGCAGGTACGCATTAGACTTTTCTGGGTAAACTGTTAACTAACAATAAGGCATACTGCGATAATGTATATTAACAGTTTTTAATGCCAGTCAGAACATTGGGTCATCGACAATGCATTATAATGCACTGGCACAACAAATTTAATGAAACATTTTGGATTATGTAAAAAATATGATGTGATAGGGATCAGTCACTGAGCAGCATTGTGTCACAACTAAGTAATTTGTCTAATGCTATGGTAATGCTAAGCTTCTTTTAGCCATTTGCAATTTGCTAATCTTGTGGTAGATCATTATTTTTATAATGGTTTGTGGCAATATAAGGATAACACAGTTCATTATAACTTTACAAACAATGCATGGCTAAATGTATGGTAAATCTTACAAAATTACTATATGCTATGCGTAAGCTATGTTTTCCTTTTTTTATTTACTTTTCTAAATGTATATTTTATCAAATAATTTTTATGTATTTTGCAATTGAATGTTGCCTTTTAAAGTGTCTTTTTTTAAAGCTTTTTTTTTAACTTTATGTATATCATTTGTCTCTTTCTGTCTCCTTACCAGAGGAGGAAGGTATGTGTGGAAAGTTGTACGTGAGGTTGGGAAGCCTTTGTCTGATTCCAGTATAAATACCTTTGGCAAATAATTTGACCATGTAATGCCATGTGCCTCTGAGTGAGAGATTGGGTTCTTGTCACTGTGATATGTGCACTCATGCTCTGTGTTTTGTAAATTGGTGCACACAAACCTTGCTATAAATGGTGTTAGTCGATCAATGGACTATCCAATCAATCAATCAATCAATCAATTGGTCAATCAGTCAATCAATCATTAACATTTACTGCAGTTGTGATGTATGTTAGTCTCCAGCAGGCTATCGAAGCAAAACAGATCATATTTAGGAGGTACTAAAGCCAAGGCAAGAGATTTTTGCTCTGTCGTAGAGACAGTAATATCATTCTTGTCTTCAACCCAGACATTTTGCAGCAGTTATTGACAGACAGTGGAGCAGACTGTATGCATCTTGCTGGGGGCCTTGCCTGATAAGTACATGTTGTCTGTTATTAACACATTTATGTGTCACATATCACTGGGTTGACTTTAATCATTACCAGCTTATATTTAATAGGTATATATATAAGTACATATTTCAATTGGCTTGTGTATTCAACCCATCCAGCACATGTTTATTTCTGTCTAACACTACTATCAGGTCAAAGGTATTAGGTATCAAAACCTGAGATTATAAACGTTTTGATACCACTGGAATCATACTATTAGGAACTCATTTAGTTCTGGTACTTAGTACCCAACAACATGTACAATGTCTGTGTGTGTCTGTGTGTGTGTGTGTGTGTGTGTGTGTGTGTG